>CM066034.1:1008279597-1008386502 GCA_033557465.1 Ichthyophis bannanicus | reverse complement strand
GGTTGTCATTAGAAGGGATGTAGAAATTAGGATGTGGTCTGAGGTGCAGTTTCTGCCAATAGGCACTCTTTCCATAGTGGGTGGCCTTCATGAAAAGCTTTGACAAAAGTGAATGGTCCTAACAGTTCAGGAATTACTATTCTTCCCGGAGGTTGACTGCCTTCTTCTGGTGGGCAGCTCAATCCATCCATCTTTCAATACTCCCATTTTCTTTGTCACAATAGTAGTTCCAATTCTTTGGTGGTATATCGTGGGGTCACATAGATTCAAAGGTACTGGAAAACAATGCTGCTTGCATTGGCCCATAGCTTGTTGGGAGCAATCTGTCCTGTCATAGGCTGCTTTTGTCGTGCTGAGGCATCTGCGAAATCTTATTTCCTTCCACCCGAGCAACGTTCTCCTTTCCTGCTTGATGTCCTCTACAATGCATGACAGCTACACGTGTTGGGGCCCAGACTGCATCAAGTAACATCAATATCTCGGGACCATATTTGACTGATTTTTCCTCCGGATGTGATGAGTCCTCTTTCTTTGTAGAGAGCTCCATGGGCATGCAAGGTAGTGAAAGCATATTTGGAATCTGTATATACATTTAGCACAAGTTTTTCTCCTAATAACAATGCTCTGGTGAGTGCTATCAATTCGGCTTTCTGGGCTGATGTGCCTGAGGCTAGGGCTGATGATTCGACTACTTCGTGTTGAGTGACGACTGCATATCCGGCACAGCGTCGTCCGTCAAGGATGAGACTGCTCCCATCTACATAATAGATCTGGTCAGGATTGTCTATGGGTACATCTGTTAGGTCAGGTCGACTAGAGAGCACAGTTTCCATGACTTCGATACAGTCATGTTCTGGGAGTTCTTCACTGATGGGTATCAAGGTAGCTGGATTCAAGGCATGGCTCACTTCCAGTTGTATTTGTGGGTTTTCACAGAACATTGCTCTGGTACTTCAACATTCGGGAATTGGTGAGCCAATAATTTGCTTTTTGTTCCATAAGGGCAAGGACTGCATGTGGCACAGTGACTCGTATGTTCTGTCCTAATGTGAGTTTGTCTGCTTCACTCACTAATAGTGCTGTAGCTGCAACTGCTCTCAAGCAGGGTGGCCATCCCTTGGCCACAGGGTCCAATTGTTTCGATAGGTTAGGCTACAGGTCGCTCCCAATTTCCTAATTTCTGGGTCAACATGCCTAAGGCATTTCCCTGTGCTTCATGTACAAACAAGTGGAAAGGTTTGTGGACATCTTGGTAGTCCAAGTGCTGGTGACGACATCAATTCTTCTTTTAACTTCTGGAGGCTGTATCCTGCTCAAGTCCCCACTCCAGTGGTGACTTCTCTTCTCCTTTTGTGGCTTCATACAGTGGTTTGGCAATTTGGGCAAAGTTGGGTATCCAGATTCGGCAATATCCTGCCGCTGCCCAGAAAGGCTCTGACTTGCTTTCTGGTTGTTGGAGTTGGAATTCTACATACTGCTTCTTTTCTTTCTCTGCCTAATCTTCTGCTTCCTTGGGTAATACGAAAACCCAAGTATTTCACTTCTGTTTGGCATAGTTGTGCTTTGGCTCTGGAAACTTTATATCCAGCTTCATTTAGTAACTGCAAGAGATCTTTGGTGGCTAATATACATTCTCTTTCTGATACGGCAGCTATCAACAGATCATCCACGTACTGGAGAAGTACTCTCTTCCCCGGGGCTACTGGATAGCTTGAAAGGTCTTGATATAGTGCAGCACTAAAGATGGTAGGTGAATTCTTGAATCCTTGGGGTAATCTTGTCCAGGTGAGTTGGCCCCCTCTTCCAGAGATGGGGTCCTGCCATTCGAATGCAAACAGTATTTGGCTTACAGGGGCTAATCTTATGCAAAAGAATGCATCTTTCAAATCCAGTACAGTGAAATGGGTAGCTTCAGCGGGTATCAATCCTAGTAGAGTGTAAGGATTGGGTACAACTGGGTGTATAGTTTCAACTGCATCATTTACTCTTCTCAAATCTTGCACTGGGCGATAATCATCTGTCTCAGGTTTCTTTACTGGCAAAAGTGGAGTGTTCCATGGGGATTGACATACTTTTAGTAGGCCATATTCGAGCAATCTCTGTAGGTGGCGATGAATGCCTTCAATTGCGGCTCTTGGGAGAGGGTACTGTTTGACGTGCACTGGTGTAGCGCTAGGCTTGAGGGTTACAATCACTGGTGCTATATGCTTGGCTAGGCCTGGGGGACTGCCTTCTGCCCACACTTCAAGTGGTGCATGAATGTTCTTTAAAGTTTGTTCAAAATAGGTATCTTGAATCGAATCATCAATGTAGTATCTCCACTCTTCTTCTCGGGGTACTGTCAGCAGCATTACTCCTGCTGGTTTGGCTTGGAATTCTCTGTCATTTGCATTTCTCCTTGCTCAGAGAAAGATATTTGGGCTTGAAGCTTGGCTAGCATATCTCGTCCCAGTAGGGGTACTGGACATTCGGGCATGTAAAGGAATTGATGAGTTACTTGCTGTCCTCCTAGACTGCATATTCGGTTTTGAAGAAAAGACTTCGTGGCTTTGGCACCAGTTGCTCCTATAATGGTGACTGCTTTCTTGGTGAATGGGGCTATCTTTTTGTCTATTACTGAATGTTCTGCTCCAGTATCAACCATAAAGTTCATAAATTGGTCTCCTATTTGTATTTCAACCATAGGCTCCTGGAGACCTAAAGCAAACTTGGAGCCCGGTCCTGTCCTAATCCACGTCATCCTCATCATGGGCGTGTGTGGCCAATGCTTGGATGGCTCCTCCTCCCCTCTCTCGCTGGAATTGTTCTCGATTGGCTCCTCCTCGGCCTCGGGGACGGCCTCGTCTTTCGTCTCGCCACAGATGAGCGTATTGGTCATCGTGATGGGCGTCTTCGCGTTGCGGGCACGTATCTCTCCAATGTCCCTTCTTCTTTGCAATAGGCGCATTGGTTCACGCCTAGTCTCTGGGTCCGGCCTCCGCCTTGACCCCGCCCTCTTCCTCTGCTCCTTCGATTAGGGACACCTCCCCTTTTCTTTTCAACTATGGCCGCAGCCAAAAAATCAGCTTTCTTCTTCATCTTTCTATCACATTCTCTCTGTCTTTCAGTATCACGATTCACATACACTTTATGAGCGACTTCCAATAACTGTGTTGCATTCATGCCCGCAAACCCTTCTAATTTCTGTAATTTACGTCTAATGTCTGGTTGAGACTGGTTTACAAAAGCAGAATTCACCATGCATAAACTTCCTGGTGCCTCGGGATCATAGGGAGTATACATTCTATAAGCTTCAGTTAATCTTTCATAATAATCTGCTGGGCTCTCATCTATTCTTGGATAATTCCTGCTACTTTGGAAAGGCTCATAGCTTTTTGGCCTCCTCTTCTCAGGCCTTGTAAAAAGCCTTGGCGAAAACGGGCTAGGGCGGTGGATCCTTCATCTGTATTTGGATCCCATTGGGGGTCTTCATTCGGGAATTCTCTCTGAGCTGCTTCTCTACGATCTATTATATTCTGCCCCTGCGCCGGAGCTGCAGGGTTTTCTGCCATCCATTCGATAGCTGCTTTTCTAATTCTCGCTCGTTCTTCTGTAGTGAATAGGGTGGTCAGGAGCTGACGGCAATCTGGCCAAGTGGGTTGGTGAGTTTCCATAATACTAGTTACTAATTCTGTCAGCTCCTGGGGCTTGCTAGTATAGGAGGCATAGTGCGACCTGCAATTTAATAAATCAGTTGTAGAGAAGGGGATATACACATAAGTTAGGGGTCCCGCTACCACTTCATCATTATCATTCTTTACGGGCACCCCCGGGACTTGCCTTAAGGGAAACAGTTTGGCTGTCGTCCCAGGCGTCATTTGGGTCTGGGATCTAAGGGCTATTGTCGTTGTCTTTGCAGGAGTCGCTTTCTTTTTCTCAACTGTCCTCTTCTTCTTCTTCTGGGGGATTCCTTCCTACTTCTTCTTCTAGCTCCGCTTCTGGCTCACCTTTTACATCCTCCTCTTCTCTTCCCGCTAATTCTGTCTCTTCCTCTCCTCCAGGAGGAGGGGGATCAGGGGTTGGGTCTCGCCTCGGCTCCGGCGGTCTCTGGGATCTGGGGCAGGACGCCGCCGGGCTATTCTTACTGGACCTGGGGTTCGGGGCTGCCTGAGGACTACTTCTGGGGAATCGGGATCTGCCAAGATGGGTTTCTTCTTGGCTTTCTTATCCTGCTCGTTCATTCTAGGCTGTTCCTTTTTCTGTCTAGAATCTGTTTTAGCTAACATTATTCTGCACTGTTCCTCATAACAGCGCTGCGCCCAGGAGGGCGGATCTTCACAAATACTTAACCAGGAATCTATATAGGGGTACTGATCTGGGTGCGCTACCCGCACTCTACGATGTATTGACTGGATAATCTCTACGGTGAACGTTCCCTCTCGGGGCCAGATGGGGTCTAGATCGGGCCACTCCCTAGTACACAAAATCTGCAAACGGGCTGCTGTCATTTTAATACCATAATCTCCTGAATATCCCTCTTTAAAATGTGCGATCATACATTCTAATGGAGTGTTCCTAGTAGACTCCGCCCCTCCCATTTCGATGTGTGCGCGCAACAACAGACAGAAGGGAAAAGGTGGGCGGACCGTGGGTAAGGGGTCCTCACGGCCCTGGAAACATACAGGGAATACAAATAACAAGACAAGACGACAATCGCTTCCCCATTTTCGCGACCTGAACGCGGTCGCCCGGTCAGGAAATGCGCTAATCAGGGGTCCGCTTTCACTTGGTCCGTGCTGCCAGACCTCTCAATCACACTTTGTTCACACAATCATGCTAGCAACGTATTCCCAGAATGCATTCGTTTCTATCTGTTCTGACTAGTCTTTTTTCCAAATTACAAAAAGGATGAGGGTTTCACCTAGCGCATTCCCATGCCAGGCTACTCAGCTCTTCCTTGAGAGTTGATCAGGCTCTCTTACCAATTCCCAATATCTCGAGATTACAAATTCCAAATTCCAAGTTCCAATGGCAGTACTGCTCTTTCTATTTTCTGTCTAGACCCAAAATCAAAACTATACTCACCGGATCCGGTCCTCAAAACTTCCCAAGCAGGCGCATGAGTTGGACCTCGGACTCCCCTCACTCAGGTTCGAGGCGTTGACTCCAGCCGGGCTCGTCACCCGCCGAGGTCCGACCAGCTCCCTCCGATACAAGGGACCGGTGGCGCCAGGGAGCGGCCCTCGTCGGAAGGGCGCGATCCCGGCAGGACCAAGCCTATAGAGGCGGAAAGTCGTGGTATATTGCCCTATATACACTTTGATTCCACAACTTCCCGGCCAACGCACCAAGGAATATGTAGCAGCAAAGCGCAGACAAACCAATGATACCAGGAGTCTGTTCAGAAGGTCCAAATCATTTATTTGTGCACAAGTCTCAAGCAAGACAATTTCAAAATGGCTGAGCAAAGTTTTCAAGCATTACAACAACTTTTATAGACTTCTGTTCCATTCTAGGTATAGAAAAACATTTCATTGGTCCCGGTACGCTCCCGTACCTCCCGTAGCCCTTCTATTGGTCCCGGTACTGATAAGTTTCTCCAATTATGTTCCTTCTGTGGGCTTCTGTAGGCATGACACCTGCCTGCCCCCCTTCTAGTCCCAATTACAATGGTCAGTTCATCAACTTGTTACTTTCACACTTTCAAGGCTATGGGACCATTTGTGCGTGCAGAAGAGCAAGGTTCTGTAACTCATCTGTCAGCACTCCTCAATATTTCTCTGCAAATGTACTCTTTCTTATCAGTAACTTTAAAACACATCTTTTCTGTATTTTTCCATTTCTTAATTCTGCAATTCTGCTTATCTAAGCTAATTCAATATTTCTACGGAGTTCTTTCTTACAATAGCAGCATATTGGGGGATGTGCAATCCTATATGCCTCTCCACAGGCCTCATTTACAGGTCAAGCTAGCCATGCTGGCCTGCCTATGTCAGACACCGTGGGTCACAGGCCTGCACCTGCCACATAGTGACCAGAATTGCACACAATATTCAAGGTGCGGTCACACCATGGAGCAATACAGAGGCATAGATATCTTAATTGTTGAGAATAAATGCCTTTCATTTTATGTCCTATACAGGCCACCCACAGCTGACCCAAATAGCCTCTCTGCCATCATCGAAACTGTCTGCTCTACCTCAATACAGAACCCCTTATTTTATTAGGAGACTTCAACCTAACAGCTACAAATATTACTCATACTACCATCTTCCTTAATACTATGTCCAATATGGGTTATCAACAAATAATCAATGGACCTACACACATTAAAGGAAACACCCTAGACTTAAAGGGTATGTTTACTAAAGTGCGATAGTGTGATTCGCGTTAGGAGCCGTGTTAGTGGAAGGAAAGCCAAAAAAGGACATGGGCGGTACATCGTAACCGATAACGCGCAGTTGCGCACGTTATTACGCGCCGCGCAGCAACAATCGCTACAGCGCACGCGCTACTGCGCGCAAGCTTAAGACAGCGCGCAGACACCCAAATACAGAAACAGAGCTGTAGCACAATGGTTACTACACAGACTGATGGTACAAGGTCATGGGTTTGATTCCCCAGTGTGCCTAATGAAGAAGGCTGGCTGAGACGTCATGTGTAACCCTTTGAAGGCCTATTATAATCCACATTCTGCAGCTGGGTTAATGTTTGCACATGTCAGGAAAATTGTACCCGTAGTATCCAATATGTCCCATTAGTGACGTTCCCTCTGGCATGGTCATGTATTATATACCATTTGATAGGAATATATAGGCAGAAGTTGGGATCATGAAAGCACTGGGCTTGGCCTGGAAAGGGTTAAGTAGTGGGCTGTGAGGAAGTTTAGTTGTACCTGAATAGTGCTGCCAGCAAACACACCCTCACAGTGGCGTAACCTAAGGTGCCACATAAGGCACCCTAGAGGGCACTCCATAGGGCACATTATAAAGTGCGCTGTCTGCCAAGGCACCCTATAATGTCCCCTATAGGACACCATATAGGGCGCCGTATAAAGTGCCCTATAGGGCGCCTTATGAGCCAGCCTAAGGGTGGTCCTGCTGGCAGAACTAATATGCAATAAAAATAGACAGTGCCTAAGACAGCCCTATTGATGAACCCCACTGTGGGTTTTGAACCCATGACCTCTGACTTGAAAGACTGGTAAGGGGGAATGTTGCTTCTGGAGGGAGATCTGCAACTGTGAGAATTTACTTCTGGTAATTTTCTAAAAGGAATTCTTTGTATTAAAGCTAATTAATCTGTGATCCACTATTTTTGTTAAATCAGTCAGGGCCTAGTAGCAGCAGTTTAAGTTTACATTTAAAACACAGAGGAGAACTCTCTGGTTACATTTCATACCCAGCAGAGAGCTTGTACTTTAAATTTAATAGTCACTCAGGGCCTAGTAACAGCAAAGTACTTTTAGTTTAAATTTAAAACACAGAAGAGAGCTTTCTGGTTACATTTGGAACCCAGCAGAGAGCTTGTAGTTTACATTTAATAGTCACTCAGGGCCTAGCATCAGCAAAGTTCTTTTAGCTTAAATTTACAACACAGAAAAGAGCTTTCTGGTTAAATTTAGAACCCAGCAGAGAGCTTGTACTTTAAATTTCATAAGACGTTAGAGCCTAGCAGCAGCTAAGAGCTATAATTTAAATCAAATCAGAATATAGCTTACCTCAGCAGCACAAGACAGGGTACTGTGTAGCAGCCCTCTTTTAATAAGTGTTAATTCCCTCCCACCCTCCCCTGGGATAATCGTAGCTTTATAGGTACTTACACATCTTAAAAGACAGGAGGTGCTCTCAGGTGAAGCTCATTACCCAAATCAGTCATACACTAAGGACCTGAGATTAGTTAAGCTTCAGGTGAACAAGGTATATTACACATATTAGGTTCAGTTTTATTAGTATAAATATCCATAGCAACCCTTAGTAAGTAAAGAACTTAGATCTAAACACAAACTTAAAACTAAGATGCAGACAGCAGTCCAGCAGCGGGATGGGGGCTTTCCAGTCTTTTGCATTGAGTGTCACATGTATGATTTTCTCCCAGTTGGTGAGAGGTCTTACGTGTGCACTAGGTGCAAGGAGCTCTTTGCTCTCAGGGAACGAGTCCGTTCTCTAGAGGCTAAAGTAGCAGACTTGGAAAGCATAAGACAGACAGAGAGGTACATAGACGACACCTACAGGGATATAGTCCTGAAGTCCCACCTCCAGTCTGGCAGCATCCCTGTTGCCATGGAGGAGAGAGGTCACGTGACAGGAGAGCATCACCCTGGTGTGGCAGGAAGTGATCCTGTAACTAGGACCTGTCCTCCAGGTGATGTAAAACCCTTTCGCACCGAGGAAGTTTCTCCAGGGCCATGTGCCCATGAGGGAAGGGTTAGGACAGCCGTTATAGTTGGTGATTCGATCATTAGGCATGTAGATAGCTGGATGGCTGGTGGACGTGAGGATCGCCTGGTAACATGCCTGCCTGGTGCGAAGGTAGCGGACCTCACGTGCCACCTAGATAAGGTCTTAAATAGTGCTGGGGAGGAGTCTGCTGTCTTGTTACATGTTGGTACCAATGACATAGGAAAATGTGGTAGGGAGGTTATGGAGGCTAAATTTAGGCTTTTAGGTAGGAAGTTGAAATCCAGAACTTCCAGGGTAGCATTCTCCGAAATGCTTCCTGTTCCACGCGCAGGACCCAAAAGGCAGACAGAGCTCCGGAGTCTCAATGCGGGGATGAGACAATGGTGCAGAGATGAGGGGTTTGGATTTGTTAGGAACTGGGGAACATTCTGGGGAAAGGAGGGGCTCTTCCGAAGGGATGGGCTTCACCTTAACCGGGATGGAACCAGGCTGCTGGCATTAACCTTTAAAAAGGAGATAGAGCAGCTTTTAAACTAAATATTAGGGGAAAGCCGACAGTCGCCCAAGAGCAGATGGTTCGGAAGAATGTATCTTTGAAGGATACTACCAAAAGCAGAGAGGTTCCACAAAAGAGTAAGTAGCCCAAATGCCCTCAGGTATGGAGCAGACAGAGCTTAAAGATCCCAAATTACTCATGTCTAACAGACAAATTAATATGGATAAAATACATTCTCTAAAATGCTTGTATGCAAATGCTAGAAGTCTAAAAAATAAGATGGGAGAGTTAGAATATATAGCACTAAATGAAAGGTTAGATATGATTGGAATATCAGAGACATGGTGGAAGGACGACAACCAGTGGGACACTGTGATACCTGGGTACAAACTATATCGTAATGATAGAGCTGATCAAATTGGTGGAGGGGTTGCTCTCTATGTTAGAGAGGGCATTGAGTCAGAAAGGATTAAAGTTTTGCAGGAAACAAAATCTGCTGTAGAATCTATATGGATTGAAATTCCATGTAAAAGGGGGAAGGCAATGGCAGTGGGGTGTACTATCGAGCGCCTGGCCAGAATGACCAAATGGATGATGAAATGCTCAAAGAAATCAAGGAAGCTAACAAAAGTTACAGCACAGTAATAATAATGGGTGATTTCAACTACCCCGGTATCGACTGGGTCAGTGTCACGTCAGGACATGCTAGGGAGATAAAGTTCCTAGATGAAATAAATGACTGCTTCTTGGAGCAGCTGGTTCATGAACCGACCAGAGGGGAAGCCATATTAGACCTAATCCTTAGTGGAACACCAGATCTAGTGCAAGAGATAAGGTTGTTGGGGCCACTTGGCAATAGTGATCATAGCATGATCGCCTTTGATTTAATTAGTGGAGGAGGGATAGTAAGGAAATCCACAGTACTACCTTTTAACTTTCGAAAGGGAGACTATGATAAAATGAGGAAAACAGTCAAGAAAAAACTAAAAGGAGCAGTTGCAAAGGTTAAAGACGTACATCAGGCTTGGCTGTTGTTGAAAAATACTATCTTGGAAGCCCAGACCAGCTGTATTCCACGCTTTAAGAAAAATGGAAAGAAGTCCAAAAAACTGCCAGCATGGTTTAAAGTTGAGGTCAGAGAGGCTGTTGTTGCCAAAAAAGCATCTTTCAGGAAATGGAAAAAAGAGCCAAACGACGAAACCTGGAAACAGCACAAGCACGGGCAAGTCAAATGCAAGGCATTGATAAGGCAGGCAAAGGGAGAATTTGAGAAGAAGCTTGCTGCGGAAGCAAAAACGCGAAGTAAAGACCTTTTCAAGTACATTCATAGCAAAAAACCTGTGAGAGAGTCAGTGGGTCCATTAGATGATAAAGGGGTTAAAGGAGCACTAAGAGGCGACAAGGCGATAGCGGAGAGACTGAACGAATTCTTTGCTTCAGTCTTTACTGAGGAAGATGTAGGGATGTTACCCATGACTGAAGTGGTATTTAAAGGTGCAGAAGAATTGAAGGAAATATCGATACATCGAGAAGATGTATTACAACTATTAGATAAGCTGAAGAGTAGCAAATCACCTGGGCCGGATGGTATACATCCAAGGGTATTGAAAGAACTGAAATATGAGATTGCAGACCTGCTATTAGTAATCTGTGAACTATCATTAAAATCATCTCTAATACCTGAAGATTGGAGGATCGCCAATGTAACACCAATTTTTAAAAAGGGTTCCAGGGGTGATCCGGGAAACTACAGACCGGTGAGCCTGACGTCAATACCGGGAAAAATGATAGAAACCATCATAAAGAATAAAATTTACTCAGCATTTAGATAGTCATGAACTAATGAGAGACAGCCAACATGGCTTTAGACAAGGAAGATCTTGTCTTACTAATCTGTTATGTTTTTTTGAAGGAGTGAATAATCAGGTGAACAAAGGTGAGTCGGTTGATATTGTGTATCTGGACTTTCAGAAAGCCTTGGACAAGGTCCCTCATGAGAGACTTTTGGCAAAACTAAAGAGTCATGGGATAGGAGGCAGTGTACTATTGTGGATCAGGAACTGGTTAAAAGATTAGAAAGCAGAAGGTAGGGCTAAATGGCCAATTTTCCCAATGCAGAAAGGTGAATAGTGGTGTACCCCAGGGATCTGTGCTGGGTCCGCTGCTTTTTGACATATTCATAAATGACCTGGAAAGTGGAATAACGAGTGAGGTTATCAAATTTGCAGATGACACAAACTATTTAAAGTTGTTAAAAACCCAAGAGGATTGTGGAAAATTGCAAGAGGATCTTGATAAATTGGAAGACTGGGCATCAAAATGGCAGATGAAATTTAATGTGGACAAGTGCAAGGTTATGCACCTAGGGAAGAACAACCCAAACTATGGTTACACGATGCAAGGTTCCACATTAGGAACCACCACCCAGGAAAAAGATTTAGGCGTCATTGTGGATACCATGTTAAAACCCTTGGCCCAGTGTGCAGCGGCGGCCAAGAGAGCAAATAGAATGCTAGGTATGATAAGGAAAGGAATGGAAAATAAAACAAAGGATATTATAATGCCTCTATATCGTTCCATGGTGAGACCGCACCTTGAATATTGTGTGCAATTCTGGTCGCCGTATCTTAAAAAGGATATAGAGTTATTAGAAAAGGTTCAGAGAGGAGCCACCAAAATGGTAAAGGGGATGAAGGATACTCCTATGAAGAAAGGCTAAAAAGGTTAGGGCTCTTTAGCCTGGAAAAGAGACGGCTGAGGGGAGATATGATAGAAGTCTATAAATTAATGAGCGGAGTGGAACGGGTAAACGTAGATCGTTTGTTTACCTTATCAGAATATAGAAAGACTAGGGGACATGCAATGAAGCTACAGAGTAAACTATTTAAGACTAATAAAAGAAAATATTTTTTCACTCAACGTGTAATCAAACTCTGGAATTTGTTATCGGAGGATGTAGTAAAGGCTGTTAGTGTAGCTGGGTTTAAAAAAGGTTTGGACAAGTTCCTGGAGGAACGGTCCATAAGCCATTATTAAGAAGGGATCCAGGATATCAATGCTTGAACCAATACAAGCATTGTGGAACCTGTGTCCCTTGGGGAAACTGCTAGGTACATATGGCCTAGATGGCCACTGTTGGAAACAGAATACTGGGCTTGATGGACCTTGGTCTGACCCAGTATGGCATATCTTATGTTCTTATGTTCTTATGACTCCACAGGCAGTGAAGTAACCAGTGGGCTAGAGCTGCTAACAAACAACTGGCTGGCTACAGGAGGACTGCACGGCACCACACCCAGATTCTGCTGTGGTTACCAGGATAGGGGTAACCCACCCATACCCATGATGCACTGCACATGCAAATCAGCAGTCGAGAGATGGGCACGGGATCGGGTATGCACCCCCACAGCACCTCGGCCTTGTAGGGGGAACGGACCGTGTGTGGCACTGCCACAGAGTAGCCATAGACAGTCACAGTGTGCGGGTACAGTGTCCACCCTGAGGTTGAGGTGGGGCGCCCAGCATCAGGTCCACAGCACCTTTCATGGCTGAAATATGCCATGCTGCAGTTCCCCATCAGTGTGTGATAGGTAGGTCCATTAGACACACCTAGGATACATCTGTGTCCTGCTGTATGTCTCGGTCATGTCTAGTCCTTATGGGCGATGATGCACCAGAATAGTGCATATCCTGTGTTGGTGCCATGGTTACCTGCTGTAGGGGTGGGGGGGAAGGTGGGGGGGAAGGTGGGAGGGTGGGGGGGGTGGAAGGGGGAAGGAGGGGGAAGGGAAGGGGTGGGGGAAGGGGAAGGGGTGGGGGGGGAAGGGGGGTGGGGGGGGAAGGGGGTGGGGGAAGGGGGGTGGGGGGGGTGGGTGGTGGGTGGTGGGGGGGGAAGGGGAAGGGGTGGGGGAAGGGGAAGGGGTGGGGGGGGAAGGGGAAGGGGGTGGGGGGGGAAGGGGGAAGGGGGGTGGGGGGGGAAGGGGGAAGGGGGGAAGGGGTGGGTGGAAGGGGAAGGGGTGGGGGGGGAAGGGGGAAGGGGGGTGGGGGGGGAAGGGGGAAGGGGGGAAGGGGTGGGGTGGGTGGGTGGGGGGGGTGTATGGACCCATTGGCAGATTATGTACCACCACACAACCCACCCTCTGGGGCTCAGGGTGGGAAACAGGAGCACCCACCAATAGATCCACAGTCTACCTCCCTACAATGGCAGAGGTAGAGGGGACCAGCAACAGCAGTCCTGCTGGGGAACAGACAGAGCGGCACACATCCATAATGCAATAGCGGACAGACGGCAGGCCTGGAATGGCTCAGCTGCCCCCCACCATTATCTGACATTCTCCAGCAGCAAGCCTCCAGCCGTTGCACCCTGCAAGGTGTTCCAGCAAGACACATAATAGCTGCAGACAGTCCGCCAGCTAGTCCATAGTGCATGGTCCTGGAGGAGATGCATGTACCCAGAACAGGGATGTCAGCATACACACCAAGCAGATAAGTCAGTGATTGGGCCCCAAAAGAACACCCATACATATCATAAGAGAAATGCTATATAGCGCTATGGGGGAACCTAGCCATGCCATGGTCACTGCTCAGTCAGGGTGAGAGTGACCTCCCAGCAGGACATGCTGTGGCCACTCTGTCCGTGCAGGTGGTACCGGGCACTACAATGTCCGAGCTATTGCCCTATGCCCTGTGCAGATGCGGCAAGGCCAGGCCACCCTATCCAGGCTATTCCCACAGTACCTTGCTCCTCATTATGCACATTGGCAGGCCAATACTGGCAACAGTGCTAGCAGTGTGGGCTGCGGAGGGTGTTGGAAGTCACCACACACTGGATAGACAGACACACACTCCCCACACCTATGCCAGCAATGTGCAACTATAGAGGTGTTGGGAAGCCCAGGCCACCACACCAGTCCTGGGCACAGTGCAGGCATGGCTATGTTACACAATACTGTAGGAGTCACACCCCAGGTTGGTAAACACTGCCAGACACAGGACCTGTAGCACACTCCACAGACATCAGAAAGTTTGCTATGATGCAGCTCACTCAGGAAATTGTACTGTAGCAGCAAAGCGCAGACAAACCAATGATACCAGGAGTCTGTTCAGAAGGTCCAAATCATTTATTTGTGCACAAGTCTCAAGCAAGGCAATTTCAAAATGGCTGAGCAAAGTTTTCAAGCATTACAGCAACTTTTATAGACTCTTGTTCCATTCTAGGTATAGAAAAACCTTTCATTGGTCCCGGTACTCTCCCGTACCTCCCGTAGCCCTTCTATTGGTCCCGGTACTGATAAGTTTCTCCAATTATGTCCCTTCTGTGGGCTTCTGTGGGCATGACACCTGCCTGCCCCCCTTCTAGTCCCAATTACAATGGTCAGTTCATCAACTTGTTACTTTCACACTCTCAAGGTTATGGGACCAATTTGTGCGTGCAGAAGAGCAAGGTTCTGTAACTCATCTGTCGGCACTCCTCATTATTTCTCTGCAAATGTACTTTTTCTTATCAGTAACTTTTAAACATGTCTTTTCTGTATTTTTCCATTTCTTAATTCTGCAGTTCTGCTTACCTAAGCTAATTCAATATTTCTACTGAGTTCTTTCTTACAATAGCAGCATATTGGGGGATGTGCAATCCTATATGCCTCTCCACAGGCCTCATTTACAGGTCAAGCTAGCCATGCTGGCCTGCCTATGTCAGACACCGTGGGTCACAGGCCTGCACCTGCCACATTCCCCCCTTTGATTAATCTCACCCTATTACTTAATAAGGTGTGAGAATTAAATCACTTTTTGAAGAATCACATCTTGATTAAAGGATTCTTACTAGGGCTAGCTTTGTATAAAGCCATTATTTTAGTTGCGGTCTTCCGCTCTACTGTACTATCAATAGCACTATGAATGGAACGCATGCAACATGGGATTAAACATGGTAAGCAGAGGATAACAGCAACAAGGATTAGTACTAAGATAACGAAAGTCTTAAATCCTCCCAGCCAAGAGAAAAGGTTAGCAAACCAGTTAGGAAATTTCAATGCGTGCCAAGTCTGTACTGGCACATAGGCATGTTTTTGCATATCTTTAGCAATTTCTTCAACTACTTGACCTTTATCATCTATTTTAAACAGCAATTAGTTAAATTCAGTTTACCACATACTCCTCCTTCAGCTGCTAGCAAATAATCAAGTGCTAAGCGATTCTGGTATATGGCAGTGCGCATCTGAGTACTTTGTCTAGCTAAGAGCGTGAGAGCATGACTAGTTTCATTGGTTATTATTTCAACTACTGCTTGTAAGCGGATAATACGATTGATCATATAGATTGGGGTACGATAACCATACATACCATCATCATTCCAAGTGGCAGGTCCATAATATTCAATAATTCTTTCTGGTGGCCAATCATCACCTCGCCACTTCTCCCACTTGCCTATCTGTAAGGCCTCTCTTTTCTGTCTTGATGCTCCTTTGTGTTTGTGGGTTGTGTATACAGGGTATCCTAATTGTTCTCCATGTTCAGTGTTTAACAGGAAGAAAGAAGGTCTGATGGTTCCTAAGACACATGCTCCTCCCCATTGTGGCGGGAGTTGCGCATATGCTCGGTTTCCACAGATCCAATATAGGCCAGGTGGGGCTTGCCAGGCTTGGACTTTGGCAAGGTTAGTCCATAGACCTGCAAGTTCAGGAAATCTAGCTAATGGGTTAGGAGGTTCAGGATGTCTGATTCCTGACCACCATGCTGTCTTTTTGGTCGTGGCATTGTAGTATTTCTGGCTAAGACAGACCAGCTGTCCTACCTTTTGGGTGAACTGGGGTCCAGTTCTGGCAAAGCAAAGACGTCCAACGATTGAGTGCGCTAACACCCATTCACTGGTTGTCTTGTGTAATTCAGTCTGGTTGTAAATCATGGAATAATTCAATTCTTGGGCTTCCCAGGGCCATTGGTCTCCCATTTGGGTTCCGCCACAGAAATAACAATCTGTGATCTTAAGACTAGAGACTACTGCTCCGGCTAATTCTAGAAACAAATTCTGTGAAGGGTGAGGGATCTCAAACTTATTTACATGCATTGCTTCATAAAAGGTATTATGAATATGATATTTAGATGACTTGTGGGCTTGAGTATTCAATCTAATATACACAATGGTCCCTGGATCTGTTCCCCCTCCAGCAATTCGTAAACCAAACTTATATCCTTGTTTCCATGCATGGGGATTATGTACACGCAAGTGTAAGGGGTTGCAAGCATCTTTCTGACATTTATCATTTGTGGTTGGCTTGGTTAGAGTAGCCATCCGTTTATCTATTTTCTCATCAGTTATACCAGTGTTCCAGGTAGCATAAAAAAACACATTCCCAATATGGGCAATAGTAATCTGCCGCTGTAGCAGTACTATACCCTGATCCTGTTTACCTGTACACTTCCACCAATTTGTGGCACCTTCTGGACACATATACTTATGGTCGTTTCGATACGCTTTCTCCCATGTACCACAGGTGGACTGACTATCTCTATTAATAGCATTACATGCATCAAAATTCAAAACAGCAGGTTTAGTAATGTCCTTAAGTGGTGGTGTAGCAGCTAATATAGGTCCATCTGCATCCTTCCATCTTATTTCCAACGTGTAATAGGATGGATTCTGATGCGGATTATAGCATGCTTTGATTTTGCCATGAGTGCAAACATTTAGTTCAGTGGTGTTATAGATACACCGAGTTATTGTTCCCTTGCAGGTATAGTAAGAATGGTAAAGCAAAGTCTGAGTTACTTTCAGTCCAGTTCTAGTGGAAGTAATGCAAGCAGTGCATGGAGGTAGAGCATAAGTCAGTTCAAAACCTCCGAAGAAGGCAACCAAGGCGAAGCAAAAACAAAGATACATGTTGATATTGATTGGAGTTCTTCTGAATCCTCAGCTTGCTGATCTTGATCACGACGGTCTATTATTCTTCGTCCCGTTTGCTAATGAAGCAATTTATCGGGTGCTGAGTGTTGATTGAAGATCCTCAAGATGTCCAGCACACATTAACCAACTTAGCAATTCAGTTGGCTTGTGAAGTCTGGCTTAGTCAATGTAGTCTCAAAGTAGTGTGTCAAATCACACACAAATTGGGTTCGTTGAAACAAAACTGTTGCTGCATGGAAAACAGCAATCCTCTTTGAAAGACTTGGCTACTGCAAAGCACTTGTGATGAAGTGTCTATGCTGCTGGTTGCCGTCTCAGAGTAACTCGCAAGGGTACATCAGGGTGCTGCTCTGCTGTCCACCGCTCTGGTTCAGGATCGGCGGCGGGCTTGACTCTGCTGTGGTGGATCCAGGCGTCGATCTCGGCTACCTTTACTGCAGTTGGGGTAGACAGGATGACGGTGTACGGTCCCTTCCAATGGGGTTCCAACGGTATCTTCTTCCAATCTTTGATCCACACCGAAGTTCCAGGCTTGAAAGGATGCAAGGGTTCCGTCAAGTTGATAGGCAACTGGTCTTGGATCCACGTATGGAGAGTCTGCAGAACAAAACTAAGAGCTAGGAGTTCTTGCCTGGTTACTTCCGAACCAATCTGGGCTAAACTTCCTTTGACCCCCTGCACTATTGGTGGGGGTTTACCATACAAAACTTCAAAAGGGGAAAATCCTGTTGACTTTACAGGGGCTGAGCGTATTCTGAGTAAAGCTATGGGGAGCACTTGGGGCCATTTCAAGTGTGTCTCCTGACAAAGCTTAGACATTTGGGCTTTTAATGTACGATTCATTCGCTCAACTTTCCCTGAACTCTGGGGTCTGTATGCAGTGTGGAGTTTCCACTGTATCTGCAAAGCTTTTGCTAACTGCTGAGTAACTTGGGAGACAAATGAGGGTCCATTGTCTGACCCTATTACTGCTGGGATTCCAAATCTGGGGACAATCTCTCTCATTAGGGCTTTGGTAACTTCTCGGGCTTTCTCAGTTCTGGTTGGGAATGCTTCTACCCACCCAGAGAAAGTACAAACTAATACTAGTAGGTAATGGTATCCATTGGCTTTTGGCATTTCGGTGAAATCAACTTGGAGGTTGTGCATGGGGGTGACACCTCCTGACTGAACTCGGGGTGCTGTAATAAGGCCTTGCTTGGCATTATTTTTGGCACAAGTTACACATTGACGTGCTACTGAGGCTGATATAGTTGTCATCAGAGGGATGTAGAAATGTGGTCTGAGTGCTTTCTCCATAGCACTCTTCCCATAGTGGGTGGCTTCGTGGAAAGCTTTGACAAAGGATGGTCCTAACAGTTCAGGAATTACTATTCGTCCCGGAGGTTGACTGCCCTCCTCTGGTGGCAGCTCTCAATCCATCCATCTTTCAATACTCCATTTTCTTTGTCACAATAGTAATCCAATTCTTTGGTGGTATATCGTGGGGTCCATAGATTCAAGGGTACTGGAAACAATGCTGCTTGCATTGGCATAGCTTGTGGGGCAATCTGTCCTGTCATAGCTGCTTGTCGTGCTGAGGCATCTGCAAATCTATTTCCTCGGGCAACTTCTCCTTTTCCTGCTTGATGTCCTCTACAATGCATGACAGCTACACGTGTTGGGGCCCAGACTGCATCAAGTAAGATCAATATCTCGGGACCATACTTGACTGATTTTCCTCCGGATGTGATGAGTCCTCTTTCTTTGTAGAGAGCTCCATGGGCATGCAAGGTAGTGAAGGCATATTTGGAATCTGTATATACATTTAGCACAAGTTTTTCTCCTAACAACAATGCTCTGGTGAGTGCTATCAATTCGGCTTTCTGGGCTGATGTGCCTGAGGCTAGAGCTGATGATTCAATTACTTCGTGTTGAGTGACGACTGCATATCCGGCACAGCGTCGTCCGTCAAGGATGAGACTGCTCCCATCAACATAATAGATCTGGTCAGGATTGTCTATGGGCACATCTGTTAAGTCAGGTCGACTAGAGAACACAGTTTCCATGACTTCGATACAGTCATGTTCTGGGAGTTCTTCACTGATGGGTATCAAGGTAGCTGGATTCAAGGCATGGCTCACTTCAAGTTGTATTTCTGGGTTTTCACATAACATGCTCTGGTACTTCAACATTCGGGAATTGGTGAGCCAATAATTTGCTTTTTGTTCCATAAGGGCAAGGACTGCATGTGGCACAGTGACTCGTATGTTCTGTCCTAGTGTGAGTTTGTCTGCCTCACTCACTAATAGCGCTGTAGCTGCAACTGCTCTCAAGCAAGGTGGCCATCCTTTGGCCACAGGGTCCAATTGTTTCGATAGGTAGGCTACAGGTCGCTCCCAATTTCCTAATTTCTGAGTCAACATGCCTAGGGCATTTCCCTGTGCTTCATGTACAAACAAGTGGAAAGGTTTGTGGACATCTGGTAGTCCAAGTGCTGGTGATGACATCAATTCTTCTTTTAACTTCTGGAAGGCTGTATCCTGCTCAAGTCCCCACTCCAGTGGTGACTTCTCTTCTCCTTTTGTGGCTTCATACAGTGGTTTGGCAATTTGGGCAAAGTTGGGTATCCAGATTCGGCAATATCCTGCTGCTCCCAGAAAGGCTCTGACTTGCTTTCTGGTTGTTGGAGTTGGAATTCTGCATACTGCTTCTTTTCTTTCTCTGCCTAATCTTCTGCTTCCTTGGGTAATACGAAAACCCAAGTATTTCACTTCTTTTTGACATAGCTGTGCTTTGGCTCTGGAAACTTTGTATCCAGCTTCATCTAGTAACTGCAAGAGATCTTTGGTGGCTAATATACATTCACTTTCTGATACGGCAGCTATCAACAGATCATCCACGTACTGGAGAAGCACTCTCTTTCCCGGGGCTACTGGATAGCTTGAAAGGTCTTGATTTAGTGCAGCACTAAAGATGGTAGGTGAATTCTTGAATCCTTGGGGTAATCTTGTCCAGGTGAGTTGGCCCCCTCTTCCAGAGATGGGGTCCTGCCATTCAAATGCAAACAATATTTGGCTTACAGGGGCTAATCTTATGCAAAAGAATGCATCTTTTAAATCCAGTACAGTGAAATGGGTAGCTTCAGCAGGTATCAGTCCTAGAAGAGTGTAAGGATTGGGCACAACTGGATGTATAGTTTCAACTGCATCATTTACTCTTCTCAAATCTTGCACTGGGCGATAATCATCTGTCCCAGGTTTCTTTACTGGCAAAAGTGGAGTGTTCCATGGGGATTGACATACTTTTAGTAGGCCATATTCGAGCAATCTTTGTAGGTGGCGATGGATGCCTTCAATTGCGGCTCTTGGGAGAGGGTACTGTTTGACGTGCACTGGTGTAGCACTAGGCTTGAGGGTTACAATCACTGGAGCTATATGCTTGGCTAGGCCTGGGGGACTGCCTTCTGCCCATACTCCAGGTGGTGCATGAATGTTCTTTAAAGTTTGTTCAAAATAGGTATCTTGAATCGAATCATCAATGTAGTATCTCCATTCTTCTTCTCGGGGAACTGTCAGCAGCATTACTCCTGCTGGTTTGGTTTGGGGATTTACTGTCATTTGCATTTCTCCTTGCTCAGAGAAAGATATTTGTGCTTGAAGCTTGGCTAGCATATCTCGTCCCAGTAGTGGCACTGGACATTCGGGCATGTAAAGGAATTGATGAGTTACTTGCTGTCCTCCTAGACTGCATATTCGGTTTTGAAGAAAAGACTTTGTGGCTTTGGCACCAGTTGCTCCTATAATGGTGACTGCTTTTTTGGTGAATGGGGCTATCTTTTGTCTATTACTGAATGCTCTGCTCCAGTATCAACCATAAAGTTCATAATTTGGTCTCCTATTTGTATTCCGACCATAGGCTCCTGGAGACCTAAAGCAAACTTGGAGCCCGGTCTGTCCTAATCCACGTCATCCTCGTCATGGGCTTGTGTGGCCAATGCTTGAATGGCTCCTCCTCCCCTCTCTCGCTGGAATTGTTCTCGATTGGCTCCTCCTCGGCCTCGGGGACGGCCTCGTCGTTCTTCTCGCCACTGATGATCGTTGTCGTCATCTTGCTGGGCGTCTTCGAGTTGCGGGCACGTATCTCTCCAATGTCCTTCCTCTCTGCAATAGGCGCATTGGTTCACGCCTAGTCTCTGGGTCCGGCCTCCGCCTTGACCCCGCCCTCTTCCTCTGCTCCTTCGACTAGGGACACCTCCCCTTTTCTTTTCAACTATGGCCGCAGCCAAAAAATCAGCTTTCTTCTTCATCTTTCTATCACATTCTCTCTGTCTTTCAGTATCACGATTCACATACACTTTATGAGCGACTTCCAATAACTGTGTTGCATTCATGCCCGCAAACCCTTCTAATTTCTGTAATTTACGTCTAATGTCTGGTTGAGACTGGTTTACAAAAGCAGAATTCACCATGCATAAACTTCCTGGTGCCTCGGGATCATAGGGAGTATACATTCTGTAGGCTTCAGTTAATCTTTCATAATAATCTGCTGGGCTCTCATCTATCCCTTGGATAACTCCTGCGACTTTGGAAAGGTTCATAGCTTTTTGGCCCCCCTTCTCAGGCCTTGTAAAAAGCCTTGGCGAAAGCGGGCTAGGGCTGTGGATCCTTCATCTGTATTTGGATCCCATTGGGGGTCTTCATTCGGGAATTCTCTCTGAGCTGCTTCTCTATGATCTATTATATTCTGCCCCTGCGCCGGAGCTGCAGGGTTTTCTGCCATCCATTCAATAGCTGCTTTTCTAATTCTCGCTCGTTCTTCTGTAGTGAATAGGGTGGTCAGGAGCTGACGGCAATCTGGCCAAGTGGGTTGGTGAGTTTCCATAATACTAGTTACTAATTCTGTCAGCTCCTGGGGCTTACTAGTGTAGGAGGCATAATGCGACCTCCAATTTAATAAATCAGTTGTAGAGAAAGGGATATACACATAAGTTAAGGGTCCCGCTACCACTTCATCATTATCATTCTTTACGGGCACTCCCGGGACTTGCCTTAAGGGAAACAGTTTGGCTGTCCCAGGCGTTGTTTGGGATCTAAGAGTTATTGTCGTTGCTTTTGCAGGAGTCGCTTTCTTTTTCTCAACTGGTTTTGCTTTGGGTTTTTCTTTCACTGGCGTGCTAGTGCTAGCGCTGGCTTTCTCAATTATTTGTACACTGTCCTCTTCTTCTTCTTCTGGGGAATTCCCTTCTTCTCCTCCTTCTATCTCCGCTTCTGACTCACTTTTTACGTCCTCCACTTCTCTTTCCACTAATTCTCCCTCTTTTTCTTCTCCAGGAGGAGGGGGGCCAGGGGTTGGGTCTCGCCTCGGCTCCCGCCGTCTCTGGGGTTCTGGGGCAGGACGACGCCGGGCTACCCTTACTGGACCTGGGGTTCGGGGCTGCCTGAGGACTACTTCTGGGGAATCAGGATCTGCCAGGATGGGTTTCTTCGTGGCTTTCTTATCCTGCTCTTTCATGCTAGGCTGTTCCTTTTTCTGTCTAGAATCTGTTTTAGCTAACATTATTCTGCACTGTTCCTCATAACAGCGCTGCGCCCAGGAGGGCGGATCTTCACAAATACTTAACCAGGAATCTATATAGGGGTACTGATCGGGGTGCGCTACCCGCACTCTACGATGTATTGACTGAATAATCTCTACAATGAACGTTCCCTCTCGGGGCCAGATGGGGTCTAGATCGGGCCACTCCCTAGTACACAAAATCTGCAAACGGGCTGCTGTCATTTTAATACCATAATCTCCTGAATATCCCTCTTTAAAATGTGCAATCATACATTCTAATGGAGTGTTTCTAGTAGACCCCGCCCCTCCCATTTCGATGTGTGCGTGCAACAACAGACAGAAGGGAAAAGGAGAGCGGACCGTGGGTAAGGGGTCCTCACGGCCCTGGAAACGTATAGGGAATACAAATAACAAGACAAGAAGACAATCGCTTCCCCCTTTTCGCGACCTGAACGCGGTCGCCCGGTCAGGAAATGCGCTAATCAGGGGTCCGCCTTCACTTGGTCCGTGCTGCCAGACCTCTCATTCACACTTCGTTCACACAATCATGCTAGCAACGTATCCCAGAATGCATTCGTTTCTATCTGTTCTGACTAGTCTTTTCCCAATTACAAAAAGGATGAGGGTTTCACCTAGCGAATTCCCATGCCAGGCTACTCGGCTCTTCCTTGAGAGTTGATCATGCTCTCTTACCAATTCCCAATATCTCGAGATTACAAATTCCAAATTCCAATGGCAGTACTGCTCTTTCTATTTCTGTCTAGACCCAAAATCAAAACTATACTCACCGGATCCGGTCCTCAAACTTCCCAAGCAGGCGCATGAGTTGGACCTCGGACTCCCCTCACTCGGGTTCGAGGCGTTGGCTCCAACCGGGCCCGGCACCCGCCGAGGTCCGACCAGCTCCCTCCGATACAAGGGACCGGTGGCGCCAGGGAGCGGCCCTCGTCGGAAGGGCGCGATCCCGGCAGGACCAAGCCTATAGAGGCGGAAAGTCGTGGTATATTGCCCTATATACACTTTGATTCCACAACTTCCCGGCCAAAGCACCAAGGAATATGTAGCAGCAAAGCGCAGACAAACCAATGATACCAGGAGTCTGTTCAGAAGGTCCAAATCATTTATTTGTGCACAAGTCTCAAGCAAGGCAATTTCAAAATGGCTGAGCAAAGTTTTCAAGCATTACAGCAACTTTTATAGACTCTTGTTCCATTCTAGGTATAGAAAAACCTTTCATTGGTCCCGGTACTCTCCCGTACCTCCCGTAGCCCTTCTATTGGTCCCGGTACTGATAAGTTTCTCCAATTATGTCCCTTCTGTGGGCTTCTGTGGGCATGACACCTGCCTGCCCCCCTTCTAGTCCCAATTACAATGGTCAGTTCATCAACTTGTTACTTTCACACTCTCAAGGTTATGGGACCAATTTGTGCGTGCAGAAGAGCAAGGTTCTGTAACTCATCTGTCAGCACTCCTCATTATTTCTCTGCAAATGTACTTTTTCTTATCAGTAACTTTTAAACATGTCTTTTCTGTATTTTTCCATTTCTTAATTCTGCAGTTCTGCTTACCTAAGCTAATTCAATATTTCTACTGAGTTCTTTCTTACAATAGCAGCATATTGGGGGATGTGCAATCCTATATGCCTCTCCACAGGCCTCATTTACAGGTCAAGCTAGCCATGCTGGCCTGCCTATGTCAGACACCGTGGGTCACAGGCCTGCACCTGCCACAGTACTTAACCTAGGAATTGCTACCTGCCAGTAATCATAGCAGCCTTTTGATAGATGTGTACCATATTCCCAGGTTTAGGGTGGCATTACTACGGTATGCATGTGCTAGTATTGGGAGATGCACGCAGAGCCCAAAGTCCTGCCTCTCCAGGAGGCTGTGGATAATGGGGCCTGTGGGTGTGGGTGTGTCTGCCCCTGTTGGCTGCTGCTTTACGGCAGAGGTTCCCAACTCCAGTCCTGCGGTGACAAACACTGTTCGGGTTTTCATGCTGTCCCTCATGAATATTGTCGCCCCCACCTGGTTGGGTATATAGCCCGGTACCAGGGTGAGTCGCCTTTTTACCTTGAATAAGTTTTTCCCTCAAAATGGCCGCCAGGAGGGCTGCTGGGAGTTGTAGTATTTTACTTATTTAGGCAAAGGAATTGTAGTCAAGTGGTCAGGCGAAAACAGAGAAATTTATTTATATCTTCAGGGGTCCCAATATATATATACAGGATTCGAATGGGAAACAAAAATAGGATACTTGCTCCAACGCAAAAGCTTTTAACTTTCAATAAGGTAAGCACAATGCTGCCTGGGTTTAACAAATGCAGCTTCTTCAAACTTAAGCTTCGTAAAACTTCTTTCTTACAAAAACAATATTTCTTAAAGCAAAAACAGCTTTTAAAAATTGTCCACTGACTGTTTCCTTCAGCTTTTAGCTTCACACGATATCAGTTGAGACAATAGCATTCAGCTGTTTCCCCCTGCCGTGCCTTTCACACAGGTTAGGTTTCTTTCATGACATTCATACTTCAGACAGCTTTTAAAGTTTAGCATTCTTCTGAGTCAGCTGCTTTGCAATAAGCACATTGCATTTCACACGGGTTATCCTCAAAACAGTCTCCAATTTCCATCTCCTCGATGCTATCCCCTTCACACTTCTCATAGGGTACCTGTCTGGAGAGCTGACTGTTTTCTCTCTGAATCATATCATTGACTTTTTGAGTAGAACCTTCTTCTGTCCTAACTCCTCTGCAAGCTGAGCATATTGATAGTCAGTTAAAATATCCCTCTTTCCCTTAGGGTTTAACTGATAGCTAGAATTAGCCTTTATCTCTGGAGCTAATTCTCTTAAACTTTTTATAGGCAGGAACTGGGGAGGACACACTTGCCTTAAGTCAGGAGTATTCAGCAATTCTCCTTTCTCCTGGTATAAGTCACGCTGCCTTCCGTCTACAGAGACTTTCCTGGGTTGAAACAGCCTTTCTTTCAGCTGGGACTGCCTTGGAGTCTTTCCAATCAGTTCCCCCTGTTCACCTGAAAGCTTGAGCTCAGCAGCCCTTGTATCTCTTAAGGCTACTGGCTGGCTTCTGCCCTGGCTGTAACTCTTCCCGGAGCTGCAACTAGAATTGGCACCATCTCTTTCTCTCCAGCTGCCTTCTCCCCAATGGTCAGCATCAGCTCCAGCTTTTTCTCCTCCCTCAGCTGCTCTCTCTGACTTTCTAAAAGCCAGCGTTTTAAACTGCTTTCCTTTCTGTGCCACGCCTTGCTCCCAGCACACGTGAGAAGAGTCAGGCTTCTCTCTAACCCTGACGTGCTGCTGTGGGCGGGGCTTAAGGGTGACTGTGTTGTGAGTCAGAGACTCCTGGTTACCGGGGAAACTCTGAATGCTTTCGTTTTTAAAGGTACAGGGCTCATTTTCCTGTGTATCCATAGCCTCAATAGTGGTTTCCTCACCACAATATGCATGAGATACAACTGCATACCATGGGGGTGGCGCATAGAAATGCAGCACAGGCATCTTCATCAGAGGCAGCATGGAACCAGAATGGTGTTTGGCCCTCCAGGACTGCATTTGGGAGGCTCTGCTCTAGGTAATGTGCATGTTTATGGTATCTGTGCTCTGTAGGGTAAAATGTGGGTGTTTTGGGCATGTTTACGTCATCTGCAAGAACGGTTCTGTCTGTATTAGCACGTTATAGTAGTGGGTAAAATATGAGGACTGGGTTGGCGGAAACCACAGCTGGGACTTGAACCTGTGACCTTCTGCTTCTGAATACACTGGTTCTGTGCACTGCACCACCATGTTCTCACAGAGATGATGCATTCCCTGGTGCTATCATGACTGTTGGTCAGACAGGGCCTGTCTGTTGCAGTGCACGGCACCCACCTACTCAGGGCTAGGCCACGGTCTGCTGTGGGCAGCTGCCACCGCCCCCTCCACCACCAGTATCCCTCAACCACCATGCTGACATGCCCTTCTGCTGGTGGAGCTGGTGGTGCGCAGTCTCAGGCCATCCACTGTGCAGGTAGGCGGCTGCCTATGGTGCGGGTTCTGGAGTAGGGGTGCCTGCATAGCTGTCCACGCTGTCCCCCATCACCACTTGCCAATGTTCCATGCCATTGGGGTACCTGCTGGGTACTATTCCCTGTGACACTGTGGGTAGCACACTCCTGCCCATGTTGGGCCCTCAGCAGTTGATGTCTGGCTGCTCTACTGTTTCAGCATTCCTATGGGCCAGCTAGGCATCACCCTAGTCCCCACTGTGGCCCAGCTGCACCACAGCATGTGCCGCCTGCAGCCCTCTGTATCCCCTTTGCCAGCATCTGCCCGGTTGCCCGTTCCGACATGCCCGCCCTGATGTTGCGGGACATGTGCATGCCATAGGAACCCTGTCCTGTCCCTGGATTGGAGGAAATCCCTGAGCAGCGCTATTTCACTGTGGGCCCATGCACCGTGTATGGGGACGGAGTATGGACCCTTCCACGATTTATCTCTGTTCTATGGAGCTTATTCGGGGGGGGGGGGGGGGGTTGATGTTTCCCATTGATACCACTATTGGCCAGCTTGGTTGTTGTTTTTTTCCAGTTTGTTGGGGTCATTTTCAGTGTTTCTGTGCCCTTTTGTTCTGTGCACATGTATCACACTTATCACCTTATTTTAGTTTCCCTGCGTAGGCTATACATTGCTGACACGTAAATGGTTTCTCTCCCCTTTAAAGTGCTTTTACCGGTAGGTTTTCATTCGCGTTGGCATTCAGCTCTGGATTTCAGCGCGTTAGTATGAAGGGAGCCTCTCCCCACCCACTCTCCGCCCATTGACCCCTTATCTCCGCCCTCTCTCCACCTTCTGCGGTGTTTTACCGCGCCGCGGAGTATTACGCTCATTAGCGCGTGATAGCGCGTGCTGTATAACGTTAACGCTCATTAGCGCGTGATAGCGCATGCTATCACGCACTAACGAGCGTTAACGTTATACAGCGCGCGTTATTCACGATTACCGCAGTATAGTAAACATACCCCTTAGTATTCTTACCAGAGGTAATCTACCAACACCACATTTGCTCCCCACCACAAATCTTGGATATCCCTTGGTCTGATCACCACTTAATAAACTTCTCTAACCCCCCCCCCCCTCATCTACCTGTACATATACAATGCACCAAGACAATTCACACAAATGATATAACACATTTAATAAAGATACATTCCTGGGCGAAGTACTCCCCCAACTAAACACCAGCACCGGCGAATTGTCTGATCTCCTTTCAAATTGGAATGCTGCTATCTCTACTGCCTCTACCATCACCACCTCTTCTAAAAATACAAACAGACAAAAAAGCACTGCAGAATGGTACACCCATGACCTTAGAAACATAAAGAGATGTTTAAGGAGAATTGAACATGCCTGGAGAATATCTAAATCCTCACATGACAAAGAGCTTTACATAAATACTCTTCAGCACTATAAACAATCTATCAATAATAACAAGAAGGAATACTACACTAAAATCCTAGCAAACTCCCTCAATCACCCAAGAGAACTTTTTCAAATTGTAAAAGCTTTGACTCAAGCTCCCAATTCTGAAACAAACAATATCAGCATCACTCCACAGGCCCCAGCAAACCTCTGCTTGAATAAACTAAAACTTAAACCTTTATCTACCAACCTGCATACTCCAGCTGACAGCACTACCACAAATGATGCATAATGGCTCACATTTCACCAAATCTCTCAAGACTACCTGAACAATATTATCTCCAAGATAAATACAACTACTTCTACTCTTGACCCTTGCCCTGTCATCTGGGTAAAGGCATCCCGTGCGGAATTCTCTCCCATCATACTTAAATGGTCAACCTATCATTGACAGAAGGACAAATGGCCAAAACTCTAAGGTAAAAAGGGGACTGTTGTAGTTGTTATGGAAGGACAGACTAGATAGGCCATGTGGTCTTTTTCTGTCATCATATTTCTGTGTTTATGTTTCTAAAACAAGCTGTAATCCGCCCAATTCTCAAGCATAAATCCACAGATAAAACAAAATCTAATTTATATAGACCAATCTCCAGCCTCCCTTTCCTGGCAAAAGTGTTTGAAGAACATACATCGACCTAAACGCACCTCTGGACGAACATCAATATGGTTTCAGACCAAATCACAGCATAGAGACCCTGCTACTAGCACTATTTGATAAACTCATCATAAGAATAAACAACTCAAAGCAGGCTTTCATCCTTATATTCCTAGATATTGCCTCAGCCTTCAGCAGCATACATCACGATATACTCTTAAACAGACTCCGACAAATAGGATTACAGAGCACAATAATTAAATGGTTTCAGTCGTATCTAAGGACTACTCAAGGCCACGCAGACCCTAATCATGCTCACCCAGACCAAGAAATACCTGTATATAGTTAACCTGTACATAGTTACATTTCAAAATGTTTCATGTCAAGTTATCATGTAAAATGTTAGCTCCTGTTTTATGTAACATGTTTATTTATTTAGCTGCATTTATATCCTGCTTTTCACCAGGTCAAAGTGGTTGGGGGATACATTTAACACAAGGGGATATGAGACACATACACTAATACTTTCAGGGAACATGGGCAATGGAGGGTTAAGTGGCTTGCCCAAGACCACAAGGAGCACCTGTGGGACTAGAAACCCCAGTCCTTCCGGCCCAAGGTTGCTGTCCTCTAGTGGGATTTGAACCACTGACCTTCTGGCCTATGGTACCTTGCCCCATCCACTAGGCCACTCCTCCCCTGGTTCCCTGCAAACTGCCCCTGATCTCTGGAAGGGTCGGTATAGAAAAATGTAATAAATAAATATCAGACTGCTCTCAACAGGTGTCAATTGGCCAACACACATCCACATCATATAGTCAAGAATAAGGACTACTACAGGCTCATCTCTCTCAGCACTCCTTTTTAACATTTACCTGCAGCCAATTTGCAATATCTTTAGGAAATTCAATGTAGCATACCACATTTATGCAGATGACATAATGTTGCATCTACCTATTGACATATCAAACCCCAATATCAATCAGATCACAAACTATCTCAGTGAAGCCACAAAATGGCTGAACTCCCACAACTTAAGGATCAACCTTGAAAAAACTGAAGTGCTATATTACTAGGAATCAAAGCTTCGTCCCCCCTCCCACTATTCATCTAATGATGCTGATCTCATCGTAAAAGATGAAGTCAAATATATTGGAGTCACATTGGACAAAACACTCAACATGGTATCACACACAAAATCCATCACGGGCAAGATCTTTTTCAAATTGAGATTGATTCAACATATCAGTGCTCCAGGCAATTATTACACCTCATTTTGATTACTGTAACAGTATACTCCATGGTCTCCCCAAACAACTTTTAAATCAGCTACAGATGGCCCAACATGTAGCTGCTCAGATAGTTACTAAAGCCCATACCTCCGACCACATTACTCCAATACTATATAAACTACACTGGTTACCGATCCAAAGTCTCATTAAATATAAATCATTAATGATCACCTTCAAGCTCCTAAAAAACATAGCCCCTTCCCACCTCTTAAAGCTCATAAGCACACATGCAAATGATCGAGTCTGAAGAAGCCAATCACAATACACCCTAACTATCCCCCCCCCGACTTTCGTAAATCCCATCGATCAACTACTAATAGAGCATTCATTTACATAGTGCCCGTGCTCTGGAATTTTCTTCCAAACAAACTAAAAAGCATTACCGATCTGTCAATCTTTCTCAGGGAACTCAAAACATTCTTCTTTACTGAACACTTTTTGGCAACACACCTCCAAAAACAAATATATACCCCACGTAAACCTACACCCATCCTTCCATGCCAAGGCCTCACACTTTCATCCCACTCAACACAATCAACTGACTCCATTCAAACTGTATGTACTACAACAGTTTTCTAGCAATGTCTAGCTCCTGCACCCAGTGCCACAATGGTAGCCAACCCTATTACAATTGCAATTGTTGAATGCACTCACATACTGTAATTATGTCATATGTATATAGCTCATGTTTATTACACTCTCACTCTGTAAATATGTCAAGTATTTAGCGCATATTTTATCCCTGCATTTATCCCCCTCCCCAAAATTATTTACCATGTTACAAAATTATTCAATATTATTAGAAAACCCTTAAATAAATATATAAATAAATAAATAATATCCTTGGGTTTTATTCTCCATTCTTTTCCTTATCATTCCTAGCATTCTATTTGCTTTCTTTGCTGCCGCTGCACACTGAGCGGAGGGTTTAAACATATTATCCATGACGCCTAAATCTTTTTCCTGAGTCGAGGTTCCTAATATGGAACCTTGCATCATGTAACTGCAGTTTAGGATCATCTTTCCTAGCTGCATAACTTTGGACTTGTCCATATTAAATTCCATCTGCCATTTGGATGTCTAGTTTTCCAATTTATCAAGGTCCTCTTGAAAGTTTTCACAATCCTCTTCTGTTTTAGCAACATTGAATAGTTTTGTGTCTTCTGCAAATCTGATCACCTCACTCATTATTCCCATTTCCAGGTAATTTATGAATATATTAAAAAGCAGCAAGCCCAGCACAGATCCCTGGGGTACTCCACTATTCACCTTTCTCCATTCAGAAAATTGGCCATTTAGCTCTACTCTTTGGGGTATGTTTACTAAACCGTCTTAATGTGCGCCAGGCGACGTTATTGCACGATAAGGTACCTTATCGCGCAATAATGGCACTTTATCGGGCGCAGAGGTACCTTAGCGCTCGATAACGCGTGCAGCGGTGCAAATGAGCGCTGAGGGTGGAGAAAGGATCCCGGAGGGCGGAGGAAGGCTTCCCAGGGGCGGAGAGAGAGGGTCAATGGGCGGAGAGTGGGAGGGGAGAGGCTCCTCGCACACTATCACTGTGAAATCCGGGGCTGAAAACTAACACCAGTGAAACGCTGGTGTTAGAGCTGATTTAAAGGGAAAATAAACCATTTCCGTCAGCAATGTACAGCAAAACCGGGGAAACCTACAAAAAGTGATAAGTCTGATACATGTGCACGGAACAAAAGGGCAAATAAACATTGAAAATGACCAGAAGAAAATGTTAAAAAAACATAACCAAGCTGGCCAATAGTGATATTAATGGGAAACATCAAAAAACACTCCCGAGAAAGCTCCAAAAAAAATAATAAGAACATAAGATATGCCATACTGGGTCAGACCAAGGTCCATCAAGCCCAGTATCCTGTTTCCAACAGTGGCCAATCTAGGTCATATGTACCTAGCAGTTTCCCCAAAAGACACAGGTTCTGCAATGCTTGTACTAGGTCAAGCATTGATATCCTGGGTCCCTTCTTAATAATGGTTTATGGACCTTTCCTCCAGGAACTTGTCCAAACCTTTTTCAAACCCAGCTACACTAACAGCCTTTACTACATCCTCCGGTAACAAATTCCAGAGTTTGATTACACGTTGAGTGAAAAATTATTTTCTTTTATTAGTCTTAAATAGTTTACCCTGTAGCTTCATTGCATGTCCCCTAGTCTTTCTATATTCTGATAACGTAAACAGTCGATCTATGTTTACCCGTTCCACTCCGTTCATTAATTTATAGACTTCAATTATATCTCCCCTCTCTATTAATTTTGGAAGGGTCTATGCTCTGTCTCCATACAAGGTGAATGATCCCACAGTGAAATAGCGCTGATCAGGGTTTTCCCTTTCCATTGGACAGGTTTCCTATGGCATGCACATGTTCCGCAACAGCAGGGCGGGCATGTCGGAACGGGCAACTGGACAGATGCTGGAAAAGGGGACACAGAGGGCTGCAGGCGGCACATGCTGTGGTGCAGCTGGGCCACAGTGCGGACTAGGGTGATGCCTAGGTGGCCCATGGGAATGCTGAAACAGTAGAGCAGCCAGACAGCAACTGATGAGGGCCCAACATGGGCACAAGTGTGTCTCCCACAGTGTCACAGGGGATAGTACAAAAGCAGGTACCCCCAAGGGCACAGAACATTGGCAGGCGGCGCTGGGGGGAAGCGTGGACAGCTATGCAGGCACCCCTACCCCAGAACCTGCACCATAGGCAGCCGCCTACCCGCACACTGGATGGCCCGAGATCGCGCACCACCAGCACCACCAGCAGAAGGGCATGTCAGCATGGTGGCAGAGGGGTACTGGTGGTGGAGAGGCCAGTGGCTGCTGCCCACAGAAGACCATGGCCTAGCCCTGTGTAGGTGGGTGCCATTCACTGCAACAGACAGGCCCTGTCTGACAAAAAGTCATGGTATCTCCAGGGAATGCACTGTCTCTCTGGCAACATGGTGGTGCAGTGCACACAGCCAGTGTGGTCAGGAGCAGAAGGTCACATGTTCAAGTCCCAGCTGTGCTTCCTGCCAACCCAGTCCCCATATGTTACCCACTACTAAAATGTGGTAATACAGACAGAACCTTTAGTGCAGATAATATAAACATACCTAAAACGCCTAAATTTTACCCTACAGAGCACAGACACCATAAACATGCGCATTACCTAGAGCAGAGTCTCCCAAAAGCAGTCCTGGAGGGCCAAACACCATTCAGGTTCCATGCTGTCTCCAATAAATATGGCTGTGCTTCATTTCTATGCACCGCCCCCATGGTATGCAGATGTATCTCATGCATATTCATTAGGGACAGCATGAAAGCCCGAACAGTGTTTGGCCCACCAGGGCCGGAGTTGGGACTCTCTGCCCTAGAACAGCAGCCAACAAGGTCAGACACACCCGCACCCACAGGCTCCATTATCCAAAGCCACCTGGAGAGGCAGGATGTTGGGCCCTGCATGCATCTCCCAATACTAGCACTTGCATACCTTAGCAATGCCACCCTAAACCTGGGAATATGGTACACATATATCAAAGGGTTGCTATGATCACTGGCAGACAGCAATTCCTACATTAAGCACAATCTGCTCTTTGAGCTGTATCATACCAACCTCTCTGATGTCTGTGGAGTGTGTTTCAGGTCTGGTGTCTGACAGTGTTCACCACCCTGGGGATTGACCCCCAACAGTATTGCGTACCATAGCCATGCCTGCACTGTGCCCAGGACTGGTGCGGTGGCCAGGGCTGCCAAGAGCCTCTATATTTGCACAATGCTGGCATAGGTGTGGGAGTGTGTGTCTGTCTATCCAGTGTGTGGTGTCTGCCAACACATTCCTCAGCCCACACTGCTTGCACTGTTGCCAGTGTATGCCTGCCAATGTGCATAATGAGGAGCAAGGAACTGTGGATATAGCATGGACAGGGTGGCCTGGCCTGGATGCATCTACACAGGGCATAGGGCAATGGCTCGGACATTGTAGTGCCCGGCCACAACGTGCACGGACAGGGTGGCCACTCTCACCCTGACTGAGCAGTGACCACGGCATGGCCAGGTTCCCCCATAGTGCTATATAGTATTTTTCTCAAGTGATATTTATGTTTTTTTGGGGGGGGCCCAATCACTGACTCAGCTGCTTGGTGGGTGTGCTCACATCCCCTCCTGGAGCATGTACTATGGACTAGTTAGCAGACTGTCTGTAGTTAGTATGTGTATGGATGGAACACCTTGCAGGGTGCAGTGGCTGGTGACTCACTGTGTGTGCTGTTGGAGAATGGCAGATGGTGGTGGGGGGCAGCTGAGCATTTCCAGGCCTACTGATTGTCATTGCATGATGGATGCGTACAGCTCTGCATTGGCTGCCCTGTAGGGTATCTGTTCCCCAGCAGGACTGGGGTTAATGGCCCCCCCTCTACTGCCACCATTGCAGGGAGGTAGAATAGGTTTCTGTTGGTAGGAGTTCCTGTTTCCCACCTGGAGCCACTGGAGGGTGGGTTAGGTGGTGGCACATAATCTGCCTATGGGTCCAAACACCCCCCATCACGTTATCATGGCACCAACACAGAATATGCACTATTCTGGGTGCATCACAGCCTATAAGGGCTAGGCTTGATTAACAGATACAGATGGACCCTAATGTATCCCAGGTGTGTCTGCAGGAACTACTTATCACAGACAAGGGCACTGATGGGTATTTGTGACATGGCCTATTATAGCCATGGCAGGTGCTGCGGACCTGGTGCTGGCCGCCCCACCGCACCCTCAGGGTGAGCACAGTACATACACACAATGTGGCGGTCTGTAGCTACTCTGTGCCACTAACACACACCGTCGGCACCCCCTACCAGGCTGAGGTGCTGTGGGGTGCATACCCCATCCTGTGATCATCTGTAGACTGCTGATTTACATGTGCATTGCATCATGGGTACGGGTGGGTTGACCCGACCCTGGTAAAAACAGCAGAATGTTTGTGTGGTGACCTGCAGTCCTTCTGTAGCCTGCCAGGGGTTTGCTAATAGCTATAGAGCAGTAGCCCACTGGTTACTTCACTGACTGTGGCACCAGAGGTCATGGGTTTGAATCCACAATGGGGTTATTTGATAGGGCTGTCTGAGGCCTTGTCAATCTTTAATGTACATTAGTGCTGCCAGCAAAAATACCCTCAGACTACTGTAACTGTAGGGTGCCCTATAGGGGACATTATAGGGTGCCTTGGTGAACAGTGCACTTTAAAATGTGCCCTATGGAGTGCATTATGCGGCACCTTAGGTTATGCCACTGTGAGAGTGTGTTTGCTGGCAGCACTAATTAAAATAAAAATAATATGCCTCATAAAGCAATATTTACAGGTAAAGGGTGATGCTTCAGCCAACCTTATTCATTAGGCACACTGGGGAATCAAACTCATGACCCCTGTACCACCAGTCAGTGGATTAACCATGGCACTATACCTCCACTCCTGTGTGTGTATGTCTGCGCGCCTACTTAGGATTACCACGTATTCACGTGCTTCGTGGCTTCTCACACGATAATGTGCGCAGCGCACATTATCGCGCGATAATCACGTTTTGCTACGTTAAGACTGAAACGCCCACTCCTTTTATGGCAGCCTGCACACTAGCGCCGGGCGCACGTTAAGACTGCTTAGTAAACATACCCCTTTGTTTTCTATCTTTTAACCAATTCCCGATCCACAATAGTACACTGCCTCCTATTCTATGACTTTTTAATTTTGACAAGTCTCTGATGAAGGACCTTGTCAAAGGCTTTCTGAAAATCCAGATACACTATGGGGTATGTTTACTAAACTGTCTTAACGTGTGCCCGGCGTTAGTGTGCAGGATGCCATAAAAGGAGTGGGCGTTTCAGTCTTAAAGTAGCAAAATGGGATTATCGCGCGATAACGTGCGCTGCACACATTATCGGGCAAGACGCCGCTAAGCACGTTAACGCGCGGTAATCTTAAGTAGGCGCGCAGACATGCAAACATAGAAACAGAGGTGTAGCACAATGGTTACTACACTGACTGATGGTACAGAGGTCATGAGTTTGATCCCCCAGTATGCTTAATCCATAAGGCTGGCTGAGGCATTAGCTTTCATGTGTAAGCATTGATTTTTGAGGCATTTTATTTGTAGTTTAATTAGTGCTGCCAGCAAACACACTCTCACGTGCCCGTAACCTAAGACGCCAATGTCTATATGGTGGGATACACCCCCGTGGTTTTTTCATTCAAGCTTTTTCTCTTGCCAGTTGTGGATGGACCTGAAGCAGGGTTGCATAACATTCTGATGTCAAACCCGAAACGTGAGCCACGTTGTCATTTTTGGATTACTGGCATAATTTTGCTGCATTGGATGGCACTTTATAAAAGCTAAGTTACGGATTTTGAATTTTAATTCCTATATAAATTTAATAAAAGGAGTTGCCACAGTGGTGTCTGGACTGTTCACCCGGCACTGTGTTGGCGTACTCCGACAAAAAGAATTGTTTTTTTGGGGGGTATAAGACTTTGGAATCTTTTGGTTTTTGGGTTATTTAGGTTTATTCCAGTAGGTTTTCCTTATTTTGTAACCTAAGGTGCCGCATAAGGCACCCTATAAGGCACTCCATAGGGCACATTATAAAGTGCACTGTCTGCCAAGGCACCCTATAATGTCCCCTATAGGGCACCCTATAAGGTGCTTTAGAGGATACCTGATAAGGCACCTTATAAGGCGCCCTGTAAGGCGCTTTATAGGGCGCCTTATGGTTACAGTACACTGAGGGTGTTTTTGCTGGCAGCACTAATGTACATTAAAAATAAACAAAGCCTCAAACAGCCTTATCAAATAAGCCCACCATGGGTTTGAACCCATGACCTCTAGCCCCACAGGCAATGAAGTAACCAGTGGGTTACAGCTCTTTAGCTGCTAGTATGCCCCTGGCTGGCTGCAGAAGGACTGCATGTCACCACACAAACTGTCTGCTGTGGTTACCAGGATAGGGTTAACCCACCCGTACCCATGATGTACTGCACATGCAAATCAGCAGTCTACAGTTGGGCACAAGATGGAGTATGCACCCCCACAGCACCTCGGCCTGGTAGGGGGAACTGACTGTGTGTGGTACTGGCACAGAGCAGCTACAAACCGTCACATTGTGCGGGTACTGTGCTCACCCTGAGGGTGAGGTGGGGCGCCCAGCACCAGGTCCACAGCACCTTTCATGGCTGAAATACACCATACTGCAGGTCCCCATCAGTGCTACTGTGTGTGATGAGTAGTTCCTGCAGACACACCTAGGATACATCTGTGTCCTTCTGTATTTCTCAGTCATATCTAGCTCTTATGGGCTATGATGCACCCAGAATAGCGCATATCCTGTGTTGGTGGCATGGTTACATGATGTAGATGAAAGGGGGGGGTGTGTTTGGACCCATAGGCAGATTATGTACCACCACACAACCCACCCTCTGGGGTTCAGGGTGGGAAACAGGATCACCCACCAACAGATCCACATTCTACCTTCCTGCAATGGTGGTAGTAGAGGGGACCATCACCCCCAGTCCTGCTGGGGAACAGACACCCTACAGCCCTGGAAATGCACAGCTACCCCCCACCACTATCCGACATTCTCCAGCAGCAAGCCTCCAGCCGCTGCACCCTGCAAGGTGTTTCAGCACAACACATACTAGCTGCAGACAGTCTGTTAGTTAGTCCATAGTGCATGTTCCTGGAGGAGATGCGTGTACCCAGAACCAGGAAGTCAGCATACACACCAAGCAGATAAGTCAGTGATGGAGCCTCCAAAACAAAACCCATAAATATCACATAAGAGAAATGCTATATAGCACTATGGGGGAACCTAGCCATGCCTTGGTCACTGATCAGTCAGGATGAGAGTGACCTCCCAGCAGGACATGCTGTGGCCACCCTGTCCGTGCAGGTAGTGGCCGGCCACTACAATGTCTGAGCCGTTGCCCTATGCTATGTACAGATGAATCCAGGCCAGGCCACCCTATCCTGGCTATTTATTTATATTTATTTATTTATTTAGCTGTATTTATATCCCGCTTTTCACCAGGTCAAAGCGGTCAATTGGGGGATACATTTAACACGAGGGGATATGAGACACATACACTAATACTTACAGGGAACATGGGCAATGGAAGGTTAAGTGGCTTGCCCAAGACCACAAGGAGTGCCTATAGGACTAGAAATCCCAGTCCCTCCGGCCTGAGATTGCTGTCCCCAGGTGGGACTTGAACCCCCCGGCCCTCCGGCCTGAAGTACCTTGTCATAACCACTAGACCACTCCTCCTGTACCTTGCTCCTCATTATGCACATTGGCAGGCCAATACTGGGAACAGTGCTAGCAGTGTGGGCTGTGGAGGATGTTTGCAGCCACCACACACTGGATAGACAGACACACACTCCCCACACCTATGCCAGCATTGTGCAACTATAGAGGTGTTTGGCAGCCCTGGCCACCGCACCAGTCCTGGGCACAGTGCAGGCATGGCTATGGTACACAATACTGTTGGGGTCACCCCCCCAGGGTGGTAAACACTGTCAGACACAAGACCTGTAGCACACTCCTCAGACATCAGAAAGGTTGCTATGGAGGCATTGGATAATGGAGCCTGTGGGTGTGGGTGTGTCTGCCCCTGTTGGCCGCTGCTTTAGGGCAGAGGTTCCCGACTCCAATCCTGGTGGGCCAGATACTGTTTGGGTTTTCATGCTGTCCCTCATGAATATGCATGAGATACATTTATTTATTTTATTTATTTATTTAGCTGTATTTATATCCCGCTTTTCACCGGGTCAAAGCGGCGTTACATAAAAAGGGGAGGGGGGGAATTTACGTGTAGGGGTGGGGCCGTCACCGGGGAGGCTACATTGATGATTTCAACATAAGACATAGGACAGACTTTGGACTTGGACAGATTTTTGGACATGGTTGTGTTAGTATAGTTTGAGTTGGGTGGTCATGGTGGGAGAGATCAGAGGTTATTTCGCTTTTTGGTGGGAGTCATGTTGGGGTATTCCTGAAACAGGATGGTTTTCAGCTGCTTTCTAAAAGATAGTAAATCGGTGTTATTTCGGAGACAGCTCGGTAGAGAGTTCCATAAGGATGGAGCATACAGTTCAAAGGCTCGATTGCAGGTCCGTTGCGAGCATTTGGTTCTTTTGTGAGGGATGGTGAGGGAGTTGCTGGAGGCTTGTCTGGTGGTTCTGCCGTGAGCTGGTCGAGACAGTAGGGTGTGAAGTTGGGAGTTTCGCGTTTGATGTATGGCTTTGTGGGTGAGTAGGATGGCTTTGTATTTAGTCCTTGCTTCGAGGGGGAGTATGTGTAGGTCTTTCAAAATCGGGGTGATGTGGTCGGTCTTCTTTGCTCCCTGAATGATTCTCGCCATGGTGTTCAATGCTGTTTGGTGAGGGTTCGTCTGTGTGGCTGGAAGTCCATGGTATAATATATTACAGTAGTCTAGATGTGGGAGCGTCATGGCTTGCATTACAGTTCGGAAGTCTTGATGTTCAAGAAGGGGTCTGAGACGTTGGACTGTCCTTGCTTTGTGGAATATAGTTCCGGAGGTTTTGGTGATTTGTTGCTTTAAGATGAGTGCTTGGTCGATGATAATGCCCAGGTACCTTATTTGTGGTTGTATTTGAATGTTTGTGGTGCCTATGTTGAGGTGTGTAGGTGGTGTAAAGTCTGGGTCTTTTGTGACTATGAGGGCTTCTGTCTTCTTTATGTTGATGGAGAGGTTGTTTGCTTGTAACCAGTTGGACACCTCTGTGAAGCATGTTGATAGGTGGGTGTTTGTTGGGTTCATGGTTGTAATGGGGGCATAGAGCATGATATCGTCTGCGTAAATGTGAAAGTTAATGTTGTGAGTGCGTATGACTGAGCAGAGTGGTTGGAGGTAAATGTTGAAAAGCATGGCTGATAGTGTGGATCCTTGGGGGACTCCTTGGTGTTGTTGGAATGGGGGGGATGTCGTGTTGCTGGTGCGGATTAGTTGCTTTCTGTTAGTTAGATATGATTGGAACCATTGTAGTACAGTGTCTTTGATCCCAATTGTCCGTAGTCTGTGTATGAGGATGTTGTGGGAGATGGTGTCAAAAGCTGCAGATATGTCAAGGAAGATCATGGCATATCCAGAGTGTTTTTCTTGCGTTCCTATGAGGAGAGTGTTCATCAGTGTGGTCATGAGGGTCTCAACTCCATGTAGAGGGCGGAATCCGTGTTGTTGTGGATCGAGTATGTTGTTGAGATCAAGGTGTTCCTGTAGTTGCTGCTGGACGATCTTCTCGATTATCTTGGCAGTGAAGGGTAGGCTTGTTATGGGTCTGTAAGATGCTGGGTCTAGTGGGTCCAGGTTTTGTTTTTTTAATGATGGTCGGATGATTGTGGTTTTGAGGACATCTGGCATGCGTCCTTGGGAGAAGGATTCCTTGACGATATGGGCTAGTGGTATGCTCAGTTCGTTTTGAGTTTTCTTTATTCAGTCGGTGGGGCACGGGTCTAGCGGAGAGGTGGTGGTGTTGAGGCATGCAATGGTGGTTGATATTTCATCTGGTGAGATTTCTTTGAATGTGGTCCAGTCATTGTGTAGGTTAGGATGGAGGTCTTTTGTGGTTGTCTCACTGTTCAGCTGTGAGTTCTGTTGAGAGTTCAGTGGAGGTTGTAGTTTGTATTGTCGGGCCAGTAGCTCTGGTGGGATCTTCGGTAGTTGGTCCGAGTTCTGGGGTGTTTTTGTCAGTTGTTTGACAATCCGAAAAAGTTCACGTGGTTTGTTTATGGAGGTGTTTATGATTTTCATGTGGTAAATTTTCTTTGCTTTGTCGGTCTCATGGTGATACGTATTGAGTTCATTTAAATATTTTGTTTTGTCGTTTTCGTCTTTGGTTTTTCTCCATTTTCTTTCAGTTCTTCTGAGTTTTGTTTTTAGTTTCCGAAGACTGGGGGTGAACCATCTGGCTTTTGTGGAAGGGGGTCTGGTGGGGCTTTGTTCGCTGATGCTTCGGATGCTGCGGATATCGTGGTATTCCAATTGTGTATTAGCTCGTTGATGTTACTGGAATTTGCTTGTAGATTGGGTAGAGTTTGTGCTGTGAAGTCTTCTTTGTTAAATGTTTTAAATCTTCGTATGTGGCTACTGTCGTCTTTGTTGGTCCTATGTTGGTGTGTATATGATATGGTGACGAGGTGGTGGTCAGACCAGGGTACTGGTGAAATCTGTGGTTTGTTTCCTGGGGTGGCAGTCGTGGCACTTAGGAATATGAGGTCTAGAGTGTTGCCTTTTTCGTGGGTGGGTTCTTGTACGATCTGAACTAGACCCATCGCAGTCATGGCGGTGTGGAAGGTTGTTGCTTGTTCATCTTGCAGTGATGGGAGGTTGAAGTCTCCTAGAATGATTTGTTCCTTTGCTGAACAGGTGCTTTCTGATATGAATTGTAGTATCCTTGGTAGATTAGTGGTTTTGGTAGGTGCCCGGTAGATTAGGCATACTGAGAGGTGTTTATTGGAGAGGGTGAGGAGGTCAGCTTCATTCATGGATTCTGATGAAAGGATTCTGAGGTGGAGGTCGGCTTTAGTGATGATGGCTACACCCCCATCTTTATTAGAGACAGCATGGAACCTGAATGTTGTTTGGCCCTCCAGGACTGCATTTGGGAGACTGCTCTAGGTAATGTTCATGTTTATGATGTCTGTGCTCTGTAGGGTAAAATGTAGGTGTTTTGGGCATGCTTACGTCATCTGCAATAAAGGTTCTGTCTGTATTAGCACGTTTTAGTAGTGGGTAAAACATGGGAACTGGGTTGGCAGGAACCACAGCTGGGACTTGAACCTGTGACCTTTTGCTTCTGAACATACTGGCTGTGTGCACTGCACCACTGTGTTGCCACAAAAACAGTGCATTCCCTGGTGATACCATGATTGTTCGTCAGACAGGACCTGTCTGTTGCAGTGCATGGCACCCACCTACACAGGACTAGGCCATGGTCTGCTCTGGGCAGCTGCCACTGCCCCCTCTACCACCAGTATCCCTCTGCCACCATGCTGACATGCCCTTCTGCTGGTGGTGCTGGTGGAGCGCAGTATCAGGTCATCCAGTGTGCGGGTTGGTGGCTGCCTATGGTGTGGGTTCTGGGGTAGGGGTGCCTGCATAGCTGTCCACGCTTCCCCCCAGCACCACATGCCAATGTTCCGTGCCCTTGGGGGTACCTGCTGGGTACTATCCCCTGTGACACTGTGGGGAGCACACTCGTGCCCATGTTGGGCCCTCAGCAGTTGCTGTCTGGCTGCTCTACTGTTTCAGCATTCCTATGGGCCACCTAGGCATCACCCTAGTCCGCACTGTGGCCCAGCTGCACCACAGCATGTGCCGCCTGCAGCCCTCTGTGTCCCCTTTTCCAGCATCTGTCCAGTTGCCCATTCCGACATGCCCGCCCTGCTGTTGTGGAACATGTGCACGCCATAGGAACCCTGGCCAATGGAATCGGAAACCCTGCTCAGCGCAATTACACTGTGGGCTCAATTCACCTTGTATGGGGACGGAGCATAGACCCTTCCAAAATTCATATCTTTTTTTTGGAACTTTCTTGGGAGTGTTTTTTTGATGTTTCCCATTGATATCACTATTGCCCAGCTTGGTTATGTTTTTTTTTACATTTTCTTCTGTTCATTTTCACTGTTTATTTGCCCTTTTGTTCCGAGCACATGTATCACGCTTATCACTTTTTGTAGGTTTCCCTGGTTTTGCTGTACATTGCTGATGTAAATGGGGTTTTTCCCTTTAAATCGGCTCTAACGCCAGGGTTTCACTGGCATTAGTTTTGAGCCTCAGATTTCACAGTGTTAGTGTGCGGGGAACCTCTCCCCTCCCACTCTCCGCCCATTGACCCTCTCTCTCCGCCCCTGGGGAGCCTTCCTCTGCCCTCCGGGAGCCTTTCCCCGCCTTCAGTGCTCGTTTGCGCCGCTGTGCATGTTATCGCGTGCTAAGGTACCTGTGCACCTGATAAAGTGCCATTATTGCGCGATAAGGTAACTTATCGCGTGATAACATCACAGAATGCACATTATGACGGTTTAGTAAACATACAGACAGGGTGGCCACAGCATGTCCTGCTGGGAGATCACTCTCACCTTGACTGAGCTTTTGGGGCCCAATCACTGACTTATCTGCTTGGTGTGTATGCTGACATCCCAGTTCTGGGTGCATGCACCTCCTCCAAGAACATGTACTATGGACCAACTAGCAGACTGTCTACAGCTAGTATGTGTCTTTCTAGAACACCTTGCAGAGTCCATAAGGGCTAAACCTGACTGAGAAATACAGATGTATCCAAGGTGAAGGTGAAGGGTACACGCACGTGTACGCACACACACCCCTGCTGGGGAACTGCAGCATGTCCTATTTCTGCCATGGAAGGTGCTGTGGACCTGGTGCTGGGCGCCCCACCTCACTCTCAGGGTGAGCACAGTACCTGCACAATGTGACAGTGTGTAGCTACTCTTTGCCAGTACCACACACGGTCAGTTCCCCCTACTAGGCCGAGGTGCTGTGCAGGTGCATACCCCATATTGTGCCCATCTGTAGACTGCTGATTTGCATGTGCAGTGCATCATAGGTACGGGTGGGTTAACCCTATCCTGGTGATCACAGCAGACTGTTTGTGTGGTGACATGCAGTCCTTCTGCAGCCAGCCAGGGGCTTGTTAACAGCTATAGAGCTGTAGCCTACTGGTTACTTCTTTACCTGTGGAACCAGCGGTCATGGGTTCAAACCCACAGTGGGGTTATTTGATAGTGCTGTCTGAAGCATTGTTTATTTTTAATGTACATTAGTGCTGCCAGCAAAAACACCCTGAGTACTGTAACCATATGGTGCCTCAGAAGGCGCTTTATAAGGCACCCTATAAGGCGCCCTATAAAGCACCTTCTGAGGCACCTTATGGTTACAGTCCATATAAGGTGCCTTATAAGGTGTCCTATAGAGCACCTTATAGGGTGCCCTATAGGGGACATTATAGGGTGCCGTGGCGGACAGTGCACTTTATAATGTGCCCTATGGAGTGCCTTATAGGGTGACTTCTGCAGCACCTTAGGTTACGGCACGTGAGGGTGTGTTTGCTGGCAGCAATAATTAAAATACAAATAAAATGCCTCAAGAAACAATACTTACATGTCAAAGCTGATGCCTCAGCCAGCCTTATGCATTAGGCACACTGGGGATCAAACGCATGACCCCTGTATTATCAGTCAGGGTATTAACCATTGTGCTACACCTCTGTTTCTATGTTTGTATGTCTGGGCGCCTACTTAAGATTACCGCGCATTAACGCGCTTAGCGGCGCTTCGCCCAATAATGTGCGCAGCAGCGCGCGTTATCGCACGATAATCCCGTTTTGCTACTTTGAGACTGAAATGCCCACTCCTTTTATGGCAGCCTGCACACTGTCGCCGGGCGCACGTTAAGACGGTTTAGTAAACATACCCCTTAGTCTCAAATGGGTTACATTGTAGCTTTATTGTGTGTCCTCTGGTTTTTCTACTTTTTGATGGAGTAAACAACCGATCTAAGTTTACCCGCTCCACTCCATTCATTAATTTAAAGACCTTTATTATATCTCCCCTCAGCTGTCTCTTTTCCAAATTGAAGAATATATCCTCCACAGCTGTGTCTCCGAACCTGCCAGTGGGAAACTGTCAATCCAAATCTTGCAAAAGTGGGTAGCTTTTACAGTGTTTTGTTTTGTTTTGTTTTGGGGGGTTTTTTGCTAAGAAATGCCATGGTGTCACTCAAAAATGTCCAAAAACACAGTAACTCAACTTCCCGTGTATTTGCTATGGGCTGCAACCCTTCAGTTCACTTCACCAGCTCTTTGACAGAACTTTGTAGCTAAAGATCAATTCGGTCCTAAAAAGAGCTTTGCTCTGCCATTCTTAATTTTAGCACTTTAGCCAAGAATCCAAAAAATGTTTCATTGCCTTTTTTAGGCCCCTGTTCATGCACCGCTTTTCTAACCCTCTGCCTGTTTATATCCCTTCCAGTGGGTCTATGGCAGAAAGTGGTCACACAAACAAAAAGTAGATGTCAGTGATATATATCAAAACCATAGCAAGTATAATCGCTGTTCACAAATTTGTTTTAAATATTTTGTACTTTGTATCATCAATACATGTGCAGCCAACTCAACAAGTTAATGAAGAGGGGAAAAAGACCTCAGAATTCGTCCTTCCTTTTTGTTTCTACCCGTAGGATGCCCCTTCACAGGGCTTTCAAGTGGTTGATTGGATTGCTTCTTATGGGTCAAGAAAAACCTCCCCAGTATTACTTCTGTTCTCTAGTGGTGAAACCGATTCCTTATGTAACAGATGAATAACTTATGCAGTTACTTAGATAACTGCAGCATTGTCAGCAGTTCCCTCAACCATCCAAGAGCAATGCAGTCTCTACTCGGGAAAATTCAATGGGTTCTTTGAAAAGACCAGTATATACTGGGAGACCTATGGCACTTAAAACTCACTTCTCTTCCCTTCTCAAAATTACAGGATACACGCAGATGATATTTAATTTCTTGTACCCGTTGCAAATTAATTTTCATTCACTTTTGATAATGTTTCATTTTGTATTCGGACATGGATGACTCATAACAAATTAGTGCTCAATGTTCAAACAACTGAAATACTGGGGGCGATATTCAAAAGGGTTTAGTGGGTTAGCAGGACCTGCTAACTGCTGAACTCCGATAATCCAGATTGTGGCACTGAACATCCCCACAGACTGCAGGAAAGACATTCAGTTAAATCTGAGGTGGTCTATGGGTGGAGCAGGGACAGTCACAGCGGCTATCTGGTCAGTGGTAATATTTAGCCGCTATCCAGATACTGTATAAATATAGGCTCCGGTGCTGAATATCCTGCTTTAATTTCAGTGCTGGTGACCAGGCACTTTAGAAGTGCTGGCTGCTACCGCTGAATATTCCACCCCCTCCCTCCACCCCCATTATATCTAAGTTGGACTATTCCTCAGTGCTCACTTCACTTAAAATAGATGAATGGAACTTCCGAGTTTCCTCATAAGCAAGGATCTTGGGGGTCATATTTGACGTCCAATTGAACATGCAGCCAAAGATTAAGGCAGTAGTTAAAACAGTACTGTACAAGTTGCTTATGATATGGAGAGTAAAACCTTTTATTTCAGAGAATAATTTGCATGTAGTCACTGAAGTGCTAGTAATTTCACATTTAGTCTGTTATAATAGTCTATATTTAGGTCTTCCTACACATGCTATTCATGCTTTGCAAATAATTCAGAATTCAGCAGCTCAAATTATCACTGGCACAAATCGAAGGCAGCGTATTACATCCGTGTTTCAAGCACTTTATTGGTTATCCATCAAGTGGCAAGTTGTTTTTGAGCAACTGGTATTTGAGGCTCATAATTATGAGAGTGTTAAAAACGTTGCTGTTTAGGATGGCATCTGGGAATGGGGTGGATAGTTGAGCTGATTGCTAGCTGTAAGACTGGGGTGGGGATTACGACTGTAGAGGGGGAGATTGTACAGAAGATGACTGTACCGTAATAGTTTTAAACGTTCTGTTTGTGCACCGCACCTAGCAGATTCGATGGTTTGGGAAAGAAATGCAAATGAATGAATGATGTACTGCTGAGTGTCTCATCAGTCCTTACAATATATTGACCACCATGTTCCTTATGGTCTCAGAATGCAATGTTATTTGACGTTCCATCATTTGGGACCGCTCTTTAAAAGTATTACGTGAATGCACATTCTCAGTTGCAGCGCCAACGCCTTTGAATTCCTGCCAGCTGAACCGAGAAGGACACCCCACAATGAAGGATTTTGAAAGGGCCTGAAAACGTACTTATTTGGTCAGGCATATATTCACAGAGTCAGTGAATAAACTGGAATAAGCAACATTATTTTCTTTTCAGGTGCATTTATGGAACTGGCAGGATTTAAGTAATTTGTGAATTCTTTGATGCCTCCAAGTTGTTCTGGGGATGCAACGCCTGGAATCTAAGGGGTATGTTTACTAAACTGCGCTAATGTGCGCTAATGTGCGCTGCGCACTTGAGCATGCACTAAGGTACCTTAGTGCACGCTAATGTCACGTTATGGGGCACTTTTGTGCATGCTCAGGTACGCGGCACACTATTGTGCACGCTCATGTGCGCGGCACGCTAATGTGTGATGAAGGCGGGGAAAGGCTCCCGTAGGGCAGAGGAAGGCTCCCCAGGAGTGGAGAGAAGGGGTCAATGGGTGGAGAGTGGGAGGGGAGAGGCTCCCCGCACATTTGCGAGGTTGAAATCCGAGGCAAAAAATACCGCGAGTGAAAACCTCGCGTTAGAGCCGATTTAAAGGGAAGAGAAACCATTTCTGTCAGCAATGTACAGCAAAACCAGGGAAACCTACAAAAAGTGATAAGTGTGATACATGTGCACGGTACAAAAGTACAAATAAATATTGAAAAGGACCCCAACAAAATTTAAAAAAATTATAATCAAGCTGGGCAATAGTGATAGTAATGGGAAACATCAAAAAACACTCCCAAGAAAGCCCCAAAAAATAAATATGAATTTTGGAAGGGTCTACACTCCGTCCCCATACAAGGTGAATGATCCCACAGTGAAATAGCACTAATCAGGGTTTTCCTCTCCATTGGACAGGTTTCCTATGGCATGCACATGTTCCACAACAGCAGGGTGGGCATGTCAGAATGGGCAACTGGACAGATGCTGGGAAAGGGGATAAAGACGGCTGCAGGCGGCACATGCTGTGGTGCAGCTGGGGCACAGTGCGGACTAGGCAGATGCCTAGGTGGCACTTAGGAATGCTGAAACTGAACAGCAGCCAGACAGCAACTGATGAGGGCCCAACATGGGCACGAGAATGTTTATCACAGTGTCACAGGGGATAGTACCCAGCAGGTACCCCCAAGGGCACAGAACATTGGCAGGCGGTGTTGGGGGGAAGCGTGGATGCCTATGCAGGCACCCCTACCCCAGAACACGCACCATAGGCAGACGCCTACCTGCACACTGGATGGCTTGAGACTGCACACCACCAGCAACACCAGCAGAAGGGCATCTCAGCATGATGGCAGAGGGGTACTGGTGGTGGAGGGGGGCAGTGGCAGTTGCCCAGAGCAGACCATTTATTTATTTTATTTATTTAACAGTATTTCTAAACCGCCTTATCTTAATAATCAAGGCGGTATCACAGCAAACAATCAGGTAAACTGTGTGTGTTATACATGCAGTGAGGGTGAAATTTAGTTGAGTGTGTGTTGTATTGTGTGCTAGATTGGTTTGAGCTATATACAAGGTGGTCTATATACAGTGGTGCTAAAAACATTTCTTACATCCATTGTTTGGGTGGTATCATGTACTGTTGTACATTCTCTGAGGTTATGTGATGTGTCCATAGTGTTCTATGAATAGCATGGTTTTAAGCTGTTTTCTAAAGTCTTTGAGGTCAGTAGTTGCCCTCAGGTCGTCCGGTAGTTTGTTCCATATTGTTGGAGCAGCCATGGAGATTGCTCTGTCTGTTGTGTCCTTGCGTGTATGTTTGTATTCACTTGGGGTGCTGACTCGGTTGTGTGTTTGTTTTCTTCTTCTTATGCTGGTGTCTGGTTGTATGAGGGCGTGTAGGCTGTTGGCTAATGTGTGCTGCTTTATCTTGAATAGGTTTATGATAGTTTTGTATCTGATGCGTGCACCGATTGGGAGCCAGTGTAAGTCCTTTAAGATAGGTGTGATGTGCTCTTGTCTTGTAGTTCCGGATATGATTCGTGCTGCAGTGTTTTGAGCCAGTTGGAGTGGTTTGAGGGCTTGTTTCGGTAGACCAAGGTATATCGGATTGCAGAAGTCCAGTAGTGGTGTTATCAGTGCTTGACAGACGGTACGGAAGTGATCTGGGGCGAGGAGTGGTTTCAGTCTTCTGATTATTCGCATCCTATAGTAGGCTTTTTGGATTGTTTTGTCTATGTGTGGCTTGAGGTTTAGTTTATTGTCCAGAGTAACTCCGAGGTATCTTACTTCTGATCTTATTGGTATAGTGGTGCTTTGTATCCTTATATTTGTTGGGTGTATGAAGCTTTGGTTCCGAGTGATGATTAAGGCTTCAGTCTTGTTGTAGTTTATTGCGAGGTTGTTGTTTTGACACCAACTCGTCATTTGGGTAAGGCAGTCTGTTATTTTAGAGAAGTCCGGGTTGTCGATCGCTATCGGGGTGTATATCATGATGTCATCCGCATAGATTGTGTATTGAATGTTGCTCTCTTTCATGATGTTGCATATTGGTTGGATGTAGATGTTAAATAGGAGTGCTGAGAGTGCGGATCCTTGAGGTACTCCTTGACGGACGTTTATGGGTTGGGAGGTGTTGTGTCCCACCTTGACCTGTAGCTGTCTTTCGGTTAGGTATGATTGGAACCATTTCAGCGTGATACCGTGTACACCAGTGTTCTTTAGTCTTTCCAGGAGCGTGTTGTGGTCCACTGTGTCGAAGGCAGAGGAGATGTCGATGAAGATCATTATGATTCCATTCCTGGTGTTGTCAGTTATTCTTAGGATGCTGTCGAAGAGGTATATCAGAAGTGTTTCGACTCCATGGTTGGGACGAAATCCATGTTGGTTGTCGTCAAGTGTTTCGTGTTTGTCGATGTGTTCCTGAAGCTGTAGTTGAACCGTTTTTTCGATGATTTTTGCGAGGAAGGGTATGCTGGAAATTGGTCGGTATGCTGCTGGATCTTTTTTGTCGAGAGTTGTTTTCTTTGGGATTGGTCTTACTGTGGCAAGTTTTAGTTGCTTTGGCATGAGTCCTTGAGCGAGTGAGTTGTGTACCATTTTGTGTATGGTGGGGATGAAGCTTGATTTGGTGGCTTTGACCCACGACACTGGGCACGGGTCTGTAGGAGCAGTGCTTGTGTTGATTGTAGAGATGATGTGAGATATCTGTTCTGTTGAGGGTGTGTAGAATGTACCCCAGGTTTTGGAGTGAACGTCCGTCCTGTTGTTCCCACTATGTGTTGTTCGTTCCGTGGAGTGAAATTTGTCTTTGATGTGGTCGGCAAATTCCTGTGGATCAACTTGTACTTCCCCTTCTGTTGTTTGCTCTTTTGTGAGGATCTTCACTATTTCGAAAAGCTCTCTGGGTTTGTTGATGGAGGAATTTATCATGTTTGTGTTGAATTCCATCTTTGATTGGTTGATGTGTGTATTGTATTGTTTTTTGCTTTGTTAGATAAAGATGCTGGTCGGCAGTTGTTTTGTTTTTTCTCCATCTCCGTTCAATCTTCCTGAGCTCCCTCTTTTCCTGTCGTATTTTTGTTGAGTACCATGGTTTGTTTTGTCTCTTGTTGTGGTGTGGATTCTTGGTCCCGCTACCAGCTGCTTTGGCAGCGTTAGCTAGAATGCTGTTCCAGCTGGAAACTTGATCCTCCAGGTCATCTGTAGTAATGTTCAAGTGCTGTGTTGTGTCCTGTATGAATTCGTCCCTGTCGAAATGTTTGAATCTTCTTTGTGTGTGTGAGCTGTTTGCTCTTTCGTTTGTCTGGTCCTCTGGTGATCGCAGCTTTGTTTCGATTAGGTAATGGTCAGACCATGGCACTGGGGTAATGGTGGGTTGGGAAATTAGGTCTCTTGATGTTAGGTAATTGGATGCGAAGATGAGGTCTGGGGATGATCCATGTTTATGCGTTGGTGCATTGATTATCTGTGTGAATTGTAGTGAGGTCATTGCTTGAAGGAAGGCCTCTGCGTCTTTGGCATTGGTGGACTTGAGGTTGAAGTCACCAATCAGTAGCACTGGTTTGTTGTTTGATGTTATGGCACAGGCTTCTTCGAGTGTGAAGGCTAGTTCGTCGGGTGGAGCTCTGGGTGCTCTGTAGGTTAGGCAGATTGTAATGTTCTTGTTCTTGATGCTAATTGTGTTACATTGCTGTGTATCGGTGAGGTTCTGTGTCTTGAACTTTAGGTTTGTTTTTGCTATTATCAGGACTCCTCCTCCACGCTTGTGGGTGCGTGGGCAGTTGTACGCTGAGTAGTTTTCCGGTACCAGTTGGTTGAGTAGAACATTGTCGGTAGGGTTGAGCCATGTCTCTGTGATGCATATTACGTCGGGCTGTCGCTCTTCTATGTGGTCTACAAGGGTGTATATCTTGTTGCAGACGGATCTGGCGTTTATGAGCTCAATCGTTGTAGTCTTTGTTGCGGGGTTTGCTGTTACATGTGCTTCCTTTGTGTACGTGTGGGAGTTTGCTTTGTTTCTGTTCGTCCGCTTTGTCTGGAAAGTTCGGAGTGTCTCTTTGTGTGTGTGTTGTGGTTCTAAATATGGCAATGCAGTTGTTGTGTGCCATGTTGTGTTTGCTTGTGGGTAGGGGAGGTGTGTGGTTGGTGGGAGGAGTTGTGTGACGAGTAGGTAGAGTGGGAGGAAGTATGTGGCGTGCATGTTGGTCTCTTGTGAAGTTTTATTAGGGTGATGCCTGTTTTCTTAAGTCTTCGTCTGTTGTCTGATCGGTGAGCGGTGAACTTGTTGCGGGAGCCTGTCCCGTGGAGGGAGAGCCGGATCTGTGGAGGGCATCTTGGTGCGGGAGCCTGTCCCGTGGAGGGAGCCTGTCCCGCGGAGGAGGAGCCGGAACTGTGGAAGGCGTCTTGGTGCGGGAGCCTGTCCCGTGGGGGGAGCCTGTCCCGTGGAGGAGGAGCCGGAACTGTGGAGGGCGTCTTGGTGCGGGAGCCTGTCCCGTGGAGGGAGCCTGTCCCATGGAGGAGGAGCCGGAACTGTGGAGGGCGTCTTGATGCGGGAGCCTGTCCCGTGGAGGGAGCCTGTCCCGTGGAGGGGGAGCCGGAACTGTGGGGGGCGTCTTGGTGCGGGAGCCAGTCCCAAGGGGGACGGGCTGGATCTATTCGGTTGTGGCTCGTGGGGTGAGAGTTTGGTGGTGGGCTATGTGTGATGTTCAGCGAGTATTCTACTTGCGGTTCTGTCGTCTTTCTCTTCTGTCTGCACCTTGTTGGGTTCTGCTATGATGCTGTCAGCACTGCTATTTCTTTTGGTTGTTTCCTTCTGCACGCCAGTCAGATGTAGATTGCTGTGCCCATGAGTAAATGTAGTTTGCTGATGTTTGAGCCCAGGCTGGGCTTCGGTGTTGATTGCACGGGTCGGAGAGGTCGTCGGTTAATGTTGCTGTGTCTTTGGTGCTGTAGGGGTTGTGGTGTCCTGTTTTCCTTTTTGCCGTTTTCGTTCCGGCGTTCCTGTTGATTTTGCTGAGTTGTTTGCGCCTCTGTGCCACGCCCTCTGGCGAGGCCCTCAGGCGCGGGCGCACCCTGCAGGGACGCCGCTTTTGAGGAGGGCTGGAGCTGCCCGGACGACCTCCCACTGCCCGGATTGGGCAGGAGTGTTGGTGGGGGCGGGCTGCCTCAAAGCGGCTCCCTCGGAGCAGGGACGCCGCTTTTGAGGAGGGCTGGAGCTGCCCGGATGACCTCCCACTGCCCGGATTGGGCAGGAGTGTTGGTGGGGGCGGGCTGCCTCAAAGCGGCTCCCTCGGAGCAGGGACGCCGATTTTGAGGAGGGCTGGAGCTGCCCGGACGACCTCCCACTGCCCGGATTGGGCAGGAGTGTTGGTGGGGGCGGGCTGCCTCAAAGCGGCTCCCTCGGAGCAGGGACGCCGCTTTTGAGGAGAGCTGGAGCTGCCCGGATGACCTCCCACTGCCCGGATTGGGCAGGAGTGTTGGTGGGGGCGGGCTGCCTCAAAGCGGCTCCCTCGGAGCAGGGACGCCGCTTTTGAGGAGGGCTGGAGCTGCCCGGACGACCTCCCACTGCCCGGATTGGGCAGGAGTGTTGGTGGGGGCGGGCTGCCTCAAAGCGGCTCCCTCGGAGCAGGGACGCCGCTTTTGAGGAGGGCTGGAGCTGCCCGGATGACCTCCCACTGCCCGGATTGGGCAGGAGTGTTGGTGGGGGCGGGCTGCCTCAAAGCGGCTCCCTCGGAGCAGGGACGCCGATTTTGAGGAGGGCTGGAGCTGCCCGGACGACCTCCCACTGCCCGGATTGGGCAGGAGTGTTGGTGGGGGCGGGCTGCCTCAAAGCGGCTCCCTCGGAGCAGGGACGCCGCTTTTGAGGAGAGCTGGAGCTGCCCGGATGACCTCCCACTGCCCGGATTGGGCAGGAGTGTTGGTGGGGGCGGGCTGCCTCAAAGCGGCTCCCTCGGAGCAGGGACGCCGCTTTTGAGGAGGGCTGGAGCTGCCCGGACGACCTCCCACTGCCCGGATTGGGCAGGAGTGTTGGTGGGTGCGGGCTGCCTCAAAGCGGGCTGCCTCAAAGACCATGGCCTAGCCCTGTGTAGGTGGGTGCCATGCACTGCAACAGACAGGCTGTGTCTCACCAACAACCATGGTATCTCCAGGAACTGCACAGTCACTGTGAGCACAGTGTGGTGCAGTGAACACAGCCAGTGTGTTCAGGAGCAGAAGGTCACAAGTTCAAGTCCCAGCTGGGGCTACTACCAATCCAATCCCCATATTTTACCCACTACTAAACCGTGATAGTAAGGACAAACCTTTATTGCAGAGAATATACGCATGGTTCAAACGCCTATCTTTTACCCCACCTAGCACAGACACCAGAAACATGCGCATTACCTGGAGCAGAGTCCCCCAAATTCAGTCGTGGAGGCCCACAAATCAGTCAGGTTTTATGCTGTCTCCACTATAAGGCCATGTCAGCATGGTGGCGGAGGGGTACTGTTGGTGGAGGGGGCAGTGGCAGCTGCCCAGAGCAGACCATGGCCTAGCCCTGTGTAGGTGGGTGCCATGCACTGCAACAGACAGGCCCTGCCGGACAAACAGTCATGGTATCACCAGGGAATGCACTGTCTCTGTGGCAACACGGTGGTGCAGTGCACACAACCAGTGTGTATGGAGGCAGAAAGTCACAGGTTCAAGTCCCAGCTATGGTGCCTGCCAACCCAGTCCCCATATTTTACCCACTACTACAACGTGCTAATACAGACAGAACCTTTATTGCAGATGACGTAAACATGCCCAAAACACCTACATTTTACCCTACAGAGCAAAGACACCATAAACAGGCGCATTACCTAGAGCAGAGTCTCGCAAATGCAGTCCTGGAGGGCCAAACACCATGCAGGCTCCATGCTGCCTCTAATAAAGATGCCTGTGCTGCATATCTATGCATCACCCCCATGGTATGCAGATGTATCTCATGCATATTCATGAGGGACAGCATGAAAACCCGAACAGTGTTTGGCACACCAGGACTGAAGCTGGGAACCTCTGCTGTAAAGCAGCAGCCAACAGGGGCAGACACACCCACACCCACACCTACAGGCTCCATTAGCCAATGCCTCCTGGAGAGGCAGGACATTGGGCCCTGCGTGCATCTCCCAATACTAGCCCTTGCATACCTTAGCAATGCCACCCTACACCTGGGAATATGGTACACAGCTATCAAACGTTTGCTATGATTACTGGCAGATACCAATTCCTACATTAAGCACAGTTTGCTGATTGAGCTCCATCATAGCAGCCTTTCTGCTGTCTGTGGAGTGTGCTTCAGGTCTGGTCTCTGACAGTGTTTACCACCCTGTGGAGTGACCCCCAACAGTATTGCGTACCATATCCATGCCTGCACTTTGCCCAGGACTGGTGTGGTGGCCAGGGCTGCTAAACTCCTCTAGAGTGGCACAATGCTGGCATAGGTGTGTGAGTGTGTGTCTGTCTATCCAGTGTGTGGTGGCTGCAAACACCCTCCACAGCCCACACTGCCAGCACTGTTGCCAGTATTGGCCTGCCAATGTGCATAATGAGGAGCAAGGTACCATGTGTATAGCCCGGACAGGGTGGCCTGGCCAGGATGCATCTGCACAGGGCATAGGGCATTGGCTGGGACATTGTAGTGCCCGTCCACCACCTGCACAGACAGGTTGGCCACAGCATCTCCTGCTGGGAGATCACTCTCACCCTGACTGTGCAGTGACCACAGCATGGCTAGGCACCCCCATAGTGCTATATAGTATTTTTCTCATGTGATATTTATGGGTTTCTCTTTGGGGCCCAGTCACTAACTTATCTGCTTGGTGTGTATGCTGACATCCCAGTTCGGGGTGCACGCATTTCCACCAGGAACATGCACTATGGACTAGCTAGCAGACTGTCTGCAGCTGGTATGTGTCCTGATGGAGCGCCTTGCAGGGTGCAGCGGCTGAAGGCTTGCTGCAGGAGCATATCAGATAGTGGTGGGGTGCAGCTTAGCATATCCAGGCCTAATGTCTGTCTGCTATTGCGTTATGGATGTGTACAGAGCTGCATTAACTGCGCTGTAGGGTGTCTGTTCCCCAGCAGGACTGGGGTTGATGGTCCCCTCTACTGCCACCATTGCAAGGAGGTAGAATGTGGATCTGTTGGTGGGAGAACTGTTTACCACCCTTAGCCCTGGAGGAGGAGGAGGGTAGTGGTACATAATCCTCCTAGGGATCCATAGGTGCTACACCTGACTGAGACATACAGATATATCCAAGGTGTGTCTGCAGAAACTACCTATCTCACACATTAGCACTGCTGGGGACCTGCAGCATGGCCTATCTCTGCTGTGGACCTGGTGCTGGGCACCCCACCTCACCCTCAGGGTGAATGTCGTACCTGCACAATGTGACGGTGTGTAGCTACTCTGTGCCAGTACCACACATGGTCAGTTCCCCCTACCAGGCCGAGGTGCTGTGGGGGTGCATACCCCATCTTGTGATCATCTGTAGACTGCTGATTTGCATGTGCAGTGCATCATGGGTATGGGTGGGTTAACCCTATCCTGGTGACCACAGCAGACTGTTTGTGTGGTGATTTGCAGTCCTTCTGCAGACAGCCAGGGGCTTGTTAGTAGCTATAGAGCTGTAACCCACTGGTTACTTCACTACCAGTGGAGCCAGAGGTCATGGGTTCAAACCCACCATGGGGTTATTTGATAGGGCTGTCCAAAACATTATCTATTTTTAAAGTACATTAGTGCTGCCAGCAATAACACCCTCAGCATACTGTAACCATAAGGTGCCTCAGAGGGCGCGTTATAGGGCGCCCTATAGGGCAACTTATGGTTACCGTCCATAGAAGGTGCACTATACAGTATGCTATGGAGTGACTGATAGGGTGCCAGTCCGTATAAGGTGCCTTATAAGGTGTCCTATGGAGCGCCTTATAGGGTGCCCTAAAGGGGACATTATAGGGTGCCGTGGCGGACAGTGCACCTCATAATGTGCCCTATGGAGTGCCTTATAGGGTGCCTTATGCGGCACCTTAGGTTACGGCACGTGAGGGTGTGTTTGCTGGCAGCAATAATTAAAATACAAATAAAATGCCTCAGGAAACAATACTTACATGTCAAAGCTGATGCCTCAGCCAGCCTTACGTATTGGGCACACTGGGGATGGAACTCATGACCCCTGTATCATCAGTCAGTGCCTTAACCATTGTGCTACACTGCTGTTCCTCCTTGCATTTCAGTGCACCTACTTATGATTTCCATGCGTTTAAATGCACAGTGCTGCCATCAAAAACAGTGCTGTGACCTTGCTCTGCCTCATTGGGCACCCTATATGACGCCCTATATGCCACCCTTTATGCAACATTGTAGGGTGCCGTGGCGGACAGTGCACTTTAAAATGTGCCCTCTGGGGTACCTTATGGGGTGCCTTATGTTACAGTGCTTTCAGAGTGCTTTTGCTAGTAGCAGTAATGAAAATAAAATTAATATGCCTCAGACTGCAATATTACACATAACAGGTAGTGCCTCAGCCAGCCTTATTCATTGAGCACAGTGGGGGATTGAACCCATGATCCCTGCACCATCGGTCAGCATCTTAACCATTGTACTGTGGCTCTGTTCCTGTGCTTGTACATCAGCGCGCCACTTATGCTTCCCATGCGCATTTCTCATTCACATTAGCGCATGAATAATCCCGGTTTGCTTTTTTCAAACTGACATGCCCACTCCTTTTATGGCATCCCGCACAATAGCGCGGCGCGCACCTAACGGGGTTTTAGTAAACATACCCCTAAAAGTCTTGTTATTTTATATTTATTGTCAGTATGTTTTTATTTTGCTGGATTTTATGAATGCTTTTATTTTAATCTGCTTAGTATGGGATAAACGGAATATAAATCCTTTCAAATAAAGGAATGAATAAATAAAATAACCGAGTTCAGGCCAGGAAGTGTGTTCTGAACCCAAGAGATCACTTAAAGAACTTCAGGGTCACTGATAAGTACAGCAAAAATCTAAATGGCAAAAGCAACAAAAGCAGAACTATATTACAAGAAGCCAGGGTTGACTCAAGTGGATGAAGTGCCCTAGTCGAACCTCATCCCTTGTGCCCCCTCCCTCTGTGGCACCCATTGCTGCCACTGCCGTCCCCTCTCCAGGACATGCGGCAGCAGCAATGGCTGCAAACAGCCCCACGGCGCTTACCTTGAAAGTTCAGTGCTGCGGGACTGTTTGCTTCTGCCCCTCCAACGCCCGATACAGACTTTGTTTGCAAAGAGAAAGTTGGCATCGGGCAACCACCTAGTTTGCCTAATGGTAACGCTGGCCCTGCAAGTAGCTAACACAAATAAACAAAAGCAGGCAAAGTAACCCTTGGAGGAAAAAAACAACTTTATTATATGGTTGCCCTGTATGTGTTTTGGCTAATGGGCCTTCATCAGAGGACAATGACCACAAATATAAAAACATAAAAAAAATTATCAATAGACATAAATAATTACCAAAAAAAGAGTTATAAAAAAGAGCATGGAGAACATAAAAAAACATAAATATAATAAAAAGAATAATATAATATAACCATAAGAAATTTCAAAGGCTATAACATAAAATCTTACATGGCAAAGGTTAAAGATTTACATCAAGCATGAGTGTTGTTTAAAAATACTTTCTTGGAAGCCCAGACCAGCTGTATTCCTCACTTTAAGAAAAGTGGAAGGAAGTCCAAAAAACTGCCAAAGTGGATTAAAAGTAAGGTCAAAGAGGCTGTTGATGCCAAAAAAGCATCTTTCAGGAAATGGAAAAAGGAGCCAAATGACAAAAACTGAAAACAACATAAGCACTGGCAGGTTAGATGCAAGGCATTGATAAGGCAGGCAAAGAGAGAATTTGAGAAGAAGCTTGCTGTGGAAGCAAAAACACGTAATAAAGACATTTTCAAGTACATTTGTTGCTAAAAACCTGTGAGAATCAGTTGGACCATTAGATCAAAGAGGAGTAAAAGGGGCACTAAGAGGGGAAGCTGTAAAACTAGAGGGCATAACATGAAGCTGCAAGAGGGTAAATTGAAAGGCAATGTCAGGAAATACGTTTTCACTGAAAGGGTGGTGGATGCTTGGAATGCCCTCCCAATGGAAGTGGTGGGGGCAAACACAGTGACAGAATTCAAAATGGCATGGGGCAGACATAGTGAATTCCTTTATAGCAACAGGATAAAATCAAAATAAGCATAACTATCTCTTATATCTGAACAAATAGGGGTGACCTACACGGAGCGGTGGGTACAACCCCAAACAAAGGCATGGAGAGGGGTGATCTGCACGGAGCGGCAAGTGCACCTACTCTTGCCACCTTGCTGGGCAGACTAGATGAACCATGCTGGTCTTTATCTGCCATCATATACTATGTCACTATGTTACAAGCAATATAGAACTAAAATTACATAAAATCCATAAGGACATATATATATATATATATATATATATATATACACGATTATGATTTGTATAAAAAGATGAACATAAGCTCAGTAAAAATAAATATAAGACAAACATAAAAATACAATCACCAAAAGATAATTATATATTGTCAAAACCAAGGATAATGCAAAGGAAATTATCACACTAAAAGCAAAACATAACTATATATTACATAGCATCAGCAATAATCAATGCAATTTTCATAAGAAAAGTACTTTGGAAAGAAAAAAGAAAGAAAAAAGACATGTCAGATAATCCTTGTCAGAAAGTCATTATATAGAAAGAAAGTGAAAGTAACATGAAAAATAACGTGAAAAAATACTTGGTAACTGCCAAATGAATTTAGGTAAGGGTAAACAGAAGATGATTTATTTATTTATTTATTTATTTAAAACTTTCTTATATACCGCCTCTTCCATAGATCAAAGGCGGTTTACATATAACAAGTGTAACAAGAACAGGTTTTACATAGAACAGATTTTTAAATTATTTACAAATCAACTTTTAAATAACATCCTACAAACTGTATAGTGAGTGGAGCACAAAGGCAACTGTAAATGTACCATATAGTATGTGAGGTGAAACAAAAATTAAGTGAAAATACAATGTGAAAAGTGAGAGATCGTGATGTGTAGACAAAAGTGTATATGTAAATTGTAAGTGCTCGGGGTGAAGTGAACGCAATATATACCAGTGGGAACGCCAAGTACAAACAGTGGTTAGCATAGTGTCTAGAATGTCATTAAAACCATATATCTGAATAAAGATTAGGATGAAATCTCAAAAATTCAACGGGGTATAATAACAAGGATAATTAACAAAAGCGCCGTAAACCGGAGTAGTCCTAGGAACCATGTTTTTTTAAAAAAACAGCTCTTAATTCATAGATGGAAAAAATACATTAAAAATTGAAGGGAAACATCCAGAACAAGAAATAAATGTGGGAACCAATATTGCATTGATAGTTGAGTAACTGGATCACAGAAAACATAACGTTAAGATATCAAACAAGAACATTATGGGGTATGTTTACTAAAGTGCGGTAAACGTGACTAACGTGCGTTATACGACGTTAACGACCGTAAGTGCCGTATAATACGCGTACCGATGCGCTAACGACCGTTAACGTAATACTACGCGCGTTAAGCATAGTTAACGATCGTTAAGTCCCGCGGCGCGTTAGAACAGCGCAGAAGGTGGAGAGTGGGCGGAGAGAAGGGGTCAATGGGCGGAGAGTGGGCGGGGAGAGGCTCCCCTCACACTAACGCACTGAATTCCTGAGCTCAATTCCAACGTGAATGAAAACCTGTCGGGTTAACAATCATAATACAATCATAACCTGTCAGGTTAACAATCATAATACAAATCATAGCTACATGTTCTCTGAAGTATAAATTAAAATACAACTCAAGTGATATATACCACAATTTATAATTCATGACATAATTTGTAAATATCAACAATGTAAATATGTTCTAACAGTTTAATGTTCTAATAATTATAATGTTAATACTTTATATTGTTACCTGTAAATAGTTCAATATGTTCTATGTAAACTGACTTGGTATGATACCATCCATACCATATAACATACTGTTCATTGTAAACCGCACTTGATACTTGTGAAAGAGCGGTATAGAAATAATTGCTAAATAAATAAAATAAATAAATTAAAGGCATTTAAAGGGAAGAGAAACCATTTCCGTCAGCAATGTACAGAAAAACCGGGGAACCCACAAAACGTGAGCAGTGTGATACAAGTGCACAGAACAAAATTTCACATAAAACCTTAAAAATGACCACAAGAAACGCTTTAAAAAGCATAATTCAGCTGGGCAACAGTGATAGCAATGGGCAACAAGGAACAACACTCCCTGGAAAGCACCAAAAAAAAAAGAAATTATGTGTGGAAGGGTCTACGCTCCGCAGACCCTTTCAAAGATCATTTCATTGTAATGGAGCTGTCCTGGGAGTGTTGTGTAATGTTTCCCAATGATATCATTGTTGCCCAACTTGGTTATGGGTGTGTGCCCCTTTTCTGAGGTCTTTTCTGAGGTTTATGTGCACCTTTGTCTGCATACAAGGTAAATGAGGCCACAGTAAACCTGTTGCAGAGCAGGATTTCTGACTCGTCAGGCCAGTTTAACTAACTCCAGGGACTGTACTGTCTCTGTGGCCACAGTGTGGTGCAACAGACACAGCCAGTGCCTGTAAGACCAGAGGGTCACAGGTTCAAATCCCAGCTGGGGCTTCTGCCAACCAAGTCCCCATAGTTTGACCCCCCACTAAACAGTGATAGTAAAGACACTCCTGTAGTGCAGAGAACATACGCATGGCCTATATTTTACCACACCAAACACAGACACCAGAAACAGGCACATTACCTATAGCAGAGTCCCGCAAATGCAGTCCTGGAGGGCCCCACAACATTCCGGTGTCATGCTGCCTCTAATAAAGATGCCTGTGCTGCATAGCTATGCACCACCCCCATGGTATGCAGATGTAGCTCATGCATATTTATGAGGGACAGCATGAAAACCCGAACAGTGTTTGGAACACCAGGACTGGAGTTGGGGAACTCTGCCGTAAAGCAGCAGCCAACAGGGCCACACACACACCCACAGGCCCCATTGGCCAATGCCACCTGGAGAGGCAAGACATTGGGCCCTGCCTGTATCTCCCAATACTAGCAGTTGCATACCTTAGCAATGCCACCCTACACCTGGGTATATGGTACAGAGCTATCAAAAGTTTCCTATGATAACTGGCAGATATCAATTCCTACGTTAAGCACATTTTGCTCATTGAGCTCCACCATAACAATCATTCTGATGTCTGCGGTGTGTGCTGCAGGTCTGGTCTCTGACAGTGTTCACCACCCTGGGGAGTGACCCCCCAACAGTCGTGTGTACCATATCCATGCCTGTACTATGCCCATGACTGGTGTGGTGGGTATGGCTGCTGACCACCTCTATAGTAGCACAATGCTGGCATAGGTGTGGGGGTGGCTGTCTGTCTATCCAGTGTGTGGTGGCTGCAAACACCTTCCACAGCCCACACTGCCAGCAATGTTGCCAGTATTGGGCTGCCAATGTGCATAATGAGGAGCAAGGTACCATGGGTATAGGCCGGACAGGGTGGCCTGGCCAGGGTGCATCTGCACAGGGCATAGGGCAGTGACAGGCACATTGTAGTGCCCGGCCACCACCTACACAGACAGGGTGACCTCAGTATATCCTGCTGAGAGATCACTCTCACCCTGACTGTGCAGTGACCACAGCATGGCTAGGCACTCCCATAGTTCTATCTAGTATTTCTCTCATGTGATAAATATGGGTTTCCTTTTGGGGCCCAGTCACTGCTGTATCTGCTTGCTGTGTATGCTGACATCCCAGTTTTGGGTGCAGGCATCTCCACTAGGCACTAGCAGACTGTTTGCAGTTGGTAGGTGTTGTGATGGAGTGGCTGATGGCTTGCACCAGGGGAATGTCAGATAGTGGTGGGGTGCAGTATACCATATCCAGGCCTAATGTCTGTCTGCTATTGTGTTATGGCTGTGTATAGAGCTGCATTGACTGCCCTGTGGGGTGTCTGTTCCCCAGCAGGACTAGGGTTAATGTTTCCCTCTACTGCCACCGTTGCAGGGAGGTAGACTGTGGATCTTTTCATAGGAGACCCTGTTTGCCACCCTCAGCCCTGGGGGAGGGGTGTGGTGGTGCATGGGGGCTACACCTGACTGAAACAGACAGAGATGTCCAAGGTGCTCCTGCAGAAACTACCTATCTCACACAGTAACACTGCTTTGGACCTGCACCATGGACGGTGCTGTGGACCTAGTGCTGGGCGCCTCACTGCACCCTCAGGGTGAGCACAGTACCCGCACAATGTGACGGTGTGTAGCTACTCTGTGCCAGTACAACACACGGTCAGTACCCCCTATCAGGCCGAGGTGCTGTGGGGGTGCACATGGTCAGTTCCCCCTACCAGGCCGAGGTGCTGTGGGGGTGCATTCCCCATGGTGTGTATCTGTGGACAGCTGATTTGCATGTGCAGTGCATCATGGGTGTGACTGGCACAATCCAACCCTGTGAAACTCCAGCACCTGCTCACAGGCTCTGATAAACCATAGGCCATCACACGTACATCTGTTAGCATAATGCATAAGTGCAAGACACCCTACAGAGTCTGTAATATAAGATGCCCACACTGGTAAAAACACACGTACCCATGCACGTAAAAACACACGTACCCACACACGTAAAAACATATGTACCCACGCACGATTGTACACGCGCAGCTACGCACGTACCAATGCACGCAACCTCGCACGCACCAACGTATGTGGCTAGGCACACTCCGAGAGTGTTTTTCTGACACAATACTCAACGTAACGAAAAACATGCCTCCTCTTTCCCTCTGTAATGTACAGGGTGATGCCTGGGACAGCCTTCTGCGTTAGGCACACTGGGGACTCGAACCCATGCTGCCTGTAACAGCGGTCAGTACTGTAACCATTGTGCTACAGCTCTGTTTCAGTGCTTTGTGTCTGTACGTCTTCTTACGTTTAACACGCAGTAACGCGCCACGGCGCCCGGTAACGCTCGTTAATTTTTTTAACGCGCGTTAGTGGTGACGATGTACCGCCCATGTCCTTATTTGGGGTTTCTGTCACTACCGCGGCTCCTAACGCGAATTGCACTAACGCAGTTTAGTAAACATACCCCTATATATCACTATGAGCTAAAAGGTCATGACGGCTCCGATAAATTCTACAGTTGTGAGGAGGATAGGAGCTGATTTGAGGAGAAATTTTTGAAGAAACTTACTAGTAAGCTACTTACCTGCAAAAACACCGTGAAACAATTGAAAGAGAGAAAAGCCCACGCATGGAGCATTTAAAGCAGTGATGCTCATTGACATCAAATCTAAATTTTAATAAATTATTGTGAAGCAAAAGAAAATCTAAAAGGTAGCTATAAAAACCCACATAAGTAAAAAAACTGATGAAAAACCTAATGTATCACTAATATAAGTATAGAAGAATGAAGCAAGATTATAATTAAATGAAAATAAAAATGAAAAAAAATCACCTTAAACAACAAAAGGGAACAGAATAGAACCATTATAAGGTGAACATGGAAAAACAAAACAAAAGGAGGGGTACTGGGAATCCTCAAATCACATTTGTCAAAGGACCTGTAATGAAGAATTCTCAAAGATTGACATAAAAAATTGGAGAGCTAAAAATTGCCTGTGCAAACACAACCAATGGAGATCCAACCAAGGAACATGGGACAATTGCAGTGTCACCAAAGGGACAACTATATTAATACTGAAGCATGGCATGTGAAACATATAAAAAAATTAAAGAAAAACTGAAAAATCCAGGTCTTGGTTAAGACCAAAGGGATGCAGAATATTCTACCGGAATATAAATTTCTGCACAAGTCTGAGTAGTGTTTTATTAACATTGCCCCCACACCAGTGTGGGTGAATCTGGCGTAGAACCAAGTATTTTAGGTCACTGATTTTGTGCTTATTGGAAATCCAGTGTTCAACCAGGGGTTTTGGGGAACATTATGCTTAATGCAACTACGATGTTCAATGATCCTAAGTTTAACACTCCCGGTTGTTTTTCCTATATATAGCATATTGCACGGACAGATAATTGTATAGATCACATTCTCAGTCTGATATGTGGTGAAACTAGTAAGAGGAATTTTAATTGAAGTGGAAGGATGAATAAAACCCCCCGTGGTTCTGATAACTGAGTCACAAATGGTACAGGAACCACAACGGAAGTGACCTGTGGTGGGGGGTGTCCGACATGGAACCGGTAGAGCAGAGGGCACTAAAAGGTTAGAAAGATTGGGATTTCTATAGTGTGCAATCAGCTGAGATTCAAAAGCTGGCAGAATTTGAACAATATGCCATTCTTTCCATAAAAGTTCAGAGATTTGTTTGGACTTCGGAGAAAACAGTAAAGGGCAGACAATCTTATCTTTGACAGTCTTCTTTTCAGAGGAAAAGAGACTGTCATGAAGAGAATCTCTGACCCGATGGTACGCCCTAGAAATATGTTGTTTGGGGTAAGCCTTCTCTGTATAACGATCATATAAAATAGATGCTTGATGCTCAAAGTCTGTCAGTTTTGAACAGATGCCTTGCCCTAAGAAACTGGTTAACAGGGAGACTTTTTTTTAAAGAGGCATTATGAAAACTGTGAAAATGTAAGAAATGATTACGATCAGTGTCCTTCCAGAATAGATTGGTGTAAAAGGCCTGTTCTCCTTTAGTGATCTGATTATCGAGGTAGGACACCGACCTGTCATTTACACAGGCTTCAAATTGTAAGCAAGGGTCAAGAGTGTTAAGAAAATCTAAAAAATTATTTAAGATGTGGCAATCGCCATCCCAAATAAAAAAGACATCATCTATGTACCGCAACCAGAGTTTAACATGATCTTTAAAAGGGTGGTTGGTTAGGAACTGTTTTTCAAAGGAGGCCACATAGAGGGTTGCCAAGCCTAGCGCCATGGAGGAACCCATAGCTACCCCCATGACCTGCAGATAGAACAAACCATCAAACTAGAAGAAATTATTGGTAAACGCTAAATGGGCCAACTGCATAAGAAAAAAGTTGGAAACCGTTTAAACCTCTCTGCGCATTGTAAGAACACATTCTCTAATACATTGATAGCCGCAATTGGTGGGATATTGGTATATAATGAGACAATATCTAAAGCCACTAATAAGAGACCACCATGATGTCCTGTTATATGTGGCTATCTCTTACTTCTTGACACTTTCTTCTTTCCACAGTTAGAGCTGCTCTACCCTGAGGGTCCTGTAATTTAGGGTGTAGGCTTGAGCCCAAGACACTTTCCTACCCTCTCTGCTCTCACCTCTGCTGCTCTTTGTCCTGTTGTTACTTATGGATGGTATGAAGGGCTGAATGGCCACCAACACATGACCCTTGGGGTAGACTGTTCACCCCTTCCTCACGGTACAGTGGCTGACTTTGGGAGTAGTTTATTTAGGAACTGGATTTTCCATCCCAGAGGAGTCTTCTCCCAGTCTGGTGTAATTGGGAAAATCCATGCAAGGGCTCTTCAACGTCTCAGCCTGTCCCATGAGTTCTCCTGACGCAATTTATCTTCCCCAGTGACTTTACATTTACAGTATGTTAATTGCATTGATGCTTACCATCTTCACTCACCTGTTCACTACAACTGTCTATATTTTAATGATGCTTCTTGCATTGTTATCTCCTTCTCATGCTACCAGTTCTAGAACATATGATAAGCCATGCTTATGTGAGACCACAGGTCCATCAAGCTCACTATCCTCTTTCCAATAGTGGCTAATCCAGGTCACAAGTATCTGTCAGTTTCCCAGAGGTAGACTTATTCCACGCTGCCTGTGCCAGGGATAAACAGTGGATTTCACCAGTCCTCTTTAATAATGGTTTATGGACTTTTCCTCCAGGAACTTGTCCAAACCTCTTTTAAACCCAGCTATACTTACAGCTTTTACTACATCCTCCACAACGAATTCCAAAGTTTGATTACGCATGGAAAGAAAAAATATTTTCTCCGATTAGTCTTAAATGTTCTACATCATAGCTTCATTTCATGTCTCCTATTCTTCTTTGATTTCAAATACAATTTATGATCTCTTTATTCCTCCACCTCCTGATCTCCTCAACTATCATGTTCTAAATTACTTCTCTTAATTAATAATGTTTATGATTTTACAGTATTAGTGTTTCTTCATATTCCCAAGCCATTAGTTACCAGGTTCTCAAATTTGATATGAATTAAAAACGCTTGTAGGTCTTGTGATGCAGTAGCCAGCACAGAACCTATGATAATAGGGGAAAAAGAAGATCTTACCTTGCAGTCACATAAGCAGCAAACACATTCAGGTTACAATGAGCCAAAGAACAGTAGAACAAACTTTCCCCACACCAGATATGTCGCAGCAGAAAGTCAGAGAACTAATCAGGTTCACCTGAGCAGGGAAGCACGTACGTGCAAGAGACAAGAGGATAAAAGCAGTTGGGAAATCCCAGCAAGGGGAGGCAGAGAGTTGGAAGGAAGAGAAGAAGTGGGTGTGGCTAGAGGAGTCACAGATGCCGAGCCAGTGAGAGAGGAGACAGCTGAACCAGAGAGTGCTGGAAGAGCCAGTGCAGGAGTCTCCCAAGCCAGAGGGGGCATCGACCCGAGAAGAGTGACCAAGCAGGTAGAGGGCAGATCACAAACAGGAGAGCTTGCTGGATCCAGGAAGCATTGGATATGCCCCGATAGCAAGGAGCAGCAGGAGTAAAACCTTTCCAGAAAGTGGCTACAGACCAGCTCAAACTACTGGTGTTTGGAACTCTCGGGGAAAGGCACGCTACAGCCCAGACAGAAAGGCCTGGTTAACAGAGGAAGGAGTGGAAGCTATCTACCCTAGAGGAAAAGCTAAGTACACCATTTTCTCTAAAGGGCAAGAGGTGGGCCTGGCCTGGAGAACTAAAGCTAACAGTGGGGAAGAAAATCCTTATTGGAGAGAAAGAGGGAACCTAAGAGAAGCCCCAAACACAGGTCCCCATGACCCTGTTTATGCAGAGCAGCTTCCTGCTATAGGAACTGTTGCCTCCCAAAGAAAGAGTTATGTCAATAGCAGCCCTGAAGAGTGTTATCCATTTACAGGTCTGGACTGTGAACAAATGCAGTGGGAAAGCACTAGCCAGGAGGTAGAATCTAGTCCCATGGATTGCGCGATATGTCTCTCGGATGAGATAGAATCTCTCTGTTAAAGAAGCAAGCAGAAGCAGTGTTATAATTGCTTGGAAAAGGTTCATCTTTATTTTTGCTGTGAAGAAACAGTTTATTTATTTTATTCTTTATTGCTGTATAAAAAAGGAAATCCATAAGGGAAGGGGAATAAAGCCCAGTTATTGTTTTTGCCTGACCACACAGCTACAGACTATTCTTTCAGAAGGCAAACCTGCATCGCATGCCCTAGGCGGGCGCCTAATAGGGGCGGTGTAGAGTCACAGTCTGCACCTTCCATACATCTTAATAAATCATATGAATTCATGCTGAATTGTCTCCCAGATGATTGTTTTGCTCATTGATCTTCCATTTGTTCATAATGATGAATTTTGTCTTAATTTCCTAATTAATACATACTTATCATCTTCAAAAACTCTATGCTTATCATGCTTATCATGCTATTCATCCTTTTTCACATTCCCACCTCATACATCTTAATTCCTTATTGATAGGGGAAAATAAGGCTTAAAGTGTGTGTACAGGAGGACTAGGAGGCCTGCAGGGGAAAATGGGAATCCAGTACATATCCATATATGGAAAGGAATGTGCTGTGCTAAGACAAATTGATTGTTCTACACGGAGACGACTAACATCTGTGAAGTTACTGATAAGCTGTGGTGGGCCTCAGGGGATGAGTTGATGACGATGACGTATGTATATGTTTCTGTTAATGTATAAAAGACAGACAGCCCCTCTAACCTGTGGAATAAACTTACATACTACTTATATGCGAGTGTGTGTGGGCTTGTTCCCCTGGAATTCCAGACAGAGAAGGTAAGGTGATTCCTCGGCCCAGGGGATTAATGGACATCCCGAGGGTAAGTGGTATATAGTGCTGGGAAAGGAATAATCCACACTTACACTTATATAATCTCATCACTCTTTAAACTTGATATGAATTAGAAAGTCTGCACTTCAGGTTAGAGCACCCTGATTCAGGGAGGCCCTCAACCAGAAAGCCTCCAGTGCTAAGGCACCCCACCCTGTGGACTAAAAGTACATACCTGGTCCTGCTCATCCCACCACCATTTTCAAAAATAGTGGTGCATGACCCCTAAAGATATGTCAAGGTACACTACTAAGGGGTCAGTCTGCCAAATAAGGGAAGCACTTTTCTTTAGTTGGCAAACTGACCCATAGGGGTGTATCCTGACATCCTACTAGGGGCTAAGCACCCCAATGGATGTTCCCCCAAGTATTATTGGTCCACAGGTGGGCATGTGCCACAGCATCAGAGGCTCTCTGGCCAAGAGCCTCCTGTACCAGATGCCTAGACAAATAGTGCCCTGACCTGGGCTGCCCAGACTAAGGGTGCCTGGCATGGAGTGCCCAGTCAAGAGATGCTTTGCCTCAGGGTACCCAGGCCCAGATAGCCTCAAGAGTGGGGTTGCTACCAGGCTCTCTTGAGCCAGGGTAAGATTTTTCAGGACAGGGTGAAGTGCTGCACTTCATCTCAGATGACCGTAGAGAAACTTTACTTCAATCCTGAGCTGGAGTAATGTCTATAGTACATGAAGACTGGAGGGTGGCCAATGTAAAGCTAATTTTTAAAAATGTTTCCAGGAGTGGTCAAGGAAACTGCAAACCAGTGAGCTTGATGTCAGTGCTGAGCTAAATGGTTGAAACTATTATAAAGAACAAAATTATGGAACACATAAATAGAAGTGATTCGAGGGGATAAAGGCAACATGGCTTCCTCACACACACACACACGGACTGCTTAAGCTTGCTCCGCTCCACACACACACACACACACACACACACAAAGCACATCTCCAGCCTCACCAGTGATCCAGTACCGTGCACAGCTCTCCTGCTGTGAACTTACTGGACTGATCTCTGCAGCATGGAGGCAAGCCCCTCCCCCTGCTAACCTCATCAATCAGAGACTCCTTCACTGCTTAAAGTCGGCCGAACACAGAGCTCTGCCTCTGCTTCCTCACATACATACACACACACACACACACACATGGACCGCTTCAGCTTACTCCACTCACACACACACACACACCAAAGCACATCTCCGGGCTCACCAGCGATCCAGCGCCATGCACAGCTCTCCTGCCGTGAACTTCCTGGACTGATCTCTGCAGCATGAAGGTAAGCTCCTCCCCCTGCTAACCTCATCAATCGGAGACTCCACTGCTTAAAGCCTCGCTCGGTGTAGGTGCGCCCGCGCCTAAGGGCCAAGCCAAACGTCCCTTTAGCGTGGCCCGTAGGAGTGGCCCAAACACAGGAAGGCCAAGAGGAATAAGAAGGAAAAGAAGCCAGCAAGCACCAAACTTTCACACCTCGGAAAGAGTACAAACCGGTCTCAGGTTAGTGTCACAATAAACATGCACACCAGCTACCATCATCTCATGGTCTACCTCACGCTACTGCACACTCTAACACTCCATACACATGAACCCAAACCCAACATGCAGATGCAACTGTTCCCCCTCCTGCCCATCCAACCCACATAAATGCCCTGGTCAACCCCCTCCCACAGGGTCCAGCGTCCTAAGCAGATACTACGCAGGCCACACAGCACCTCCCATACTCCATCAACACGTTCCCCATAGACCTCACACAACAACCCCATCATTGCATCCACTATCAAATGTGCATTGATAAATGCTAGGTCAATCAGAAACAAACCAAATTCCATCTACCACTTTGTTCTTGACCAGAGCCTGGACATAATTTGCATCACTGAAACCTGGCTCAATGATACAGACCAGGTCATCCTGAACAAAGTCACTCCAGCAGACTTCTCAGCATTCAACTGCCCCAGAGCCCAGAAGAGAGGGGACGGAACCCTTATTCTGGCCAGAAAGGGCTACAAATTTAAGTTGATCTCTACAAGCAACTCGACCGAGTCCAGCACAATCAACATATCCAATAAATACCTCAGCATTTATCTCACCTATAGGCCCCCTAATGCCACGATGGAACATCTTTCCACAGTTCTGGAATCAATATGCGCTCATAGCAGCCGGCACAAACCCCTCATTGCCCTAGGAGACTATAATTTAACCTCCACACCCACCAAAGAAACCAAAGGATTTCTTTTTTTTTTTTTTTTTTAATCTTTTATTTAACAAGTTTCTGAATACAGAACTAAAGAAAAAGGGAAACAAAATCCAGGTAATCCATTAATCATTCAAGAAAAGGATACAAAAGAAAAATTGATACACATCAAGGAGAGATATACACCATAACAAGAAAATTCAAAATAAAACTTATTAGAAATTAGGAGTTTTACAACCCCACATAAGGGAGCAAACAAAAACAATTCCTCAATCCTACTTCTCAACCATTTCCCTTGAAGTCAGAAATTTCTGTAAATGCAACACATCCGTATAAGCATAATTTTGCCCCTGGTAAACAACCAGGCAGCGACAAGGAAACCTTAAGAAAAAGGATGCACCTAAAGCAACAACTCTACTCCTAAGCTCCAGAAATTGTTTACGTCTAAGTTGTGTAGCTCGGCCAACATCTGGAAATACTTGGAGCTTAGAGCCACAAAATAAGGCATCTCTGTGCTTAAAGTAAGCCCTAAGCACAGATAATTTTGCAGACTCAGAGCCAAAAGTCGCAACAACAGTGCAACGCTTGGCTATGACATCTGCTGAATCCTCCAAAAAGGCGGTTAGATCCTGAGCGACAGACTTAGGAGAAGAAGCAGAGGCCCCTTCTTCAGAGAGCGCCGCTCTACCACCAGAGGAAAATGAATATACTTGGACTACATCTAATACACCCTTCAACTGTAAGATCTCAGAGAAATATTTCTGGAGCAAAATTTCCAAAGAAAGTAAATGAGTAGAGGGAAAATTAAGAAACCGCAAATTTCTAGCCCTATGCTGGTTCTCCAATAACTCTACCCGGTAAGAGACAGCGGAAATATCCTTAAGTAAAGGAAAAATAGTATTAGGGTCAGTTAATAAATGAGAATCAGCACGGGCAGAGATCTGAGCTAAAGAATTTACCTGCTGATCAACATCTTTAAACTTAGCAACAACATCAGTCGTAAAAGAACATAGAGAAGAAACAGTTGATGATAACCTTTTATCAATTTGCTGAAGTGCAGTCCAGATATCCCCTAAAGTTACCTCTCCAGCAGGAAGAGGAACGATCGGGTCAGAAACAGCCAGACAAACAGGTCTCAAAGGTAAAGCCACAGGGGCTAAAGGAGCTTCAAGGAGAGTAGAGGAAGAAAGTGGTTGAGGGAAAGGAGGAGGTAACCGGAACTCAGGGCTTAAAGAAGCTCCGTCCGGTGATAATTTAGCAGGCTGCAGCGATGCTACATGCCTATCCATAGGGCCAACTACTTTACCTCCTTGGGCCCCGTCCCCAGACCCAGATTTCACCATCAACTTTCCTTTCCGCTTCCCCATGGACAGACAATTGTAGAATCAAATGCTCTCGAGAGCTTCTCGTGAGCGCCGAAGGAGCGCAAAAGGAGCGTGTCTTACCCCTTGTGACACACCCCTTAGGACACGACCCCGCAGGCCGCGACTCGCAGGCCGCGAGTAACTCCCACAGGTCTTTATGGGGATCGAGGGGGGTCCTCCAAGGCAGGAAACCACCAGAGTGCCTGCAGCCATGTCACCGGGTCTCCTCTCCCTCCTGCAGTCCTGCTCCGCGGAGATGAAAAACGCGGCTGCTCCCAGGTACAGCTGTTCTCTCTCAGCCACAGTTCTGCTCCCACAGGGCTTTATGGGGATCGAGGGGGGGTCCTCCAAGGCAGGAAACCACCAGAGTGCCTGCAGCCATGTCACCGGGTCTCCTCTCCCTCCTGCAGTCCTGCTCCGCGGAGATGAAAAACGCGGCTGCTCCCAGGTACAGCTGTTCTCTCTCAGCCACAGTTCTGCTCCCCCAGGGCTTTATGGGGATCGAGGGGGGGTCCTCCAAGGCAGGAAACCACCAGAGTGCCTGCAGCCGTGTCACCGGGTCTCCTCTCCCTCCTGCAGTCCTGCTCCGCGGAGATGAAAAACGTGGCTGCTCCCAGGTACAACTGTTCTCTCTCAGCCACAGTTCTGCTCTCACAGGGCTTTATGGGGATCGAGGGGGGGTCCTCCAAGGCAGGAAACCACCAGAGTGCCTGCAGCTGTGTCACTGGGTCTCCTTTCCCTCCTGCAGTCCTGCTCCGCGGAGATGAAAAACGCAGCTGCTCCAAGGTACAGCTGTTCTCTCTCCAACCAAAGGATTTCTTAAAGCCATGGAATCATTAAATTATTGCCAGAAGCTCGTCACACCGACACACCAGCATGGAACTACTCCGGATTTTGTCTTCATTCCTAAAAAATTGATAGAAAAGGATCAGGTCACAACCCCAACAATCACCCCAGTTCCATGGTCTGACCACCATACCATTATCTTCTCATTGCTCCTGGGTAGCTCCTCTCACCACGCAGAAGGGGAGAGCAAAATCAGACGTTTCGGAGCATACAACAAGGATGCTTTCCTAAAGGAAATAATTCCACTACTCCAGCAAGAAAGTGACAGCCTTGACAAAACCATAGAAAGATGGAACCTCATAATAACTAAGGCTGTAGCAGCTCCAAACAAAGAGAGATCGCATGCACGCAGGAAAGTCTGCACGCCCTGGTACTCAAATACCATCTGGGATGCAAAACGCGTACTCAGAAAGCTGGAAAGGAAATGGAGGCAGGACAAATCATAGGACTCTCTGCTCCACTACAAAGCCAAACACAAAAATAGAGTAATATTAAATTGTCGCCGTGAGCTGAAACTATATTAATGAAAAAATTGATGTTGGAAGGATAGCCTTGAGGATAGAGAAACCAACCTCTCGTGGCTTAACTTCCGTTTTGCTCAGAAATTTAAAGGCTCAAAAAGAGCATGAAATGTAGGTAAAAAACACCATAACACGGTGTGCCCTACACCCCCCTTAATGATATGCTCCCAACAAAATTCAAAATGTAAAGTGTCTTCAGAAATATCACCAAACTAAGCGTGTTCACACAAACTGCACACGTTCACAAAAACAGCACTTATCTGTCGCAGTCCATATACGTGTAAACACGTTATGAATTAGAATTGCATTTTCCAAATCCAGTCCGCAGTTGAAACGAAAAGGACACAGCACTGCGTTTTGGGCAAAGAAAACCGAATGCCCTGTATCAACGTTATTCATGAAACTGCAGCAAGTAGCATTTTGTGGCTTTCCCAATTCAGATTCAGAAGACGCCAGCGCATGCTCATTAATGATCTAACACCACAATGCAGGAGCCAATGGTTAAAATAGAACACATGGCCAATCACAATCATCCCAGCAAATTCAAATAAATAAAGATCAAAAAAGATGATTACCAGAAAAAGATGGTATATTTAAAGAAGACTATTCCAATCCAATTCTTTGTTGAGCCCTAAGGGTTCTACTGTAGACAATCAAAATATCCACGACTGTTCCAAAAACTGGAGACGTTGTTCTCGATTGCCCCCTCTTTGATTATGTGGTACATAATCAAGGACTCGCCACACGAAATCTGCAAAATTGTGCTGGTGGTCTAAACAATGTTGGACAATGGGAGCAGACATGGTCTTGGTCCGTATTCTTGATGCATTACAAAGCCAAACAGCTGGAATACATAACCTGATTAATGATCGCAAGCAACAACACCACACCAACTTAATCATGAAATCAGCCAACAAGCCAAGGGAACTATTTAACATTGTACAGAAGCTCACTAATGACACTTCTCAGCAGGACACCCACCACTTAGACCCACAAGTATTTGCAAATTACATGATCACCAAAAACGCCAATCATCCAATCACCCACTCAACTTGACATTCAACCCAGAAATTACAAAGCCCCAACAAACCTGGGACAACTTTAGCATACCCTCAGTTCAGCAAATAGAAACATAGTGGACGCCCTGAATACAACAACCTCACCAGCAGACCCATGTCCCATGGCATCGATCAAAGCCACTAAGGGGTATGTTTACTAAACTGTGTTAGTGCAAATCGCGTTAGGAGTCGCGTTAGTGAAAGGAAAGCCAAAAAAGGACATGGGCGGGACATCATAACCACTAACGCGCGTTCCCAAAACTAACGAGAGTTACAGGGCGCCGTGGCGCATTACTGCGCGTTAATCGTATGAAGGCGTACAGACACAAAACACTGAAACAGAGCTGTAGCACAATGGTTAGTGTACTGACCGCTGTTACAGGTAGCATGGGTTCGAGTCCCCAGTGTGCCCAAGGCTGGCCCAGGCATCACCCTGTACATTACATAGGGAATGAGGAGGCATGTTTTTCTTTACGTTGAGTAGTGGTTACAGAAACACACCCTCGCAGTGTGCGTAGCCATGTACGTTGGTGCGTGCGTGGCTGCGTGCGTTGGTACGGGCGTAGCCGCGTGCATTGGTATGGGCGTAGCCCCATGCATAGCTACGTGCGTTGGTGCGTGCGTACAAACATGCGTGGGTACGTGTGTTTTTTCCAGCGTGGGTACCTTATATTACAGACTCTTTAGGGTATCTTGCACCTATGCATTATGCTAACAGATGTACGTGTGATGGCCTATGGTTTATCAGAGCCTGTGAGCAGGTGCTGGAGTTTCACAGGGTTGGATTGTGCCAGTCACACCCATGATGCACTGCACATGCAAATCAGCCGTCCACAGATACACACCATGGGGAATGCACTCCCACAGCACCTCGGCCTGGTAGGGGGAAGTGACCGTGTGCACCCCCACAGCACCTCGGCCTGGTAGGGGGTACTGACCGTGTGTTGTACTGGCACAGAGTAGCTACACACCGTCACATTGTGCGGGTACTGTGCTCACCCTGAGGGTGCAGTGAGACGCCCAGCACCAGGTCCACAGCACCGTCCATGGCTGAAAGAGGCCATGGCACAGGTCCAAAGCAGTGTTAATGTGTGAGATAGGTAGATTTTGCACAAACACCTTGGATTTCTCTGTCTGTTTCAGTCAGGTGTTGCCCCCATGCACCCCCTCCCCCCCCAGGGTGGCAAACAGGCTCCCCAAACAATAGATCCACATTCTACCTCCCTGCAAAGGTGGCAGTAGAGGGGATCAGCAACCCTGGCCCTGCTGAGGAACAGACACACCACAGGGCAGTCAATGCAGCTCTGTACACATCCATAACACAATAGCAGACAGACATTAGGTCTGGATATGGAAGCTGCACCCCACCACAATCTGATATTCACCTGCTACAAGCCACTCCATCACAACACATACCAGCTGCAAACAGTCTGCTAATTAGTCAATAGTGCACATGCCCAGTGGAGATGAATGCACCCAGAACTGGGATGTCAGCATACACAGCAAGCAGATAACTCAATGACTGGGCCCCAACAGGAAACCCATATCTATCACATGAGAGAAATACTATATAGCACTATGGGGGTGCCTAGCCATGCTGTGGTCACTGCACAGTCAGGGTGAGAGTGATCTCTCAGCAGGACATACTGAGGTCACCCTGTCTGTGTAGCTGGTGGCCGGGCACTAAAATGTGCCTGTCACTGCCGTATGCCCTGTGCAGATGCACCCTGGCCAGGCCACCCTGTCCGGCCTATACCCATGGTACCTTGCTCCTCATTATGCACATTGGCAGCCCAATACTGGCAACATTGCTGGCAATGTGGGCTGTGGAACGTGTTTGCAGCCACCACACACTGGATAGACAGACAGCCACCCCCACACCTATGCCAGCATTGTGCTACTATAGAGGTGTTCAGCAGCCATACCCACCACACCAGTCCTGGGCACAGTACAGGCATGGATATGGTACGCAAGACTGTTGGGGGTCACTCCCCAGGGTGGTAAACACTATCAGAGACCAGACCTGCAGCACACACCACAGACATCAGAATGATTGTTATGGTGGAGCTCACTGAGCAAAATGTGCTTAACGTAGGAATTGATATCTGCCAGTTATCATAGGAAACGTTTGATAGCTGTGTACCATATACCCAGGTGTAGGGTGGCATTGCTAAGGTATGCATCTGCTAGTATTGGGAGATACAGGCAGGGCCCAATGTCCTGCCTCTCCAGGAGGCATTGGCCAATGGGGCCTGTGGGTGTGTCTGGCCCTGTTGGCTGCTGCTTTACAGCAGAGTTCCCCAACTCCAGTCCTGGTGTTCCAAACACTGTTCGGGTTTTTATGCTGTCCCTCATAACTATGCATGAGCTACATCTGCATACCATGGGGGTGGTGCATAGATATGCAGCACAGGCATCTTTATTAGAGGCAGCATGGAACCTGAAAGGTGTGGGGCCCTCCAGGACTGCATTTGCGAGACTCTGCTCTAGGTAATGCCCCTGTTTCTGGTGTCTGTGTTTGGTGTGGTAAAATATAGGCGTCTTAACCATGCGTATGTTCTCTGCAATAAAGGTGTGTCTTTACTATCACGGTTTAGTGGTGGGTAAAACTATGGGGACTGGGTTGGCAGGAGCCCCAGCTGGGATTTGAACCTGTGACCCTCTGGTCTTACAGGCACTGGCTGTGTCCATTGCACCACACTGTGGCCACAGAGACAGTGCAGTCCCTGGAGATAGGAAAACCGGCCTGTCGAGTCAGAAACCCTGCTCTGCACAGGTTTACTGTGGGCTCATTTACCTTGTATGGAGACAGAGGTGCAAATAAACCTCAGAAAAGACCTCGAAAAAAGGGGCAAACACCCATAACCAAGCTGGGCAACAATGCTATCATTGGGCAACATTACAAAACACTCCCAGGACAGCTCCATTACAATGAAATGATCTTTGAAAGGGTCTACGGAGCGTAGACCCTTCCAAACATCATTTCTTTTTTTTGGTGCTTTCCGGGGAGTGTTTTTCATTGTTGCCCATTGCTATCACTGTTGCCCAGCTGGATTATAATTTGTACAATGTTTCTTGTGGTCATTTCTAACGTTTTAGGTGAAATTTTGTTTTGTGCACATGTATCACACTGCTCACATTTTGTAGGTTTCCCCGGTTTTGCTGTACATTGCTGACGTAAATGGTTTCTCTTCCCTTTAATATGCCTTTAACGACAGGTTTTCATTCGCGTTGGAATTGAGCTCAGAAATTCAGCGCGTTAGTGTGAGGGGAGCCTCTTCCCGCCCACTCTCCGCCCATTGACCCCTTCTCTCCACCCACTCTCCACCTTCTGCGCTGTTTTAACGCGCCACGGGGCTTTACGATCGTTAACTACGGTTAACGCGCGTAGTATGACGTTAACGGTCGTTAGCGCGTGATTACGCGCGTTATACTGCACTTACGATCGTTAACGTCGTACAACGCGCATTATTCACATTTACTGCACTTTAGTAAACATACCCCTAAAGACCAATTGAGTCAACAACTCCACAAAATCGTAAAAGAATCCCTCCAGCAAGGATACATGCCACACATGGTCAAGCAAGCAACAATACGACCAATCCTCAAAATCCCCTTGCTAAAACACTCAGATCCAAAATCCTATTGCCCCATTTCTAGCCTCCCGTTCCTCTCAAAAATCATTGAAAAGGCGATACAAAGACAACTCTGCAAGATTACATTGATCTGAATGCTCCGCTAGACAACAATCACAATGTGGAAACCCTGCTTATCTCCTTCTTCGACAATCTCCTAAAGAGAATGGACAACACAAAGAATGTATTTCTGTTCGTGTTCATGGACATCTCAGTGGCCTTCGACAGGGTATCTCACACCATACTACTACAGCGCCTACAGGAGATAGGAATACGCAAAAACACCCTAAGATGGTTCTCCTCTTACCTGAGCAACCGAACACAACAAGTCAAATACGGCGAAAAGAAATCAGTACAATTCCCAATCACGCAGGGAATACCATAAGGTTCGGCACTCTCGTCCATACTCTTTAACATATATATTCAATCCATATGCAACATCATCAAACGACACAAAATACATTACCACCTCTATGCTGACAATATCATGGTCTATGCCCCAGTCAACCTGCTCTCACCTGACATAAACTCAATGACAAAATGCCTCAAAGACATGAATACATGGCTCACCAACACTAACCTGACGGTCAACTTTGAGAAGACAGAGGCTATGTTTGTCACTAGGGATCCCACATTCAACACACCCCAGGCAATCAGTATCCTAGACAAGACAATAGCAATAAAGGATGAAGTAAGATACCTGGGCATAACCCTGGACAAAGCTCTTAATCTACAATCGCACATTAGCAAAACTGCGGCTAAAGCCTATCACCAACTACAGACCATCAAGAGACTTAAACCAATCCCTCAACCAAGACTACTTCTGCACAGTATGCCAAGCAATCATAACACCAATTCTGGACTATGGAAACTCACTTTATCAAGGACTTCCAAAATAGACTATCCATCCACTACAACTGGTCTAGAATACTGCAGGGCGTATCATCACCAGCACTGCAAAGTCAGAACACATCACACCCATACTACAACAACTACATTGGCTCCCAATAATTGCCAGGGCGAAATACAAGTCAATCTTGAACATATTCAAAGTCATCCACCACTGTTCAGCAGATGTGCTCCAGGATTTAATAATCAGGGAAGTAACTAGCAGACCTAGGAGGTCCAACAATGGTAACAGACTCAGCATGCCAGCAGGATATCATAAAACAAAACAAGCCACATCTAAGAGGGCTCCCTCACTATCAGCTCCTGCCCTATGGAACGCCCTCCCTGAGGAACTAAGGGCCCTAAATAACACCAAGGACTTCTGCAAGTCTCTCAAGACCCTCTTGTTCATGGAGTCCTACAGCCAAGAAACGTAATTTGCCAAGCACTGGTCTCCACTGCAATCGACCCACCGACAACCACACTCAGATGAGAACTAAATGTAGATAGTCTGTATGTTTGTATGTCTGACCCCCTTTCCTGTTAAATATATCCCTACAATCTGTGTTAACCACTTTGATTGAAGGATAAGGTGGTATACAAAGCTGGCTAAATAAATAAATGTCTTGCTTTACCAATCTTCTACCTTTTTCACAAAGATGTGAATAAATATATGGATAAATGTGGAGCCATTTAACCTAGGGCCCTTTTTCTAAAGGCCACTAAGGTGTTGCATGGTAACGCGGCAATAGCACCAAAGTTGTGGCATGTTAGGTGCCACATCATTGCGTTAGCTGTCAGGGGTGTGGAAAGAATGTCCTTGGCAGTTAATGCGGAGCCCCATCCCCAAAACATGTCACATTAATGCAAGTACACGTAACTCCACCTCCTGAGGTGACACTTGGTGATCCTGCGCTAATTCAGTTAGTGCATGGTGTGAACACAGCACTAACTGCGCTTGGCTCACCACAGCACACCCTCTCTCTGCTCCTAACTTGCCCACTTGCAACCCTAACATGGGCTGCACTGTTAGCACGGGAATCTTCCAGCACTACCTGTCATTGTCCTATGGCAGCTGGCAACACGTGTTCCAGCACGCCTTCAGCCTGCGCCAGAAAATGCTCTTCAGTAAAAGACTCCTATAATGTATCTGGATTTTCAGAAAGTATTTGGCAAAGTCCCTCATTGGAGACTCCTGAAGAAATCAATAGGAGGCAATGTCCTGTTGTGGACTGGGAACTGAGTAAAAGAGAGAAAACAGAAAGTAGAATTAAATGGTCAATGTTCTCAATGAAAGATGGTGAATAGTGGAGTACTAGGACTGGTAGTTTAAAAAATATTTATAAATGATCTAAAAGTGGGAACAATGAGTGAAGTGATCAAATTTGCAGATGACCCAAAATTATTCAAAGTTGTTAAATCACATTTGGATTGTGAGAAATTGCAGGAGGACATTATGGGGTATGTTTACTAAACCGTCTTAAAGTGCGCTCTGCGACGTTATCGCGTGATAAGGTACCTTATCGCGCGATAATGTCGCATCTTGCGGCACACAGGTACCTTATCGCGCGATAATGCGCGCCGCGGCGAAAACGACCGATGAAGGCAGGCAAAGGCTCCCGGAGGGCGGAGGAAGGCTCCCCAGGGGCGGAGAGAAGGGGTCAATGGGTGGAGAGTGGGAGGGGAGAGGCTCTCTGCACACTAACGCTGTGAAATCCGAGGCTGAAAACTAACGCCAGTGAAACCCTGGCATTAGAGCTGATTTAAAGGGAAGAGAAACCATTTCTGTCAGCAATGTACAGCAAAATCAGGGAAACCTACAAAAAAGTGATAAGTGTGATACATGTGCACGGAACAAAAGGGCAAATAAACAGTGAAAAGGACCAGCAGAAAATGGAAAAATAAAATAACCAAGCTGGGCAATAGTGATCTCAATGGGAAACATCAAAAAACACTCCCATGAAGGCACCAAAAAAAGGATATTAATTTTGGAAGGGTCCAAGCTCCGTCCCCATACAAGGTGAATGAGCCCACAGTGAAATTGCGCTGTGCAGGGTTTCCCTTACCATCAGACAGGTTTCCTATGGCGTGCACATGTGCGGCAACAGCAGGGCGGGCATGTCAGAATGGCCAACTGGACAGATGCTTGGAAATGGGATACAGAGGGCTGCAGGCGGCACATGCTGTGGTGCAGCTTGGGCACAGTGCGGACTAGGCAGATGCCTAGGTGGCACCTAGGAATGCTGAAACCGTACAGCAGCCAGACAGCAACTGATGAGGGCCCAACATGGGCACGAGTGTGTTTATCACAGTGTCACAGGGTATAGTACCCAGCAGGTACCTCCAAGGGCACAGAACATTGGCAGGCGGTGTTGGGGGGAAGCGTGGACGTCTATGCAGGTACCCCTACCCCAGAACCCACACCATAGGCAGCCACCTACCCGCACACTGGATGGCCTGAGATGGCGCACCACCAGCAGAAGGGCATGTCAGCATGGTGGCAGAGGGGTACTGGTGGTGGAGGGGGCAGTGGCAGCTGCCCACAGCAGACCATGGCCTAGCCCTGTGTAGGTGGGTGCCGTGCACTGCAACAGACAGGACCTGTCTGATGTACAGTCATGGAATCCACAGGGACTGCATCATTTCTGTGGCAACACAGTGGTGCAGTGCACACAACCAGTGAGTTCAGGAGCAGAAGGTCACAGGTTCAAGTCCCAGCTGTGGTTCCTGCCAACCCAGTCCCCATATTTTACCCACTACTAAAACGTAGTATTACAGACAGAACTATTAGTGCAGATAACGTAAACATGCCCAAAACGCCTACATTTTACCCTACAGAGCACAGACACCATAAACATGCGCATTACCTAGAGGAGAGTCTCCCAAAAGCAGTCCTGGAGGGCCAAACACCATTCAGGTTCCATGCTGTCTCTACTAAATATGGCTGTGCTGCATCTCTATGCACCGCCCCCATGGTATGCAGATCTGTCTCATGCATATTCAGTAGGGACAGCATGAAAACCCGAACAGTGTTTGGCCCACCAAGACCGGAGTTGGGAACCTCTGCCGTAAAGCAGCAGCCAACAGGGGCAGACACACCCACACCCACAGGCTCTGTTAGCCAATGCCTCCTGGAGAGGCAGGACATTGGGCCCTGCATGCATCTCCCAATACTAGCACTTGCATACCTTAGCAATGCCACCCTAAACCTAGGAATACGGTACACATCTATCAAAAGGTTGCCATGATTACTGGCAGATAGCAATTCCTAAGTTAATCACAATTTGCTGAGTGAGCTGCATCATAGCAACGTTTCTGATGTCTGTGGAATGTGCTTCAGGTCTGGTGTCTGACAGTGTTTACCACCCTGGGGAGTGTCTCCTACAGTATTGTGCACCATAGCCATGCCTGCACTGTGCCCAGGACTGGTGCAGGTGCCAGGGCTGCCAAAAACCTCTATAGTTGCACAATGCTGGCATAGGTGTGGGGAGTGTGTGTCTGTCTATCCAGTGTGTGGTGGCTGCAAACACCCTCCACAGCCCACACTGCCAGCACTGTTGCCAGTATTGGCCTCCCAATGAGCATAATGAGGAGCAAGGTACCATGGGTATAGCCCGGACAGGGTGGCCTGGCCAGGATGCATCTGCACAGGGCATAGGGCAATGGCTGGGACATTGTAGTGCCCGGCCAACACCTGCACAGAGAGGGTAGCCACACCATGTTCTGCTGGGAGATCACTCTCACCCTGACTGAGCAGTGACCATGGCATGGCTAGGTTCCCCCATAGTGCTATGTAGTAATTTTTTCATTGGTGTGTATGCTGACATCCCAGTTCTGGGTACATGCATTTCCACCAGGAACATGCACTATGGACTAGCTAGCAGACTGTCTGCAGCTGGTATGTGTCTTGCTGGAGCACCTTGCAGGGTGCAGTGGCTAAAGGCTTGTTGCAGGAGAATATCAGATAGTGGTGGGGTGCAGCTTAGCATACCCAGGCCTAATGTCTGTCTGCTATTGCTTTATGGATGTGTACAGAGCTGCATTGACTGCCCTGTAGGGTATCTGTTCCCCAGCAGAACTGGGGTTGATAGTCCCCTCTACTGCCACCATTGCAAGGAGGAAGAATGTGGATCTGTTGGTGGGAGACCCTGTTTCCCAGCCCCATGAGGGGGTGGTGGTGGTACATAATATACCTACGGATCCATAAGGGCTAAACCTTGACTGAGAAATACAGATGTATCACAAGGTGTGTCTGCAGACACTATCTATCTCAGACATTAGCACTGCTGGGGTCCTGCAGCATGTCCTATTTCTGCTGTGGACCTGGTGCTGGGCGCCCTACCTCACCCTCAGGGTGAGTACTGTACCTGCACAATGTGACGGTGTGTAGCTACTTTGTGCCAGTGCCACACACGATCAGTTCCCCCTACCAGGCCGGGGTGCTGTGGGGGTGCATACCCCATCTTGTGATCATCTGTAGACTGCTGATTTGCATGTGCAGTGCATCATGGGTATGGGTGGGTTAACCCTATCCTGGTGACCACAGCAGACTGTGTGGTGACGTGCAGTCCTTCTGCAGCCAGCCAGGGGTTTGCTAGCAGCTATGGAGCTGTAGCCCACTGTTTACTTCACTGCTTGTGGAGGCAGAGGTCATGGGTTCAAACCCACAGTGGGGTTATTTGATAGGGCTGTCTGAAGCATTGTCTATTTTTAATGTACATTAGTGCTGCCAGCATAACACTCTCGGGGTACTGTAACCATAAGGTGCCTCAGAGGGCACCCTATAAGGCGCCTTATAGGGCACCCTATAAAGCGCCTTCTGAGGCACCTTATGGTTACAGTCCGTATAAGGTGCCTTATAAGGTGTCCTATGGAGCGCCTTATAGGGTGCCCTATAGGGGACATTATAGGGTGCCTGGGCGGACAGTGTATTTTATAGTATGCCCTCTGGAGTGCCTTATAGGGCGGCTGATGCGGCACCTTATGTTACAGCACTTTGAGAGTGTGCTTGCTAGCAGCACTAATTAAAACAATATTAAGTTGCCTCATAATGCAATATTACATATAACAGGTAGTGCCACAGCCAGCGCCACAGCCAGCCTTATTCATTGGGCACAGTGGGGGATTGACCCCATGACCCCTGCCCCATCAGTCAGTGTCTTAACCATTGTGCTACACTGCTGTTTCTCCTTGCATGTCAGCGCACCTACTTAACATTTCCATGCGTTAACATGCACAGTGCTGCCATCAAAAACAGTGCTATGACCTTGCCGTGCCTCATAGGGCACCCTATATGGCGCCCTATAGGCCACCCTTTAAGCAACATTGTAGGGTGCGTGGCGGCCAGTGCACTTTAAAATGTGCCCTCTGGGGTACCTTATGGGGTGCCGTATGCAGCACCTTATGTTACAGCGCTTTGAGGGTGCGTTTGCTAGCAGCAGTAATTAAAATAAAATTAAAATGCCTCATAATGCAATATTACACATAACAGGTAGTGCCTCAGCCAGCCTTACTCATTGGGCACAGTGGGGGATTGAACCCATGACCCCTGCACCATTGGTCAGTGTCTTAACCATTGTACTGTGGCTCTGCTCCTGTGCTTGCACATCAGCGCGCCTGCTTATGCTTTCCGCGCGCGTTTCTCGTGCGCTAATGTGCGCGGTGCACATTAGCGCGCAGCGCACATGAGCGCACGATAATCCCGGTTTGCTAGATTAAGACTGAAACGCCCACTCCTTATATGGCATCCTGCACACTAGCGCCCGGCGCACATTAGGACGGTTTAGTAAACATACCCCTATGAGACTGGAAGACTGGGCATCCAAATGGCAAAGTGAAAACTGAGGTGGACAAGTGCAAAATGATGCACTCAGGGAAAAATACCCAAAATATAGGTACATGATGCTAGATTCCACCCAAGAAAAGGATCTACTGTAGATGTCATCATGGATGATGCATTGAAATCTTCTGCCCAGTGTGCGGCAGCAGTCAAAAAGGAAAACAGAATGTTAAGAATTATTAGAGACCTGATGAAGAGAGTATAGTTCTCGAATGCTTGTCAAAAATATATTGTTAATCCAATAAAAAGTTATCACCTACAACTTAATTGCTAAGGAATTATTAGGAAAGGAATAAAGAATAAAATATAGAATATCATAATGCCTTATATCAACTCCATGGTGTAGCCACACCTTGAGTATTGTGTGCAGTTCTGGTCAAAACATATAAAAATAGATGTAACGGAATTTGAAAAGGCACAGAGAAGAGCAAACAATGTGATAAAGGGGATGAGACGACTCCGTATATGAGGAAAGACTAAACAGGTTAGGGTTCTTGGAGAGCTGGGGGAGATACGATAGAGGTCTATAAAATCATGAGTAGAGTGTAATGAGTAAACATTTGTTTACTCTGTCAAAGAGTACAATAACAAGGCAACATACCATGAAATTGCAAATAGGTGAAAATATTTTTCACTCAGCGCATTGTTAAGCTCTGGTATTCGTTGCTGAAGGATCTAGTAAAATCAGTTAGTGTAGCTGCTTTTAAAAAAGGCTTAGACGTCCATAAACCATTAATAAGGTAGATTTGGAGAAAGGCATTGCTTATCCTTGGGATAGGTAGCCTAGAAAGGATCTTCTTTTGGAATTCTGCCAGTTACTTGTGACCTGAATTGGCCACTGTTGGAAACAAAATCCTGGGCTTGTCAGACCTATGGTCTGACCCAGTATGGCCATTCTTATATTCTTAAAAATTCTGAGGAAAAGAGAAAGTATACTGCAATTTAGTGCTTTTTTTTTTACATCGGAAGCAATTCCTGATTCTGCAGGTTTAATTGTAATTCGCAAGCCAACCCAATTCCACAGAGTGATTGTACCCACCACTTCATGCAAGTCACCCCTCTATTTGATGAAGTGTAAAAGATATTTATGTTTGTTTTGATTCTGTCTTCTTGCTATATGGGAAACCTCTGTGCCTGTCACATGCCTTTTTGAATTCCATCTCTGTTTTTGCTCCCACCACCTCCTTCAGGTGGGCATTCCAAGCATCCACTACCCTTTGAGTGTAAAACTATTTCCTGACGTTGCTTTTAAGTTTGCCTCCATGCAGCTTCATTCTGTGTCCTCTAGTTTTACAGCTTCCCCACCTTTGAAAAAGTTTGTTTGTTCATCAATATACTTTAAGTATTTAAAAGTCTGTATCATATCTCCCCTGTCCCTCCCCTCCTCCAGGGTATACATATTTAAGTCTTCAAGTTTCTTCTCACATGTCTTCTGGCGCAGGTTCCAAATCATTTTGGTTGCCTACCTCTGAACCATTTCAAGTATTTTTATATCCTTTGTGAGATATGGTCTCCAAAACTGAACACAATAGTCCAAGTGAGGCCTCACCAACGACTTGTATAGGGGCATTAATACCTCCTCTTTTCTGCTGGTTATTCCTCTCTTTATGCAGCCCAGCATCCTTATGGCTTTGGCTACCATTTCACCACTTTGATATCCTCAGACACTAGCACTCCAAGGTCCTTCTCCTGGTCCATGCACACCAATCTCTCTCCCCCTGTTGCATACGATTCCTTTGGATTTCTGTATCCCAAGTGCATGACTCTGCACTTCTTTGTATTACATCTTAACTGTCAAGCATTAGACCATTCTTCTAGTTTTTGTAGATCTTTCCTCATGTTGTCCGCTCCCTCCAAGGAATCCATTATGTTACAATGGAATATGATTACTGCAGGAAAACTGGACACTACATCAACTCATAAAGAGAAGGGATTGAAGCAGCTAAGTTCAGCATACACAAGAGTTAAACAACAAACAAACTTGTATTGTTTCTTGACTTTACAATATATCAGAACTGCCTAACAGGAAACAATAGAAATATCTCTTTCAAAATGTTATTTAGAAATCCTGTCAACTTTTCTTTTACGATTCCACTGCACCCTGAGAGTAGCCACGATCTTAGCATTGTCACAAGCCGAATTGCACCCTTCAGGCATGATAAGTCCCATTCAGTTATGATGTCACAGATGACATCATACAGAGCATGAACCAATCAGAACAGCAATTACATCCCATGTAATACCTTTCTGAACATGGCTAACCCCAGGAGTGTGAGGATTGTACAGGGGAGATGTTCAGTTTTAAGAATTTCCACTTAATTCCTATGTCATTATTTAACTACTCATGGTATTTCTAGCTTATCAGTAGACCTTTGGAGCACTGCACAGTACTTGGTGAGACAGGTTTTCATTTCAAATATATAGATGTCTCCTTCCTGATTGTAAGACTACTGCAATGAAGTGATGGTAAAAAACGTATGCTAAAATTTAGCTCATATTTTATTTACTTTCCTAAAAACCATTTGCTATGCATGCAATAAGCAAATTATATGCAAAGTGCTTGGTAGTAAAACGGAAAAGTGTTCTACATAAAAAGTGGGCTCTAAATGGTTGCAGTGGTAAAAGCGCACTAGCACTGAGGTGATGTTTTGACTGCCATCTACTTCAATAGGAGCTAAACAGGAATGGGGTAAAACCAATCCGCCTGCTTCCAGCCCATCTTCCAGGAACAAGGAAATACCTACAGTACTTGATTGTAGCTTGCCTTGAACTACTACTGGAAAGGTGTGTTAAAATACTACTAATAAATGCATCTACCCTCTCTGCCTCCACACAAAGGACAAGGTAACCCTACTTCCTCTCCTCACCAGGGGCATTTCTAAAGCTGGGCTGGGAGAAGTGGCCTAGTGGTTGGGGCAATTTACCTCAGGCCAGAAGGTTGGAAGTTCAAATCCCACTAGAGGACAGCAACCTTGGGCTGGAAGGACCAGGGTTTCTAGTCCCACAAGTGCTCCTTGTGGTCTTGGGCAAGCCACTTAACCCTCCATTGCCCATGTTCCCTGTAAGTATTACTGTATGCATCTCATATCCCCTTGTGTTAAATGTATCCCCCAATTCTGTTGTGACCACTTTGATTGAAGGATAAGGTGGTATACAAAACTGTCTAAATAAATCCTATCAATTTATTCACTGCACTTTCAAATAAAGGAATCAGACAACTTTGAATGGACATTGGTCCTACCCTGGAAGTGCAGTAAGTAAAATAATTCCATTTCTTTTTCGTGGGGGGTGGTGTTGTTTACATGGAATGAAAGTTGGGAGGGTGCAGGTTGTCCCTCTGTGAAGGGAGGCAGAGCGGATGGTCCTTATGCTCCCTAAATGATGACATATTCACTGTTTCTATGCTTCCCTGATGTCTCCCAGCCCCTCTCTCTCAGTTTCCCCTCTGTCTCTGGGTTCTTCCACCACTTGTCATATAAACACACACACATAATCTGTGTACCTTTTTGGGAACCTGACAGGTACTTGTCACCTGGATTGGCTTCTGTTGGAAACAGGATTTTGGCTCAATGGACCTTTGGTATGATCCAATATGGCATCTGTTCAGAAGCAAGCAGAGGTCCAGAGTGTCAATATGTGGATGAAATTATGGTGCAGGCAAGGAATTTAGATTTGTTAAAAACTGACAGCATTTTGTGGAATGGGCAGTCTATTCCAAAACAGGGCCGGCCCGTCCATTGTGTGGGAATATTGCCACGCATGGCCCTGCATTTTGGGGGCCCCCATTTGTCCTCCTGGCACTCAGTGCGCCGGCAGACTCCTCTTCAGCATAGCCACGGGAGAGAAGGCTAATGCTGTTCTTTACTCCCGTGGATGTTCAGAAGTCAGCAGGGGCTTCGGGCCTCCCCGGCTCCTTCTGCTGCCGATCAGGCAAGGGGGCCCTTTTGATGTATGTCTGGAGGGAACTGGAGAATAGCATGGGAATGGGAATGGGGAAGACTGGGGGCTAGAACAGAATGGAGGAACTGGGGGCTAGAACAAGAACAGGAATGGGGGGACTAGGGACTAGAACAGTAATAAAGGGGGGTCAGGACTAGAAATGGTCTGGGGGATGGGGACTGGAACTGGAAGGGGAAGAATGCTGGGAGGGACTGGATGAGAACTGATACTGTGGTGTTAGGATTGGAAATGGGTTGATGCTGGCAGATGGGGGAATGGGACTGGAAGGGAGCGGATGGGACTGGAGGGCTAAGACTGGAAAAGGGCTGATGCAGGGGATGGGCAAATGGCACTAGAAGGGAGTGGATGCCTGGTGGGACTGAAACTAGAAGGGAGCTGATGCTAGGGGGAGGACCAGAAAGTGTTGGGGCCAGGACATTTTGGGAGAAAAAAAGAGGCCGGGAGAGTGAGGATGGAGAGGGGAACAGAAATTTTGTGTGGGAGGGATGAAAAATCTATGATTGGCTGGGTATTGGGAGAGTACCCAATACCCAGCCATGGTTCGGAAGAATGTATCCTTGAAGGATACTACCAAAAGCAGAGAGGTTCCAAAAAGAGTAAAGTAGCCCAAATGCCCTCGAGTATGGAGCAGACAGAGCTTAACGATCCCAAATTACCCATGTCTACCAATAGCCAGATTAATATGAATAAAATACAGTCTCTAAAATACTTGTATGCAAATGCTAGAAGTCTAAAAAAAAAGATGGGAGAGTTAGACTATATAGCACTAAAAGAGAGGTAGCTATGATTGGAATATCAGAGACATAGTGGAAGGAGGACAACCAGTGGGACACTGTGATACCTGGATACAAACTATATCGTAATGATAAAGCTGATCAAATTGGTGGAGGGGTTGTGCTCTATGTCAGAGAGGGCATTGAGTCAGAAAGGATTAAAGTTTTGCAGGAAACAAAATTTGCTGTAGAATCTCTATGGATTGAAATTCCATGTAAAAAAGGGGAAGGTGATGGCAGTGGGGGTGTACTATTAACCGCCTGGCCAGAATGAACAAATGGATGATGAAATGCTCAAAGAAATCAAGGAAGCTAACAAAAGTTACAGTGCAGTAATAATAATGGGTGATTTCAAATACCCCGGTATCGACTGGGTCATTGTCACAGCAGGACATGCTAGGGAGATAAAGTTCCGAAATGAAATAAATGACTGCTTCTTGGAGCAGCTGGTTCATGAACCAACCAGAGGTGAAGCCATATTAGACCTAGTCCTTAGTGGAACACCAGATCTAGTGCAAGAGATAAGGGTGTTGGGGCCACTTGGCAATAGTGATCATAGCATGATCATGTTTGATTTAATTAGTGGAGGAGGGATAGTAAGGAAATCCACAGTACTACCTTTTAACTTTCAAAAGGGAGACTGTTAAGAAAAAACTAAAAGGAGCAGTTGCAAAGGTTAAAGACTTACATCAAGCTTGGATGTAGTTGAAAAATACTATCTTGGAAGCCCAGAAGGAAGTCCAAAAAACTGCCAGCATGGTTTAAAGGTGAGGTCAGAGAGGCTGTTGTTGCCAAAAACTTATCTTTCAGGAAATGGAAAAAGAGCCAAATGATGAAACCTGGAAACAGCACAAGCACTGGCAAGTCAAATGCAAGGCATTGATAAGGCAGGCAAAGGGAGAATTTGAGAAGAAGCATGCTGCGTAAGCAAAAATGCGATATAAAGACTTTTTCAAGTACATTCGTAGCAAAAAAACCTGTGCAAGAGTCAGTTGGTCCATTAGATGATAGAAGGGTTAAAGGGGCACTAAGAGGCGACAAGGCGATAGTGGAGAGACTGAATGAATTCTTTGCTTCAGTCTTTACTGAGGAAGATGTAAGGATGTTACCCATGACTGAAGTGGTATTTAAAGGTTTGGAAGAATTGAAGGAAATATCGATACATCGTGAAGATGTCTTACAACTATTAGATAAACTGAAGAGTAGCAAATCACCTGGGCCGGATGGTATACATCCAAGGTTGTTGAAAGAACTGAAATATGAGATTGCAGACCTACTATTAGTAATCTGTGAATTTTCATTAAAATCATCTGTAATACCTGAAGATTGGAGGATTGGCTATGTAACGCCAATTTTTAAAAAGGGTTCCAGGGGTGATACGGGAAACTACAGACCGGTGAGCCTGACGTCAGTACCGGAAAAATGGTAGAAACCATCATAAAGAACAAAATTACTCAGCATGTAGATAGTCATGGCCTAATGGGAGACAGCCAACATGGCTTTAGACAAGGAAGATCTTGTCTTACTAATCTGTTATGTTTTTTTGGAAGGTGTGAATAAACAGGTGGACAAAAGGTGAGTTGGTAGATATAATGTATCTGGACTTTCAGAAAGCCTTTGACAAGGTCCCTCATCAGAGACCTTTGGCAAAACTAAAGAGTCATGGGACACGAGACAGTGTACTATTGTGGATCAGGAACTGGTTAAAAGATAGAAAGCAGAGGGTAGGGCTAAATGGCCAATTTTTCCAATGGAGAAAGGTGAATAGTGGTGTACCCCAGGGATCTGTGCTGGGTCTGCTGCTTTTTGACATATTTGCAGATGACACACAACTATTTAAAGTTGTTAAAACCCAAGAGAATTGTGGAAAATTGCAAGAGGATCTTGATAAATTGGAAGACTGGGCATCAAAATGGCAGATGAAATTTAATGTGGACAATGGCAAAGTTATGCACCTAGGGAAGAACAGCACAAACTATGGTTACACGATGCAAGGTTCCACGTTAGGAACCACCACCCAGGAAAAAGATTTAGGCATCATTGTGGATAACATGTTAAAACCATCGGCCCAGTGTGCAGCGGCGGCCAAGAGAGAAAATAGAATACTAGGTATCATAAGTGTAGTGCAGTGTAGATAGATTATGTATATAGTTAACCCAGTTATCCAAGTTTGTACTCCTGTTCAATGTAAAACCTGACAGTTTGTCGTAATGGTCGTTTTGTTATGATGTAAACCGCGCTGATTCTAAATAGCGCGGTATATAAGAAACTGTAATAAATAAATAAATAAATAAAATAAATAAGGAAAGGAATGGAAAATAAAACAAAAGATATTATAATGCCTCTATATCATTCCATGGTGAGACCGCACCTTGAATATTGTGTGCAATTCTGGTCGCCGTATCTTAAAAAGGATATAGCGTTATTAGAAAAGGTTCAGAGAAGAGCCACCAAAATGGTAAAGGGGATGGAAGATTACTCCTCTGAAGAAAGGCTAAAAAGGTTAGGGCTCTTTAACCTGGAAAAGAGACGGCTGAGGGGAGATATGATAGAAGTCTATAAATTAATGAACGGAGTGGAACGGGTAAACGTAGATCGATTGTTTACCTTATCAGAAAATAGAAAGACTAGGGGACATGCAATGAAGCTACAGGGTAAACTATTTAAGACTAATAAAAGAAAATATTTTTTCACTCAACGGGTAATCAAATTCTGGAATTTGTTACCAGAGGATGTAGTAAAGGCTGTTACTGTAGCTGGGTTTAAAAAAGGTTTGGACAAGTTCCTGGAGGAAAGGTCCATAAACCATTATTAAGAAGGGACCCAGGATATCAATGCTTGACCCAGTACAAGCATTGTGGAACCTGTGTCTTTTGGGGAAACTGCTAGGTACATATGACCTAGATTGGCCACTGTTGGAAACAGGATATTGGGCTTGATGGACCTTGGTCTGACCCAGTATGGCATATCTTATGTTCTTATGTTAAATGGAGACTGAGGATGGAGGGGTGAAATTTCAGTGGATGAAAAAGGAATAAAGGAAGAAATGGTGGAAAGAGCAAAAGGGGAAAGATCACTATGTTAGTGGCAGATATAGAGAAAATGGAAAAAACTAGAAGAGAGAAAAAAGGACAAATGGACAGCAGACAATGGAGAGTTAGAAGAAGAAACAAAGAAAGCAGAAGAAAGCCATTGGGGCAGTTGCAACTGAAAAATAAAATTCCCAAACAACAAAAGTTAGAAAAAAACTATTTTATTTTTAATTTATTAACTGGAATATGTCAGCTCTGGGAAAAGACATTTTAGACTTACCTGCTAGTTGTTGTTCCTTGAGGAACTCCAGTCCAGTCCCACACCTCTGGGTAGTGTACCTCCTTTCGCAGCTTGGAGACTGGGCATGTCAGATTCTTGAAGCCACGGAGGTGGGAGGAGGAGGGCTGGAGGAGGAGCGAGGGCGGGGGTGGAGGTGGGATCCTGACCCTGCATGTACAGGGCCAATTGTGGTAATAGCCCTGTACATCCAGGGTTGCCTTCTTAGACAGGAGACGTATTCCATCTCAGAGGTGGAATAAGTCCCCCTGACGTTGGAGGACAGCACGGGCGGGACCATCACCAACTAGGTGAGCGGAGCAGGGGGAGCCTTACCGCCTGATCCCGGCCTTGACAGGCCCAATCAGAGGTCAGGCAGCAGGGAAAGGGTATTCTGCACTGCTTGCAGTCAATCAGGGCTCCTGCATGACGTCCCGGTGCATGGTGACAGGACGCGATGGTACCGAGTCTCCATGCAGGAGCCTTGGGTGGGTTGTACGTGGAACAGGCTGGACGTGCAGCGGGAAAGAATCGGGGGATGTCTTGCATGTCCAGACCCATTGCACACAATTCTGATCCCACGAGAATGTATAGCTCCCGTGGGTTCAGATTCAGGTGCCAATCCAGCCCATCCAGATTTTGGATGTCTGGACAGGCCGGATGGACCCCAAGGTAATCGGGCCCTTTGCATTTTGTTTAGTACAATAGGAAATTAATTTATAGTTTTAGTTCTCCAGTGTTGTACATTCTCCAGTGTTGTAGAAGTTTGGCTTTTGGGGTTCCTAGTTTAATTGTTGTCTTCATATTTCTACATTATTAGAAAAGGTACAGAGAAGCGCTACCAAATGGTAAAGGGGATGGAAGGCTACTCCTATGAAGAGAGGCCAAAAAGGTTAGGGCTCTTCAACCTGGAAAAGAGACGGCTGAGGGGAGATATGATAGAGGTCTATAAATTAATGAATGGAGTGGAACGGGTAAATGTAGATTGATTGTTTACATCATCTGAATATAAAAAGACTAGGGGACATGCAATGAAGCTGCAGGGTAACCTATTTAAGACTAATAACAGAAAATATTTTTTCACTCAACGTGTGCAATTTGTTACTGGAGGATGTAGTAAAAGCTGTTAGTGTAGCTGGGTTTAAAAAAGGTTTGGACAAGTTCCTGGAGGAAAGGTCCATAAACCATTATTAAGAAGGGACCCAGGATATCACTGCTTGACCCAATACAAGCATTGAGGAGCCTGTGTCTTTTGGGGAGACTGCTAGGTACGTATGACCTAGTTTGGCCACTGTTGGAAGCAGGATACTGGGCTTGATGGACCTCGGTCTCACACAGTATGGCATATCTTATGTTCTTATGTTCTTATGTACACTGTGAACCCTTGTTCTTTGTTTGGTGACTTGTCTGTGTTCTGCATGTGTAACTGAGCCGAAGTATTCTGTTTATGTTGTTTCTATGTGACAGTCTCACTTGTTCTCTTTCCCCAGTAGGTCATGTATTGGTGTTCTCTGAGATGTATTGGTTTAATATTTGCAGTGTTGCCTTTTGATAGGTAGGGTTTGGTGCTCTGTGAGTCCTGGTTTCTGAAGGGCTCCTTTGAAAACCACCTAAAATTTTAGATGGACAACATATAAATTTTAAAATAAAATAAATTAAATGTATGCAAATGAGGCCCAGTGGCTATGCAAATGAGGCCCCACACGAGTCGCCACATATGGCCCCACATCATCCTTAGGCCGCCCCTGTTCCAAAAGGATAGATGCCAATTTAACTATGGTGGAAGGAGTTTGCTGGTGCTAACCTTTAGAAGAATGTAAGCCTCCACACAATTTCCCTTGTCTTTCTCAAAGATTTTCCCCTCACAAACATTTAAGGAAGTTGAGTTCCCTGTCTAAAGAAAGAAATCATTTCAGAACTGTGCAACCTGACATCCTGGCTTTCTGCTCTGCTTATCCTTACTCTTTAAATCAGACTAATCCTTTCCTTTTGATGCCTATAATAATTTCTATCTAAATGTTTGAAAGCTTAATAATATACGTGAGTGTGAGTGCTTAATAGTATACGTGAGTGTTAAAGAGCCACTCCTCTTTTGAAGGAGGAGTGGCTCAGTGGTTGGGAAAGGTTACCTCAGGCTGGAGGGCCAGGAGCTCAATTCACATAGGGACAAGTAACCTCAGGCCAGAGGGACTGGGGTCTCTAGCCCCATGGCCACTCCTTGGGGCTTTGGGCAAGCCACTTAACCCTCCATTGCCTCAGGTACACTTAGACTGTGAGCCCTTCAGGGACAAGGGAATAAAAAAATGCCTGTTAGCATATATCTGTAAACCACTTTGACCCAGTGAAAAGCAGTATATAAGCACAGCCAAACAAACAGAGAACCTTACTGGATAATCTGCATTGCCAGGTAAGTGAATTAGGAACAGAAATGATCTGTCCTGCTTTATTCTCTGATTGACTCTCAATCCTGTCTATGGCAGCTCAACTGGAACGCCAAGAGCAAGCTCATCTTTTCCCCTTTGGAAAGGAAGGCATCAAATGAAAAACACAAACATACAGGTTCCTGTTTTTGAAGGAAATTTTCCATTAGAGTGCAATGGCATACGCTCCTTCGAAAATAGGGTATTAAGCATTTCCCCAGGCTTCATATCTGAACCAGTGACACCCAAAAACAGGGAAATCTTTGGCATATGGCAGGTGTGCTAACAGCACACCCTTTGGATACTAACCAAAAAGCCAGAACATATTATTATAAAAGAGCATAAAAGGCCTTAACGCTGTTCCCCTGAAATTTGATTGAATGAGTCCCTGCCACAGTGGCTCTCAGAGGTGAAACATGATGAATAGTTCAAAGTCAACCTCATGAAAAAAATTCCCAGCTAAGGGTTGGCGTGATGACCACTGACTGAACCAATGCGTCAAGGTAGAAGGCAGAAACTATTATGTAGTGGTTCACACAGAATGTTGCGAAGCTTTGCAGAAATAGCAGCCTGGTCATGTCGGAAATCAGCCTGAAGGACTTGCTCGTGAGGCTTCATAACAAAACGCTTCCAGAAAGATTTGCTTTCATTGTTTAAGGGGGTTAATTTGTAGCTTTAGAAGTATTATCTAAGGGTGGTGAACGCCTGTGAATGTTCAGCCTCTGGGACAATAGGCGGCAAAAGAAAACATGCCATGAAAATGTATCGTATTAGCATCTATCTCTTCTAATAGCTAACACATAAAAGAAAGAAAGAATACCATGAAAAATTACAGCAATGGATAAGGAAGGGTTCGGCTGCAGATATCAGTCAAAACACAGACTTTAGTAGAAGATAGACCATCCTGTCCGATAGGGAGAAGGGAAATGATTATAGGTGACTGTAAAGTAAAATTAAAGGACAACACAGATAAAAATATAACTAAGCTGTCTAACCGTCCAGGTGAGCCTTTCAGACCCCAGCACTCCAGAAAGAGTTGATTCCTGAGGAAATGGGGGGGACCTGTCCGGTTTGGGGTGAAGGGCAGAGAGAGCTTGTTGCAACAAGTGAAACGTTTCCGTGTCCTTTTGTCTGACACAGGTGGGAAATTCTGGTTTGTTCAGGAAAAATACATTCTTTCCGAGCTAACACAAGTCAGCTTCATGGCCACCTGGGGATCATTTCAGAGTAAAGGAGGGTCAGGAGGAAGTCATGAAGCTTTTAATTATAGAGGACCCTCCTTATAGCTCTCCAACCTGCTGCTTTCCAAATGAGGGTCATTTGGTGCATTTTGAAGACAGATGATGACATTCCACTGTTTTGATTAAATAATCCTGATTTATAGGAGGGAAATTTTGTTAAAGAATATCGCATTGGTGAGGGAGATTTCCTTAATCTGTTCTGGACAGCTCGCATATTCTTTCTCTGTTATGGATGATTTATTAGATTTGTTACACTCAAACAACTATGAAATACTGGCAATAATAAAAAATATTAAAATATTTGCAGAAAATAGAAGTTTCACATACTGTATGTTTTTCATACACTGGTCCAATATAGTATATTGTCCATCTTCAGAAAAGATAGGATTCAGTTCCAATATTCATTGACATAAACATACTGTATGATACTATTGAAACTGCAGTTTTCATTTAAAACACTTTATTATGTTATAAGATAGTTTGTCAACAGTCCATTCTGACGGCGGAATATGATACACGTGAAAACACTTCTGATGCAGTGCGTTGATATTGCACCATTGAAACACCTAGAACAGAATACTTGACAGCAATTAGTTTCAACAACATATTAGCCCAGCGTATGAAAAACATACAAGGCCGATATAGGCACCAATAACTCTGACACTTAGGGGTATGTTTACTAAACCGTCTTAACGTCGCAGCGGTGGTATTATTGCGCGATAAGTGATGTTAATAAATATGTCTGTGCTGCATTAGTATGCGCTGCCCCATTGTATGCAAATGTATCTCATGCATATTCATTAGGGACAGCATGAAAACCTGAACAGTGTATGGCCCACCAGGACCGGAGTTGGGAACCTCTGCCCTAGAGCATCGGCCAACAGGAGCATAAACACCCACACCCACAGGCTCCACTATCCAAAGCCTCATGGAGAGTCAGGCTGTTGGGCCCTGCGCACAGCAGCATCTCCCAATACTAGCACTTGCATACCTTAGCAATGCCGCCCTAAACTTGGGATACGTTACACATATATCAAAAGGTTGCTATGATTAATGGCAGATAACAATTCCTAAGTTAATCACAATTTGCTGATACAGCTGCATCATAGCAACCTTTCTGATATCTGTGGAGTGTGTTTCAGTTTTGGTTTCTGACAGTGTTTACCACCCCGGGGAGTGAATCCAACAGTATTGCGTACCATAGCCATGCCTGCACCGTGCCCAGGACTGGTGTGGTGGCCAGGGCTGCCAAAAGCCTCTATATTTGCACAATGCTGGCATAGGTGTGAGAGTGTGTGTCTGTCTATCCAGTGTGTTGTGGCTGCCTACACCTTACTATGCCCACACTGCTTGCACTGTTTACAGTGTTAGCCTGCTAATGTGCATAATGAGGAGCAAGGTATTGTGGGTATGGCCCGGACAGGACGCATCTGCATAGGGCATAGGTCAATGGCTGGGACATTGTAGTGCCCGGCCACCACCTGCACAGACAGGGTGGCCACAGCATGTCCTGCTGGGAGGTCACTCTCACCCTGACTGAGCAGTGACCACGGCATGGCTAAGCTCCCCCATAGTGCTATATAGTATTTCTCTCATAAGATATTTATGGGTTCTCTTTTCTGGGGCCCAATCACTGACTTATCTGCTTGGTGCGTGTGCTCACATCCTAGTTTTGGGTGCACGCATCTCCTCCAGGAACATGCACTATGGACTAGCTAGCAGACTGTCTGCAGTTAGTATGTGTATGGCTGGACCACCTTGCAGGGTGCAGCGGCTGGAGAATGTCAGATAATGGTGGGGGGGGGGGCAGCTGAGGTTTTCCAGGCCGATTGTCTGTCTGCCATTGCCTTATGGATGCGTACAGATCTGCATTGACTGCCCTGAAGGGTGCCCGTTCCCCAGCAGGACTAGGGTTGATGGTCCCCTCTACTGTCACCATTGCAGGGATATAGAATGTGGCTCTGTTTGGTGGGAGATCCTGTCTCCCACCCTGAGCCCCAGAGGGCGGGTTGGGTGGTGCTACATAATCCACTTATGGGTCCAAATACTCCCCTTCACTTAAATCATGTGACCATTGCATCCACACTGGATATGCACTATTCTGGGTGCATCATAGTCCACAAGGGCTAGACGTGACTGGGAAATACGGATGGACACAGGTGTATCCTAGGTGTGTCTGTAAGGACTACCTATCACACACTGGCACTGATGACAACCTGCAGCATAGCCTATCTCAGCTAAGCCAGGTGCTGCGGACCTGGTGCTGGGCGCCCCACCTCGCTCTCAGGGTGAGCACAGTACCCACACAATGTGATGGTCTGTAGCTACTCTGTGCCAGTAACACACACGGTCAGTTCCCCCTACCAGGCCGAGGTGCTGTGGGGGTGCATACCCCATCTTGTGATCATCTGTAGACTGCTGATCTACCTGTGTAGTGCATCATGGGTACGGGTGGGTTAACCCTATCCTGGTAACCACAGCAGACGGTTTGTGTGGTGACCTGCAGTCCTTCTGTAGCCAGCCAGGGGTTTGTTAGTAACTATAGAGATGTAGCCCACTGGTTACTTCACTGACTGTGGAGGTAGAGGTTGTGGGTTTGATCCCACAGTGGTGTTATTTGATAGGGCTGTCTGAGGCATTTCCTTTTTTAGTTTAAATTAGTGCTGCCAGCAAAAACACCCTCACAGTGCTGTAACCTTAAGGTGCCTCATAAGGCGCTCTATAAGGCGTCTTATAAGGCGCCCTATAGGGAACATTATAAGGTGTCTTGACAGACAGTGCACTTTATAATGTGCCCTCTGGAGTGCCTTATAGGGTGCCTTATGCGGCACCTTACGTTACGGCATTGTGAGGGTGTGTTTGCTGGCAGCACTAATTTAAATTAATAAAGAAAATGCATCAGACAGCACTGATTTAAAGTAAAGGGTAATGCTTCAGACAGCTTTACTCATTAATCCCACTGGGGGATCAAACTCATGACCCCTGTTTCATCAGTCAATGTATTAACCATTGGGCTACACCTCTGTTGCTGTATTGGCAGGTCAGCGCGCCTAATTAAGGCTAATGCGCATTAACGTGACACGGCTCCCTCTATCACACGATAATGGACTTTATTGCGCGATAACCCGAAATGCTACCTTAAGACTGGAACATCCACTACCTTATATGGCATTCGTCACTGCAACTAACGCTGGTAACATTAAGACGGTTTAGTAAACATACCCCTAAGTAACTTACAGTTATCTAAACCTATTTTCTAAAGTCTACAAATACTTTTATTTGCAAAATAGTAGCTATTGCAGCATTATAAGCTACTTACTATTTTTTGTGATCTTTTTATGTTGAGCCGCCAGTACCGTCAAAATCAGCAAACTTCGAATACCTATTAAACTAACTAGATCTCAGATAAAAAATCTGTATATAACTCTTTTTGACATAACGATAATAGCTAAACATAGTTCCATTGAATTTATAACCATTAATTTGTAAATAGTTGAGTAGTAAGTATGGAAACCTTATGTATGTAAAACATACACTGGTCCAAAATGGTTTAAAAGAAGGGTGTTGTTCTGGAGGAAAAGGGGAGTTGGTCTTTGTAAGAACCCTTTCTGTAACAAAAGCAACTTTTTTAACTCAAAGAAGTGCACTTTTATAAGAGTAAAGTTCCTATGACAAATACTTTAGCTAAACTAAGGATTCAGTGGCTGCAGTAATAAAGAAGGATTTCAATACATGCATCTTTATGACTTCCAATACACAGAAGAATATTTACGCTATCCATACGCAAGTCACCAGGAAGCCATCTTCCAACGTCAGAGTCCTGTAGAATGTGTGGAGGTTGGGGAATGCAGGGCTAGTTAATCTCTAGTTTTTCCAGCACTATGGTAAGCCAAGGAACTGCCTGCAGTATAACAGTTCACTACCTCTATCCAGTTGTAACATTTTCAGGAAAATTGTGCTATGTATGTGTGAGAAGGTTTTATATCTCTGAAGAAGAGAAAGAGATTGTAGAGCCAAGTGGTTGGTGTGACTGGCAGACAGATGGCCCATATGGTCATTATATTCTATTAGGGTTGGCACCAGATTCATTGTCTTAAAGAACAAGTAATCCAGTCTTGGGTTTATGCTATTGGATGCATGGACTTATGAATCTGATTTCCCATTTTTCTAAGAAGATCTAACTACAAGTCCAACCATGCAACAGGGTAGAACCAGTACTGGGTTACCTGTTCCCTATATTTCTAAGTTTAAATCATGGCTCGGGAAGGACTGCCTTCGTTTAGGTTTTAGTTTAGGTTTACGAGTCAACTGTAACATAGTTGATAATGAAATCCAAATATATATTCTGCAATCTTCAGTTTCATAAACTTAATTCATTTTGTCACATTTTCATTTCTAATGAATTTTCTCCTTACTACTATTAAGCGTAGTTACTCACCTGTAACAGGTGTTCTCCAGGGACAGCAGGAATCAGTTCTCACATATGGGTGACGTCGGCGCCGACGGAGCCCTCGTGCGGAGCAATTTCCCCAGCTTTCAAAGAAAGCCTTTGGGAATGCCTCACGCATGTGCAGTCCCATTCCTGCCCAAGGGTGCCATCTTGCTCAGTCAGATGACATAGCTAAAAAGACAGCAAAAAATAATAAAAAGCAATAATAGGACTGCAACTCCAGGGGAGGAAGGAGGGTCGTGAGAACTGATTCCTACTGTCCCTGGAGAACACCTAATTAATGAACGGAGTGGAACGGGTAAACATAGATCGATTGTTTACGTTATCAGAATATAAAAAGACTAGGGGACATGCAATGAAGCTACAGGGTAAACTATTTAAGACTAATAAAAGAAAATATTTTTTCACTCAACGTGTAATCAAATTCTGGAATTTGTTACCGGAGGATGTAGTAAAGGCTGTTAGTGTAGCTGGGTTTAAAAAAGGTTTGGACAAGTTCCTGTAGGAAAGGTCCATAAACCATTATTAAGAAGGGACCCAGGATATCAATGCTTGACCCAGTACAAGCATTGCGGCACCTGTGTCTTTTGGGGAAACTGCTAGGTACGTATGACCTAGATTGGCCACTGTTGGAAACAGGATACTGGGCTTGATGGACCTTGGTCTGACCCAGTATGGCATATCTTATGTTCTTATGTTCTTATGTACAGGTGAGTAACTATGCTTTCTCCAGGAACAAGAAGGAAGTCAGTCCTCACATATGGGACTCCCTAGCTACAGGCTACCGAGAACCTATAGCTAAAAAAAGCTCCCTCTAGGCAAGCCGCAACAGCAGCGAGAGAACTTTCTCCGAGAATGCATCCCCCATGGTAGCCTCACACCAGAGGGCCGGAGGGTCAGAGCTACCTAAATCTCGAATAGACTCCGGAGTACCGCCTGACTGAAAACACTGTCCCATCGGGACTCCCTCTCCAGGCAGTAATGGGCTGCAAAGGTCTGGCTTGAAGACCAAGTTGCGGCCCGGTAGATGTCTGCCAATGGAACAGAGCGGTGATTAGCTACTGATGCTGCCTTAGCCCTGACACAGTGGGCCGTGATACGACCCTGCAGCTGAAGGTCAGCTGCCCTGTACGCCCAGGCGATGCAGTCTGTCACCCAGGTGGATAACGTGCGCTTGGAGACTGGTAGACCCAGTTTACTAGGGTCATAAAAGACGAAGAGCTGAGAAGCCCTCCGATGTCCCCATGTACGCTCCAGGTAGAAGGTGAGTGCCCTCTTACAGTCCAGGTTATGCAGAACTGCTTCTGCCCTGTTGGTATGTGGCCTGGGAAAGAAGGTTGGAAGAACCACCTCTTTGTTGAGGTGAAACGAGGAAACCACTTTTGGGAGGAACTTGGGGTGTATGCAGAGCACTACCCTGTTCTTGTAAAACCGTGTGTATGGCCTATCTGACACTAGAGCCTGCAGCTCACTCACACGCCTAGCCAATGTGAGCACTGCCAGGAAGAGCACCTTCCAGGAGAGGAAGCGCAGATGGCAAGTGGACATCGGCTCGAAAGGAGGGTGAGTAAGTTGCTGCAAGACCACGTTGAGATCCCACTCCGTCGCCGGAGGGCGGATTGGAGGTTTCAGCAGGAGCAGGCCCCTGAGAAACCTGGCTACCAAGGGATGAGCCGAGAGAGGCTGACCGTCTATCGGTACATGGTTAGCCGACAAGGCACTCAGGTGGACCCTGATGGAAGACTTGAGGCCTAGCTCTGAGAAATGAAGTAGGTACTGTAACACCTTGGGAACCTGAGATGAGAAGGGTTCTACAGTATGTTGGTGACACCGCACTTGGAACCTGCGCCATTTACACGTGCACGATTTTCTGGTGGATGGCCTCCTGGAGGCTAACAACATGTCTTCTACCCCTTCGGGTAAGAGAAAAGGTGCAAGGCCTACCCTCTCAGCAGCCAGGCCATCAAATTGAGGGATCTGGGATTGGGGTGCACTAGGGAACCCTGCTCCTGAGGGTGAGGAGGTTGGGCTGTATCCCAAGGGGAGAGGGGTTTCCACCGCCAGTTGAAGAAGAAGTGGGAACCAAGTCTGTCTGGGCTACCTGGGCACTACCAGGATCACCCAGGCCTTGTCCCTGTGAATCTTGAAGAGAGTTCATGCTACCAGAGGCGTAGGCGGAAAAGCGTACAGGAGGCTTCCTGACCAAGGGAGAAGAAACGCATCTGCTACTACCCTGAGGGGGTGCGGCTGTCTGGAGCAAAAGCGGGGCAACTGACGATTCTGGCAAAGAGATCCATGGATGGGAGGCCCCAGTGGTTGAAAACTTGCTGGGCAATCTCCCTGTTCAGTTGCCATTCGTGGGGTTGAAGAACCCTGCTCAGTCTGTCTGCCAGGCAGTTCTCCTGGCTCAGTAGGTAAACTGCATGGAGAGACATGTTGGGTCGAACTGCGAAGGAACAGAGATCCAGAGACTCTTGGCAAAGGATCCGCGAAGCTGTGCCACCCTGTTTGTTCACATAGAACGTAGCCACCTGGTTGTCCGTCTATACTCGGACAGACTGGTTGGAAAGGACAGGAGCAAAGGCTTTTAGAGCTAAACGAATGGCCCGGAGTTCCAACAGGTTGATCTGGAGTGTGGCCTCCTGAGGAGTCCACTGACCTTGAGTGCAAGAGCCCTGACAATGGGCTCCCCAACCCATCAAGGAGGCATCCGTGGTCAGCACCCTGGTATGCACGGGAAACTGGAATGGTACCCCCCGCAGGAGGTTCCCTGTTTGTGACCACCACTACAGGGACTGCACTAGGGGTTTGGATACTGCCACTCTGTCGGACAGGCGTCCCATGGCCTGTGACCACTGGTCCTGCAGGGTCCAATGAGCTGTCCGCATGTGCATGCGTGCGAAAGGAGTAACATGAACCATGGAGGCCATGTGGCCGAGCAGACGTAAGAACCTCCGTGCTGACACCTGGGGTATTTGACTCACCATGCCCACCTGAGACAGCAGGCAGTCTGCCCTGTCCAGTGGCAAGTAGGCCCTCGCCTGTACGGTGTTGAGCCTTGCCCCTATGAATTCCAAGTTCTGGGTGGGGAGCAAAGAGGACTTTGCATGATTGATGATGAACCCCAGATGCTGAAGCAGAGCTATTGTGCGAGCTGTGGTGTGGTGCGCCTCCTGAGCTGACTGGCCCCTTATGAGCCAGTCGTCTAGGTAAGGGAACACAAAGATCCCCTGGCTCCTGAGGAAGGCCACTACCACAGCTAGGCACTTGGTGAAAACCCTTGGAGCGGAAGCTAGACCAAAGGGAAGCACTTTGTATTGGAAGTGGTTTCCTCTGACCACAAACCTGAGGTATTGTCTGTGGTCTGGATGTATGAGGATGTGTGTGTAAGCATCCTTTAGGTCCAAGGAGCATAGCCAGTCTCCCTGCTGGAGGTAAGGCAGAAGTATCCCAAGAGAAAGCATCTTGAACTTTTCCTTTACCAAGAACTTGTTGAGATTTCACAGGTCTAGGATGGGGCGAAGGCCTCCTTGTCTTTTCGGTATCAGGAAATACCTGGAATAAAAGCTTTTCCCCTGCAGGTGGTGGGGCACTGGTTCCACCACCTGATCCTTGAGAAGACCAGCCAACTCCTGAAAGAGGAGGTTCCTGTGCAAGAGGGGTCCGAGATGCTCTCTGGGAAACAGGAGGTAGGTAATTGACTGAAATGGAGCAGATAGCCGTCTTGGACTATCCTTAGAACCCAAATATCGGATGTAATGGCTGGCCAACTGTGGGCGTACAGGGAGAGCTGACCTCCTGTGCAGGGCCAAACCACTGGTGGGAGAGGAGCTATGCAGAGGGAGTCAAAAAACCCCTCCCTGCTGGGCAGGAGCAGGAGCTGGAGGCTTGGGGGTTTGAGGCTTACGAGGGCCATTCCCCCGTCCCCTAGCCTGCTGCCCCTGCTGGGGAGCTGGGGAGGCCTGGTAAGTGGTGTAGTTTCTGTAAGCCTGTCCCTTCTTCGGGTAATAGGGCTTTTTCCCTGAGGTCTTCTTCCTGTAAGAAGGAGCAGATGCCTTCTTTGACAGCCTTATCCGGGTCAAGTACTCAGCAGCCTTCTCAGTCATGGGTTTCCTGAAGAGGTTATCTCCTCGGCAGGGGACATCGACCAACTTGCCCTGTACCCATGGCTCGAGGTCAGACGACATGAGCCAAGCCTGGCGCCTTGCACCGATGCCAGCTGCGGCTACCCGGGCCGAAGCCTCGAAGCCGTCGTAGGCTGCTCGAGACATAAACTTTGAGCACTCTCTGATCCCGATGGACAGGGCCTTGAAGCACTGAAAAGGTTCCTTGGAAGAGGCCAGCAGAGAACTCGGCAATCTCCTTTGCCAGGTCTCATAAGTACATGCCCATGTACAGCTGGTAGGTCTGGACACGGCATGACAGCATGGAGCCCTGGAAGCACTTTCTACCGAGGGTGTCCAGGTTCTGGGCCTCCCAGCCGGGAGGCACCAAGGAGTGCGTTTTTTGGCTCTTGAGCCTTTGCATGGCCGATTCCACAACCATGGAGTTGTGCGGCAGCTGCGCCTTTTGGAACCCGGGGCTCTTATGGACTCGATAAATGGAATCAACCTGTTTGCTGAGGACCAGCGCCGAGGCCGGGGACTCCCACATGCGGAGCATCAACCGTTCCAGCATTGGAGGCACCGGTATAGTAAGGGCCTCCTTCGGAGGAGAGTCATACTGGAGAGCATCGAGTTCCTCGGCTTGAGGTTCCTCCTCGGCATCTGCAGGGAAAGCCAAAGCCTTGGCCATATCCCTCACAAAGTCCAAGAACCTGGTGTCCTCCAGGGGCGACTGTCTCTGAGGTTCCGAACCTGGGGAGTCCGATGGGACATACCGGGTCCGGTGGGTATCGGGCGAGTCTTCCTCCATCTCCCAAGCTGAGCCCTCCGAGGAGGACTCGATGGGCTCCAGCCTCGAGGGCTTCGAGCGTGTCTGTCCCGACGCCGATGGCCCCGGCGACGACGACCACGGTCCCAAACGGGAGGTCAAGGGAGACCTTGGCTGAGGATCAACTCGAGCCCGCATGGACTCAAGGATCGGCTCTGCCTCCGAGGTCGACTTAGACGTTGAGGTGCCGGTGGTCAGGGCGGATGCACAGGTGAGACCGGCTATCAGTGCCCGCTGCTGGTCCATGAAGGCAGACACGCTGCTCTCCAAGGCCGCCAACCTGAGACCCAGCTCAGAAGGCTCCGCAGCCCCCGGCTCGGTTCCCGACGCCAGGACCGATGCCGGTTCTCCCGGAGGAGAGTCCACGAGGACAACAGACATTACCTTGTCCAACGCCTCCAGCTCTGTTCGAGGTATTTTAGCAGGCCTCTTCGACTCGACGAACCCGGGGCGGCGTTCGGCATGCCGCGAACTGGAACCCGAGGGCCCCAGCCAATCGGAGTCCTCCAGAGATGCAGCCCTCGTGGGTTTCTTCTTCTTACGGTGCTCCCGGGTGGGAGACCCCCCCCTTTCAGAAGACCCCCCCCTTTCAGAAGATCCCCCCCTTTCAGAAGACCCCCGACAGTGCTCGGGTTCAGAGTCCCGAGACGTCGAGGCTTCTGAGAAGGTCCTGAATGGATGGATCCAGACTCAGAGAAAATAGTCTCGTGTTGGTGCTGCCTGCTCCTCAGTGCTTTGGAGGACATCTTGCCACACGGACCGCAGACCACCGGGTCATGGTCGGGTCTGAGGCATCGGAGGCAGCAGTCATGGGTGTCGGTGAGGGACATACGGTTTTTACACCGATCACACTTCTTGAACCCGCTGGCAGCCATCTGGGGGAAAAAGGGCCCCTGCAAGGTCGAAAGACCGGGCTGCCAGTTAAAAGAAAAAAAGCGCGAACGCTAGTCACTAAGGACAAAAACGAAAAAGTTAGTTGGACTTGACACTGGTGTACCGAGCCGAAGCGGGAAGGGGAACCGGCATCGAACCGGTACCAAAAATGGTAGAAATAGTCAAAAAACAATCAACTTTTTCCGAGGAAAATGGGACGACGTCTATCGGGGTCCGCGGAAAAAAGAAGACTGAGCAAGATGGCACCCTTGGGCGGGAAGGGGACCGCGCATGAGCGAGGCATTTCCAAAGGCTTTCTTTGAAAGCTGAGGAAATTGCTCTGCATGAGGGCTCCGTCGGTGCCGACGTCACCCATATGTGAGTACTGACTTCCTGCTTGTTCCTGAAGAACTAATCATTTGTATAGTGCTACAAGGCATATGCAGCGCTGTACATATAAATGTAAGACACAGTCTCTGCTCATCAGACCTTACAATCTAATCAAGATAAAACACA
>CM066034.1:1006185404-1006276470 GCA_033557465.1 Ichthyophis bannanicus | reverse complement strand
TTTGGTTGCCGAGGTGCGAACCGGAGGCTTCAGAAGAACCAGCCTCTCAAGAACCAAGAGAAGGGCGGAGAGGGTTTCTCCTCCACCGGGAAGTGGTTTTCTGCAAGGGCACTGAGGTGCACTCTGACGGAGTTGGACTTAAGTCCAAAATATCCGAAAGGTGGAGAAGGTACTGCAAAACCACCCCCAACCTGGCAAGAGAAAGGGTCCACACCCTGGCCCCTCGCACCAAGTTACAAACCTACTCTGCCACTTCAAGGCAAAGGTCCATCTAGTCGACGACCTCGCTTGAGGCCAGCAAGACCTCTTCAACATTCTTTTGGAATGAGGAGTGCATCGAGCATTACCCTTTCAGCAGCTATGCCATTAGGTTGATGGAGTCTGAGGTTGAGGTGGCAGGAGAGTGCCCTCATCCTGGGACAAGGAGGCTTGGGGAGGACCCAGGGGAAGGGGGTCTCCAACTGCTAGCTGAAGCAGAGAAGAGAAGAAAGAAACCAGGGTTGCCTCGGCCACCGCGGGGCTAACCAGGATGACCAGAGGCCTTGTCCTGGAGGTTCTTGCATAGAGTCCTTGGGCCCACCAGAGGCGTCGGAGGGGAAAAAACGTATACATGAAGGCTCACAGACCAGGATTATCAGAAAGGCATCGGCGGCCACCCTTTGCGGGTGCAGCTGCCTGGAGAAGAACCGGGGCAACTGGTGATTGACTGGACTTGCAAACAAAATCCATCATTGGCCTGTCCCCAGGCCTGAAAAAGCCAATGGACTTACTCCCCGGTTCCAGCTTGCCACTCGTGGGGCTCGGCGAGAATCTTGCTCAGTCTGTTGGCTAAGCAGTTGTTCCTGGCCCGGCAGGTAGATGGGTCATGCAGATGAGTGCCATGCCAGGCTGCCAAATGAGCACAGATGCCAGGGGTTTCCTGGACATTATGAGACGGGACCCCGTGCCACCCTGCTTGTTGACATAGAACATGGGCCATCTAGTTATCTGTCTGTTACCAAGACAGGTTCGTGGGCCAGGATCTGCCAGAAACGAAAACTCCTAGGGCCAGGCGGATGGCATGGAGCTCCAAGAAATTGATTTGTTGTTGCTCTCTTCATCTGGGGGACCACACTCACGCCCTGAGTACAGAACCCCTAGCCAATGGGCTCTCCAGCCCAGCAGGGATGAATCCATGGTCAGGATCTTCGGGAGAAGAGGAGCCTGGAAGGCATTCCCGCCGCCAATTGGAAGGGGCTGAAGCCACCAGTCCCGGGGACCGCAATAGTACGCGCTGGACACTGTGGGGGGGACTTTGTCTCCGAGGCAAACTGTGGCCTGTGAGACCACTGGTCCCTGAAGCACCATTGAGCAGTTCGCATGTGGAGGTGGGCATCTGGTGTCAACATGGAGCCGTGGACAGCCATGTGCCCGAGAAGGTAACAGAAACTGTCCTTGCTGTCACTACGGATCTGCGACTCAACCGTGAAGTGCCTAGAGCCAGAAGGCCTATTTGCCCTGTATCAGGCAGGTAGGCCCTTGACTGAAGGGTGTCGAGTCTGGCCCCAATGAACTCTAGCTGTTGAGTGGGAGCAAGGACTGGAACTTGGGGTAATTGATTACAAAACCCCATATGCCTGGAGCACCTGGATGGTTGCGAGGAGGCCGAGATGTGCCTGATGGACCTTGCTGGTTGAAGTGCCTCTGATGAGCCAGTCATCTAAGTAGAGAAAGACAAAGACCCCTTGGAATCCTGAGAAAGGTGCCCACCACGCCAGGCACTTTGTGAATATGGTGGAAGCCAATGCTAGGCCAAAGGCGGAAAACACCTGTTTACTGGTTAGCACTGTTCCCTCTAAGCTGGTGCTGCTGTGGTTGCGCGGCGCACCACAACCCTCACCGAGCGACGCGCACATTACTTTACAAACAGAGCGCACAAAAATTCCGGTTCTGATTCTGATAGAAAACAACACAGATGGTCTTAAAATTTAAAACGTGTGATGTAATTACTAGAAATTTTCCACTTCATTTAGTAAATCGTCTATTTTCATTTAATTTGATTAAACAATCAATGGGTTGTACATACTGGTAATTCTGACATGTAGTCAAATTATAAAAGGATATTACTCCGAGTGTCGTTATGTGGCGCACAAAAATTGAACCGTCCTTCAAAAGTTGCACAGCTGATATTTTATTGCGCACAAGCGGTTCTACCCCAGAAAATTAGAGGGAACATATGACTGGTAGTGATTGTGTTTGCCTTCCTACCACAAAGCGTAAGATAGTGACTGTGGTCTGGGTATATTAAGGATGTGTGTGTATACTGCGCTTTTAGGGTCTAAGGAGCATAACGACATTCTCCCTGGCGGAGGTAAGGCAGCCATTATTTCCAAGGGAGAGCATCTTGAACTTCTCTCTCACCACCGCGAACCTTGTATTAAGTTGCGCAGGTCAAGGAGGGGCCTGAGGCCTCCTGTCTCTTTTTGGTACCAGACAAGTACCTGGAATAGAAGCCCTTGCCCCTGCAGGTGGTGGGGCAGCCAGTTTCTACCGCCTGATCCTTGAGAAGACCCCCGCCAACTACTTCAGAGAGTAGGTCCCGGGTGACAGGGGAGACCTGAGGGGGCTCTCCCTGGGAAGTAAGGAGGGGGCACCTGGGCCAGGTTGAAGGAGATAGCCCTTCTTGGACTATCTGGAAGACCAGGCATCAGAGGTAATGGCTGTCACACCTGGGGGCATACAGGGCAAGCCTGACTCCTGTGCCACTGACCTGTCCCCTGTGGGGAGAGGGGCCATGTTGTGAGAGTCAAAAGCCACTGTCAGGCTGGGCCGGAGCTGGTGCCTGGCGTTTGGGGGTTTTCTGCTTATGCGGGCCATGCCCCTGTCCCTTGGCCTGCTGCCCCTGTTGGGGAGCCAGGGAGGCCTGAAAATGGGGATAGCTTCGGTAAGCAGCACCCTTCCTCGGGTAAAAGGGCTTTTTTACCCGAGCCCTTCTTGAGAGAAGGGGCAGAGATCTTCTTGGAGATCCGTGTCCTCGTCATGTACTCGGTCTCCAGTTCCGCAGCCTTGTCGGTCATGGGTTTGCCAAAGAGGTTCTCTCCTTTGCATGCGACATCGACCAACTTGTCCTGAACCCATTGCTCAAGGTCTTTCTTTCTTCAACTCCTACCCTCCATCCTCAGGATGCCTGGTGTTCTGGGAGATAGCATGTTCCAACCTATGACATGCTGGGACTCCAGGCATCTCAGCTTGGGAGTCCCCATATGTGAAGACTCATTCCTGCTTGTTCCTGGAGATAGCGTAGTTACTCACCTGTAACAGGTGTTCTCCAGGAGCAGCAGGAATCAGTCCTCACTTATGGGTGACGTCGGCGCCGACGGAGCCCTCGCGGAGCAATTTTCCCCAGCTTTCAAAGAAAGCCTTTGGGAATTGCAGCGCGCATGCGCGGTCCCCTTCCCGCCCAAGGGTGCCATCTTAGCCAGTCAGATGACATAGCTAAAAAAGACAGCATAAAAATTTGCAAAAAACTAAAGCAGATGATTGCAACTCCACGGGGAGGAGGGAGGGTTGTGAGGACTGATTCCTGCTGCTCCTGGAGAACACCTGTTACAGGTGAGTAACTACGCTTTCTCCAGGACCAAGCAGGAAGTCAGTCCTCACTTATGGGACTCCCAAGCTCAAGGCTACCGGAGACCCTAAGCACAAAAATGAGCTCCCTCTAGCTCAGCAGCACAGAAGGAAAGAATCTTCGCTGAATTATTACCCACCGGTAGCCCACATCCGGGATGGAGGGTAGGAGTTGCTCAGACCTCGAAGAGATTACGGAGGACTGCCTGTCCGAAAGCACTGTCCCTGCGGGGACTCCCTCTCGAGACAGTAATGGACCGCAAAAGTCTGGCTCGAAGACCAAGTAGCGGCCCGGCAGATGTCTGCCAGCGGAACAGAGCGGAGGTAAGCCACTGACGTAGCCTTTGCCCGAACGCAATGAGCCGTGACTCGACCTTCCAAGGAGAGTCCGGCTGCCCCATAAGCCCAAGAGATACAGTCCGCAACCCAGATGGACAGAGTACGCTTGGAGACCGGGAGCCCCAATTTATTGGGGTCAAAAGACACAAAAAGCTGAGCAGCTTTAAGTTGCTCCAGCGTACGGTCAAGGTAGAAGTTCAAAGCCCTTCTACAGTCCAGGGTATGGAGGACCATTTCAGCTCGGCTGGAGTGTGGTCTGGGAAAGAAGGTTGGAAGTACCACCTCCTGATTGATGTGAAAGGGGGAGACCACTTTTGGAAGAAATTTTGGGTGAGTCCGTAGGACTACCCTATTTTTGTAGAACCGAGTGTAAGGGGGATCAGACACGAGGGCCTGCAATTCACTTACGCGTCTAGCGGAAGTGAGGGCTATCAAGAACAGTGTTTTCCAAGAAAGAAAACGGAGAGAACAGGTAGCCATAGGTTCAAAAGGCGGACAGGTGATCCGCTGTAAAACCACATTCAGGTCCCAGTCAGGCGCTGGCGGGCGCAGAGGTGGTTTAAGTAGAAGGAAACCTCGGAGAAACCTCACTACGAGAGGGTCGTTGGAGAGAGGTCTGCCGTCCACCGGCACATGATGTGCTGAAAGAGCACTGAGGTGAACTTTGACGGAGTTGGACTTAAGTCCCAGATTAGAGAGGTAAAGCAAGTACTGCAAGACCACCGACACCGGGCAGGAGAAGGGATCCTGAGACTGTCGGGTACACCAAACGGAAAAAACGACGCCATTTAAGGGCGTAGCATTTGCGGGTAGAAGGTCGTCGCGAAGCTAGGACGACCTCCTCCACCTCTGCCGGCAGGAGAAGGGGAGCAAGGACTACCCTCTCAGCAGCCAGGCCATTAGGTTGAGAGACCTGAGGTTGGGGTGTAGCAGAGACCCCTGATCCTGAGTGAGGAGATCCGGTTGTAACCCCAGAGGGAATGGATCCTCCACCGCTAATTGCAGCAGGAGCGGAAACCACGGCTGTCTGGGCCAGCGAGGGGCCACCAGGATCATGAAGGCTTTGTCTCGGAGAACCTTGAAAAGAGTCCGAGAGACTAGCGGGATGGGAGGGAAAGCGTACAGAAGGCTCCCCGACCATGAGAGTAGAAAAGCGTCCGCCGCAACCCGAAGGGGGTGTGGCTGACGAGAGCAGAAGCGAGGAAGTTGCCGGTTGTGAGGACTGGCAAAGAGATCCACCGTGGGGAGGCCCCACTTTAGAAAGAGCTTCTGAACTACCAAGGGATCCAGACGCCACTCGTGCGGCTGGAGGATCCTGCTGAGTTTGTCCGCCAGGCAATTCTCTTGGCCTGGGAGATAAACTGCCTTGAGGAGAACGCCGTGACTGACGGCCCAAGAGCAGAGCTTCTGTGCCTCCCGGCAGAGGAGGAAGGAGCCCGTGCCCCCCTGCTTGTTCACGTAGAACATGGCAACTTGATTGTCCGTCTGGACAAGGACGGACTGGTGAGAAGTCAGGTGGGAGAAGGCCTTGAGAGCCAGGCGGATCGCCCTGAGCTCCAGGAAGTTGATCTGCTGAGCAGACTCCCACGTGGTCCAGAGGCCCTGAGTACGTGCCCCTTGGCAATGCGCTCCCCAGCCCAGGAGGGATGCATCTGTTGTCAGCACCCGGGCCGGCTGAGGTGACTGGAAAGGCATGCCGAATATCAGGTTCGGCCGCTGAAGCCACCACCGAGAGACGAGATCAGCGGCTCGGAGACGCGCACTAGGTCTGCTAGGCCGCCTGTGGCTTGTCGCCACTGCTGGCGGAGACACCATTGAGCAGGCCCCATATTCAGGCGGGCATTGGGGGTCACATGGACGGTGGAAGCCATATGGCCGAGTAGTCTCAGGAAGCGCCTGGCGGAGACCAGGGGCTGGCTGCGAAAACGGTCGGCTAGGTCCATGAGCCGTTGAGCCCTGTCGAGCGGTAGGTACGCTCGTGCCTGAGGAGTGTGCAGCCTTGCGCCGATGAACTCGAGATCCTGTGAGGGGAGCAAAGTGGACTTTGCGAAGTTTATAACAAAGCCCAAGTACTGCAGAAGAGTCACCGTGCGGCGCGTGGCGTTGGTGACCTCCAGAGCGGACGCTGCTCTGATGAGCCAGTCGTCGAGGTACGGAAAGACATAGAGGCCGTGAAGCCTGAGATGGGCCGCCACAACCGCGAGACATTTTGTGAAGACTCGCGGTGCGGAGGACAGGCCAAAGGGCAGTACTCTGTACTGGTAATGATTTCCTGCCACCACAAACCTTAGGTATTGGCGGTGGCTTGGGTGGATGAGGATGTGCGTGTAGGCATCCTTTAGATCCAAGGAGCATAGCCAATCTCCCTGCTGGAGGTAGGGCAGAAGGATTCCAAGGGTAAGCATCTTGAACTTCTCCCGCACGAGGAACTTGTTGAGGTTGCGCAAGTCCAGGATGGGTCTGAGGCCTCCTGTTCTTTTTGGTATTAGAAAATACCTGGAATAAAAGCCTTGACCTTTCAGGTGGTGGGGCACCGGTTCCACCGCCTGTTCCTGTAGAAGACCTGCTAACTCCTGAAGGAGTAATTCCCTGTGCAGAGGGGGTCGTGGAGGTTCTCCCGGAAAATAGGAGGGAGGGACCTGGTGGAAGTGGAGAAGATAGCCTTCTCGCACGACTTGAAGCACCCAGGCATCTGAGGTGATGCTGGACCACCTGTGGGCGAAGTGAACCAGCCGGCCTCCGGTTCTGGGAGGAACCAGCGGGGGGGGAGAGGCTATGCTTAAGGAGTCAAAAACCCCCACCCTGCGGAGCAGGGGCTGGTGGTGCAGGCTTGGGGGCTTGCTGCCTACGGGACCCGTTACCCCGTCCCTTGGCCTGCTGGCCCTGTTGGGGAGCTGCAGGGGCCTGATAGTGGGGGTACTGTTTGTAGGCAGCCGCCTTCCTCGGGTAAAAGGACTTCTTTCCCGAGCCCTTCTTTTTCTGGGAAGGGGCGGAGGTCTTCCTAGAAAGCCTAGTCCTGGTGAGAGTCTCCGTCTCAATTTGTGCAGCCTTATCAGCCATGGGCTTGCCAAAGAGGTTTTCGCCTCGGCAAGGGACATCGACCAACTTGTCCTGCACCCAGGGCTCAAGGTCAGACGACTGAAGCCAAGCCTGTCGGCGGGCACCGATGCCGGCTGCGGCCACTCGAGCCGATGCTTCAAAGCCATCATAGGCTGCTCGGGACATGAATTTTGAGCATTCCCGAATGCCAGTGGACAAGGCCAGGAACCTCCGCAAGGGTTCCTCGGACAAACCAGCGGAGAAGCCGGCTAGCTCTTTAGCCAGGTCTCGGAGATACATGCCCATGTATAGCTGGTAGGTCTGGACACGACATGCGAGCATAGAGCCCTGGAAACACTTCTTACCAAGGCCATCCAGGTTACGGGCCTCCCTGCCAGGAGGCACCGAGGAGTGCATCTTCTGGCTCTTAAGACGATGCATGGCCGATTCCACTACCATGGAATGGTGTGGTAGCTGTGCTTTTTGGAAGCCAGGGCTCTTGCGGACTCGATAGATAGAATCGACCCGCTTGCTCAGGACCGGCGAGGTGGCCGGACTCTCCCACATGCGGAAGAGTAGTCATAAGAACATAAGAACATAAGATATGCCATACTGGGTCAGACCAAGGTCCATCAAGCCCAGTATTCTGTTTCCAACAGTGGCCAATCTAGGTCATACGTACCTAGCAGTTTCCCCAAGGGACACAGGTTCCACAATGCTTGTATTGGTTTCAAGCATTGATATCCTGGGTCCCTTCTTAATAATGGTTTATGGACCTTTCCTCCAGGAACTTGTCCAAACGTTTTTTAAACCCAGCTACACTAACAGCCTTTACTACATCCTCCGGTAACAAATTCCAGAGTTTGATTACACGTTGAGTGAAAAAATATTTTCTTTTATTAGTCTTAAAAAGTTTACCCTGTAGCTTCATTGCATGTCCCCTAGTCTTTCTATATTCTGATAAGGTAAACAATCGATCTATGTTTACCCGTTCCACTCCGTTCATTAATTTATAGACTTCTATCATATCTCCCCTCAGCCGTCTCTTTTCCAGGTTAAAGAGCCCCAACCTTTTTAGCCTTTCTTCATAGGAGTAGCCTTCCATCCCCTTTACCATTTTGGTGGCTCTTCTCTGAACCTTTTCTAAAATTGCTATATCCTTTTTAAGATATGGCGACCAGAATTGCACACAATATTCAAGGTGCGGTCTCACCATGGAACGATATAGAGGCATTATAATATCTTTTGTTTTATTTTCCATTCCTTTCCTTATCATACCTAGCATTCTATTTGCTCTCTTGGCCGCCGCTGCACACTGGGCCGAGGGTTTTAACATGGTATCCACAAGGACGCCTAAATCTTTTTCTTGGGTGGTGGTTCCTAATGTGGAACCTTGCATCGTGTAACCATAGTTTGGGTTGTTCTTCCCTAGGTGCATAACCTTGCACTTCTCCACATTAAATTTCATCTGCCATTTTGATGCCCAGTCTTCCAATTTATCAAGATCCTCTTGCAATTTTCTACAATCCTCCTGGGTTTTAACAACTTTAAATAGTTTTGTGTCATCAGCAAATTTGATAACCTCACTCGTTATTCCACTTTCCAGGTCATTTATGAATATGTCAAAAAGCAGCGGACCCAGCACAGATCCCTGGGGTACACCACTATTCACCTTTCTCCATTGGGAAAATTGGCCATTTAGCCCTACCCTCTGCTTTCTATCTTTTAACCAGTTCCTGATCCACAGTAGTACACTGCCTCCTATCCCATGACTCTTTAGTTTTGCCAAAAGTCTCTCATGAGGGACCTTGTCAAAGGCTTTCTGAAAGTCCAGATACACAATATCAACCGACTCACCTTTGTCCACCTGTTTATTCACTCCTTCAAAAAAACATAACAGATTAGTAAGACAAGATCTTCCTTGTCTAAAGCCATGTTGGCTGTCTCCCATTAGGTCATGACTATCTATATGCTGAGTAATTTTATTCTTTATGATGGTTTCTACCATTTTTCCCGGTACTGATGTCAGGCTCACCGGTCTGTAGTTTCCCGGATCACCCCTCGAACCCTTTTTAAAAATTGGTGTTACATTGGCGATCCTCCAATCCTCAGGTATTAGAGATGATTTTAATGATAGTTCACAGATTACTGATAGCAGGTCTGCAATCTCAAATTTCAGTTCTTTCAACACCCTTGGATGTATACCATCCGGCCCAGGTGATTTGCTACTCTTCAGTTTATCTAATAGTTGTAAGACATCTTCCCGATGTATCGATATTTCCTTCAATTCTTCCACACCTTTAAATACCACTTCAGTCGTGGGTAACATCCCTACATCTTCCTCAGTAAAGACCGAAGCAAAGAATTCATTCAGTCTCTCCGCTATCGCCTTGTCGCCTCTTAGTGCTCCTTTAACCCCTTTATCATCTAATGGACCAACTGACTCTCTCACGGGTTTTTTGCTACGAATGTACTTGAAAAGGTCTTTATTGTGCGTTTTTGCTTCCGCAGCAAGCTTCTTCTCAAATTCCCTCTTTGCCTGCCTTATCAATGCCTTGCATTTGACTTGCCAGTGCTTGTGCTGTTTCCAGGTTTCATCATTTGGCTCTTTTTTCCATTTCTTGAAAGATGCTTTTTTGGCAACAACAGCCTCTCTGACCTCAGCTTTAAACCATGCTGGCAATTTTTTGGACTTCCTTCCACTTTTCTTAAAGCGTGGAATACAGTTGGTCTGGGCTTCCAAGATAGTATTTTTCAACAACACCCAAGCTTGATGTACGTCTTTAACCTTTGCAACTGCTCCTTTTAGTTTTTTCTTAACTGTTTTCCTCATTCTATCATAGTCTCCCTTTCGAAAGTTAAAGGGTAGTACTGTGGATTTCCTTACTATCCCTCCTCCACTAATTAAATCAAAGGCGATCATGCTATGATCACTATTGCCAAGTGGCCCCAACACCCTTATCTCTTGCACTACATCTTATTAAAAAAGGGCTGCTACACAGTACCTTGTCCTGTGCTGCTGAGGAAAACTATATTCTGATTTGATTTAAATTATAGCTCTTTGCTGCTACTAGGCTCTAACCTATTATGAAATTTAAACTACAAACTCTCTGCTGGATTCTAAATTTAACCAGAAAGCTCTCTTCTGTGTTTTAATTTGAAACTAAAAGTACTTTGCTGATGCTAGGCCCTGAGTGACTATGAAATTTAAACTACAGCTGTCTACTGGGTATGAAAGGTAACCAGAAAGTTCTCTTCTGTGTTTTTAAATTGAATCTTAAACTGTTGCTACTAGGCCCTGACTGATTTAACAAAAAAAATAGTGGGTTCACAGATTAATTAGCTTTAAAAGAAAAAAAAAAAATTCCTTTCAGAAAAATTCCCAGAAGTATATACTCACAATTTCAGATTTCTCTCCAGAAGTAACAGCCCCCCTTTCCAGTCCTTCAAGCAGGGGAGGAACCGGTACAGTAAAGTGTTCCCTGGCGGGAGAGTCATACTGGAGGGCGTCGAGCTCTTCGGCTCGAGGCTCCTCCTCGGGGTCCGCAGGGAAGGCCAAAGCCTTGGCCATATCCCTGACGAAGTCCGAGAACCGGGCATCCTCCGGGGGGAACTGCTTCCGAGGTTCGGACTCAGGTGAGTCCGAGGGGACACACCGAGTCCGAAAAGAATCAGGCGACTCTTCCTCTTCAGACTCCCAGACCGACTCCGATGAGGACTCGGTGGGGTCGGCCCGGGCAGGGCGCGGCGCCTGCCGCCCCGACGCCGAGGGAGTCGGCGTCGGTGACCTCGGTCCCGAACGGGAGGCCGAGGGCGACCTCGACCGAGGATCGACTCGAGTTCGCATCGACTCGAGGATCGGCTCGGTCTCCGGGGTCGACTTGGACGTCGACGTCCCGGCGGTCGGGGCAGCGGCGCCAGCGAAGCCAGCGAGCAGTGCCCGCTGCTGGTCCATGAAGGCAGACAGTCTGCTCTCCAAGGCCGTCAACCTGAGTCCGAGCTCAGGTGACCCAGCAGCCCCCGACTCGGGCCCCGACGGCGTCGGGCCCGACGTCGGCTGTCGCGGAGGCGAGTCCAGAAGGACCACAGGACTTACCCGAGCAGGCAGCTCCGACTCCAGGCGAGGTCGCTTCGTGAGGTGCTCCTTCTCCAAGGACCCGGGGCGGCTATCGGGGCTATGCGACCTGGCCCTCGCAGAGCCAGGAGCGTCCACACCGACGCCGCCCTCGCGGGTTTCACCTGCCGTCGATGGTCCCCGGAGGGAGAACCCCTGTCGGAGGAACTCCGGCGACGGTCCGAGCTGGAACCCCTGGACGCGGAGGCCTCCGACGAGGTCCGGGTACGGCTGGGGTCAGCGAAGATTCTATCCCGCTGATACCGCCGACTTCTCAACGCTTTGGAGGAAAGTTTGCCACAAGGCCCACAGATCATTTCTTCATGATCCGGGCCCAGGCAGCGGAGGCAATTGTCGTGTGTGTCAGTTAGTGACATATTTCGGTCACACTGACCACACCGCTTGAAACCACTGGCAGCCATCGGGGGAAAAAGGGGCCCCGGCGAGGTCAAAGGACCGGGCTGCCAGGGAAAAACCGAAACGAAAACTAAGTCAGAAAAACCGAAAAAGAAGAAGAGGACTCGTGACCGGCGTCGCGAGTCCGGGCGGGAAAAAGACCGGCGTCGAACCGAAGGAAAAAAGAGTAATTATGAAGAAAAATCAACTTTTTCGCGGGGACACGACGGGTACGTCTGTAGGGCTCCGCGGAAAAAAGAAGACTGGCTAAGATGGCACCCTTGGGCGGGAAGGGGACCGCGCATGCGCGCTGCAATTCCCAAAGGCTTTCTTTGAAAGCTGGGGAAAATTGCTCCGCGAGGGCTCCGTCGGCGCCGACGTCGCCCATAAGTGAGGACTGACTTCCTGCTTGGTCCTGGAGAAAGCACAGTTACTTACCTGTAACAGGTGATCTCTGGGAACAGCAGGAATAAGTCTTCACAACCCACCCACCTCCCCAGGAGTTGTCTCTCTATCTATCTTTCCTTTCCTCTCTCTCTCTCTTTGTCTCAGCTTTAAAACTTAACTGAGGAGAGGCAGTTGGGAAAGGCTGGAAGGCAGCGCGCAGGCGTGCTGGGATGCTTCCAAAAGCTCTTGATTGGACGCTGGGAAGCGTTCCTGCGCAGACTCCGTCGGTACCGACATACCCATAGGAGTTTGGGCACCACTGTATTGTGAGGAAACTATGAGGATATTTGGATTTAAAATTGGCCCCTGAAGCAGCAGGACTCTGCGAAACAAAGGCCTTTCTCGGGCAATCTCCAGGGCATCCAGAAATCCTGTCTCCAACTCTTAGTGCAGCTGTTTCATTATATTGCTTTTTTTTTTTTTAGCTTTATTAACTGATCAATGTAGGTACAAGTGCCTCTGGCCCTCTCCCAAAGGTAGAGGAGAGCGACAAAGGACATTGCAGGCTTGTTCCTTATAATGGCAGCAAGAAGGAAGGGGAGAAGGGGGGATTCAGCCTAACCAAGGTTTTATGCCTCTGGGCACCCTAAGCCAGCCCCAGCTGACCCTAGCCCTCTTCAGTGGGAAATTAATTCAGACACAATTTTCCAGCCTTAAGAAAATGGACCAGTTAATATCCCTCCTTTTTATTTTTTAAACAAAATGCCTCTGTGTCAAACCAGACTGCAGAGACTTCCCTCATCTGTTACCTACTGGAGAATGAAAACCACTGGTTGGCTATGGGTACACAGGACCCTATATAGGGTGATAACATCAAACCAGAGGTTCTCAGTCTCTATCTACTGGTAGGAGAGCATAAACCCATGCATCTGGACTGGTTTGGAGGGATGATGAGGAAATATGCTTGATGACTGATTACCTATTATAACCGATTGTTGTTGACCTTGTAAAAAAAAAAGAAAGATGACATCCGTCTTCAATTTTGGTTGAAGTTGTTCCAGGTACTCAAGACCAGTGACTCCATATAAAGGTTGCTTGGTTTCACATCAAGGTCTTCACAAGATGACAGGCAGGCCAGATGCATCTTCACCTGTCTCCAATCTGCGACTTCTGCATCCAGGTTGATCTCTTCCCTCATCCTGAGAAACCTGGCATTGGTTGCATTAGCCATGAGGATGCCGAGACCCCGAGGACCCTACCTTCTCCAAGCACTTGCTTCCATATTAAATAGGAAAGCACACAGGTAGAGAAAATAAGGCTGGCATGACCTTCTGTTGCCTATCACTCAGTCAGTGGATTTTATATTCGTATTATTATGTATTACTTTCTGCGAATCACTGTATTTTGAGAAAAGCTAAAACTACAACTGATTGATAAAATTTCATCACTTCTAAACCACCTTCTTTCAGCAACTATGCTATTGTTTGAAAAATGGATGCATCGAATTCTTTACATAAAACATTATTTAAACAATTATACATAGGGCCCGATATTTAAAGGATTTATGCTCTAATTTTGAAAGTTATGCTCTTAAATTGGTCTCTGAAAATTTACTAAATATTTTCTTAATTTCACTAAACTCCTAAATTTAGAAGCATAAAAAATGGGTAGAAATGCAGATAGATTTAGGGTGGGGAAAAATGTTAGTGGCTTACCACAGATTTTCAGAACTAAGCACCTAAATTAGGATCATAAATCTAGGCAAATGCATAACCGACCGAAATGTAGGAGCATAAATTTTAGGCTGAAAACTTAGGGAGGATGTTCAATGCAATTAATGCGGTTGGCTAATTGCGGTCCCTGGGATATTCAGCAGCATCGGGAGAAGGGGCGGAAGCAAACAGCCCTGTGGCGCCAAAGTTTAAAGGTAAGTGCCCAGGACTATTTCTGCCCATTGCAACTGCAGCATGTCCCAAGGAGAGACGATAGTGGTAGCACTGGGCGCTGGAGGCAGAAAGAGGGACACAAGGGATAAGGTTCGCATAAGGCGTCTCATCTCCTTGTACCGGCCCTGTGTGCTACCAATGGAATCAACAAAGGTACTGATAAGGCAGACAAAGAAAGAATTTTAAAAGAAGCTTACCATGGAAACAAAAGCTTTTTCAAGTATATTGATAGCATAAAAACATGTGAGGGAGTTAGTTGGACCATGAGATGATAGAGAGGGGTAGAAGGGGCACTAAGGGTGCACAAGGCTATAGCGGAAAGACTGAATGAATTCTTTGCTTCAGTCTTTACTGAAGAATATTAGGGAAGTTACCCATGCCAGAAAGGATATTTAAACATGATGTATAAGAGGAATCAAAACAAATCTCGATAAACCATCTCTCTGTCACTCTCTTGATACATCCGTCACAGTCCCCTAGCTATTGAGGAGTGCTGCCCCCATATGGGAAAAGGAGGGGGCACTAGGGCATGCAGAACTGCAAGCTCAACACAATGAACACACAGGTGTGGGGAGACACATGGCTGGGGCACCCTGTCACCCAACCTCCTCCACCATTCTGGCTCCATGTTGCCCAGATACAATCCTTGGCTCATCACAAAGGATACTCACCCTATGGCCTACGCTAAGCTAGATAGATAGGAGGCATTCCATAAAGGGCACCCATGCTTCCATCGTGGGGAGAATTCTGGGGCACACCACAGTACACCTTACACATAGGGATGAGCTACTCCAATCAGCTCCCAGCCAGAGCACACCAGCTGCCAGGACCCACAGGACCTTGGGAGACCACAACAGTTCCTCAACTCTGTGAAACTGCTCATCCCCTAAACAAAGGGGTTGGGAATACTGATCAGGTAATTCCAAACAAGCTAGCCTATGTTCATTGGTGAAAATTCTGGTATCTGCTCTGAACCAGTAGGTGGTCAAAGATATGCCCCTCTTTGGTCAGGGTGAAGAGCCACCTACTTACAGAAACAGGGCCCATAGCATCAGCAAGACCCCCCAGGTGCACGTATGTACTGCTACTTAACACCCCCCCCCCCCATATGGGGGAGGTGATTTGGTGCCAAACCATCTTTCTGCCAATGGTTGGACCAACACATTCGCATGCTCTGCCCCAGCTGTACTCTGCTGTCTCCAGTTCTGGCTACGTGATCAGTACCAGTTGTTTCACTTTTTTTTTTTTTTTTCTTTTTCAAGTAATATTACTATCATATGTATATAGTTCAAGTTCTATTATCCTTTGTTACAATTACCCCTGTTTTCCAAGTTTTTCTTCCTGTTCCATGTAAAAACAGATATATGTATCTTATCTTATCTGATGTTTTGTAGTTCTATGTAAACCGCGCTGATAATAAATAGTGAGGTATATAAAAATGTTAAATAAATAAATAAATAAATAAGCCCTATCTCCCAACTCTGCTGCAGCTCATCACACCAGCAGCTTTCCAACATCTAACCGGGACATATGCAGACAAGAACAGCATACTGTTAGGCAGCCATTTCTGTTCATATAAATGTGTGCCCACTCTCCCAACATGTATAGTCATATGCTGCAAGCCCTGGTTTTGTGACTGTTAGGCTGTCGTGTTATTTTATTTATTTAACAGGTTTTATATACTGCTTTATCATTTCAATCAAAGCGGTTTACATTGAAACTTAAACTTGGTAATGTACATTAAAAAGGGACATTGATTACTTTGATTTTTCTGAGGCAATGGAGGGTTAAGTGACTTGTCCAAGGCCACAAGACGTGCTAATGGGAATTGAACCCTGGCCTCTGGGTTCCCAAGCCAGTGTTCTTAACCATTAGGCTACTCCTCCACTCCATGGCGTAGCTACTCCTCCACTCCATGGTGTGGCTGCCATGGCAGCCACACCATGCCGCCACTCAGATACAAGTGCCCTAGGCAAGCATCTAGTTCACTTGTGCATATTGCCATCCAGCATTGTCATTATTGCTCTATGTATAGGTTAATCCTGGCTTTTAAACCTTCTGGGATTCATAGTCGGAGTGCGCATTTGTGGTGCGAAGCAAAGCTGGCGCAACTACTGTCTAGTCAGAGGCTACCAGTAGTTGCACCCGACCTAGCAGTGTCTGTGTGACTACAACGCACCACTCTGTCCCAACATTTGCACTCTGCTCAGGTAGCACGGCATTTTTTAGCATGGGTGCCTTCAGTCCGCACACTCCCAGTTACCGCAGGCTGAGAAAGCACAGTTACTTACCTGTAACAGGTGATCTCTGGGAACAGCAGGAATAAGTCTTCACATATGGGTACGTCGGTACCGACGGAGCCTGCGCGGGAACGCTCCCCAGCTTCCCAAAAAGAAAGCTTTTGGGAGCATCCCACAGCGCCTGCGCGCTGCCTTCCCGCCTTTCCTAACCGCCTCTCTCCAGTTTGAGTTTTAAAGCTGAGACAAAGAGAGAGAGGAAAGGAAAGATAGAGAGATACAACTCCTAGGGGAGGTGGGTGGGTTGTGAAGACTTATTCCTGCTGTTCCCAGAGATCACCTGTTACAGGTAAGTAACTGTGCTATCTCCAGGAACAAGCAGGAATGAGTCTTCACATATGGGGACTCCCCAGCTAGAGATGCCTGGGAGATCCCCAAGGTTGTGAGACCCTGAGAAGGGCTCTACCTCCTCCCATGGATCTCAGGCATCCAACCAGGGATGGAGGGTAGGAGTTGATTAAGCATGGAACAGGTGTTTGAGAACAGCCTGACCAAACAAGGCATCCTGGCGGGAGTCCTTGTCCAAACAGTAATGGGCTGTGAAGGTAAGAACCGAGGCCCAGGTGGCTGCTCGACAGATCTGGTCGATAGACACAGAATTTAGATGAGCCATAGAGGTGGCCATGGCCCTCACATTATGAGCTGTGACATGGCCCTCCAGAGAAAGGTTCTTACTCTGGTAGGTGAAAGAAATACACTGAGCAATCCAATTGGAGTGTCCTCTTAGAGACTGGAAGTCCCAAATGAGAGGGATCAAAACCAACAAAGAGTTGAGAAGACTTTCTATGTTGCTGTGTCCTTTGTAAGTAAAAAGCAAGAGCTCTCTTACAATCCAGGGTATGAAGATTCCTCTCTGCACTCGATGCATGAGGACCTGGAAAAAAGACAGGTAAATACACCTCTTGATTAAGATGAAAAGGTGAGACCACTTTAGGCATAAAGTGTGGATTGGTCCTAAGGACTACCTTATCATGACGGAACCTTGTATAAGGTGGATTAGCCACTAAGGCCTGCAGTTCACTGATGCGGCGAGCTGAGGTGACTGCAATAAGAAAGATAACCTTCCAGGAAAGAAATTTCAAGGAGGTAGTGGCTAAGGGTTCAAAGGGTGGCTTCATTAGCTGACCAAGAACCAGATTCAAGTCCCATGCCACTGGAGGTGGTCTAATGGGAGGTTTAGTTAAAAGAAGGCCTCTCATGAATCTTGCAATAAGCGGATGAGAGGAGACAGGTTGTCCATTGAGAGGCTTGAGGGATGCTGCAATAGCACTCAAATGGACCCTTACTGAATTTGTCTTGAGGCCTGCATGGGAAAGATGCAGGAGATACTCTAGTAAAGTATTCAAAGGTATTGCTAGAGGGTTAATACCCTTCTCAGCACACCAAATGGTAAACCTTTTCCATTTAAAAGCATAGGAACGTCTAGTAGAAGGCTTTCTGGAAGCATGAAGGATATCCCTTACTTGCTGAGAAAGATGCCAATCTTGAAGGTCTAAGCCTTCAGCAACCAAGCCCTGAGATGGAGAGATTGGGGGTTTGGGTGCCACAACGTTCCCCCCTCCTGAGACAGGAGATCTGGAGCAGACCCCAAGTCCAGGGAGGGAGCTTGAGAGAGATGCAGAAGTAGAGGGTACCACACTTGGCGTGGCCAACATGGAGCTATGAGAATCATAGTCCCTTGATCTCTCTGAAGCTTGAACAGGGTCTTGGGAATTAGGGGAATGGGTGGAAAGGCGTACAGGAAGTCTTGACCAATGAAGGAGGAAGGCATCCCTGGCCTGAACTCCCTGACACGGAATTCTGGAACAGAATCGGGGAAGTTTGACATTCCACGGACTTGCAAAGAGGTCTATGTCCGGGGTTCCCCAAATTCGAAAGATTCTGACTATCTGGTCCATATGAAGGGACCATTCGTGTGGAAGCAGAACTCGACTGAGTCTGTCTGCCCAAGAGTTTTGAACTCCTGGAAGGTATACTGCCAGAAGATGAATTTGATGCTCTCTGGCGAAGGCCCACAATCTCAGAGCTTCGTTGCAAAGTGACAGAGAGCCAGTTCCTCCTTGCTTGTTCACACAGAACATGGCTACTTGGTTGTCCGTGTGAATGAGGACTGTCTTGTAGCTGAGCAGGGTATGGAAGACTCTGAGAGCCAAGAAGATTGCTCTGAGCTCTAAGAAGTTGATATGTAGGGAGGTCTCCTGTGGAGACCAAACGCCCTGGGTGGAGAGGTCTTGAAGATGAGCTCCCCAACCCTTTGGAGAGGCATCTGTTGTAAGGATTGCTTGGGGTAACAATTGTTGGAAGGGGGACCCCAGCAACAGATTTTGAGTGGACTTCCACCACTGGAGAGACCAAAAGAGGCGCCTGGAGGTTGTTATTTTGTCTGACAGACTTCCAGATGCCTGAGTCCACTGGGTGGACAAAGTCCATTGAGCTGCCCTCATGTGAAGGCGAGCATAGGGGACCACATGCACCGTGGATGCCATGTGGCCTAGCAGTTGTAACATCTCTCGAGCAGTTAGGTGGGTTTTTAACGGAATCTGAGAGGCTAACTGCACTAAGCGTAGGCAACGGGCCTGGGGAAGATAGGCCCTTGCAGTTGTGGTATCCAGCAAGGCCCCTATGAATTCTAGAGACTGAGTAGGGGTGAGTTGGGACTTTGGAATGTTTATAACCAGTCCCAGATACTGCAGGATACGCATTGTGCAGGCTAGGGAAGTCTGGGCCTCTGACTGGGATGGAGCTCGGATGAGCCAGTCGTCCAGATATGGGAATACGAATATTCCCAGAGTGCGTAGAAATGCAGCTATTACTGCCATGCATTTTGTGAACACTCTTGGAGCAGAGGCCAGACCACAGGGAAGCACCCTGTATTGATAGTGCTTTCCTTGATAAAGGAACCGAAGGAACCTTCTGTTCGCTGGATGGATGAGTATATGGGTATACGCATCCTTGAGATCTAGAGAACAAAGCCAATCCTGACTCTGAAGGAATGGAAGGAGAGTACCCAGAGAAATCATCTTGAATTTCTCCTTGCATAGGAATTTGTTCAATTCTCTGAGATCTAATATGGGTCTGTAACCCCCTGTTTTCTTTGGAATTAGAAAGTAGGGGGAGTAGAACCCTGAGCCCTGTTGAAGAAGAGGTACTTCTTCTATTGCCCCTTGGGCAAGAAGGGTGGAAATCTCTTGACCCAGAAGGTCGAGGAGAGATGTTGGAGAATTGAACTGTCTCACCATGGTGTGGGGAGGAAGGTTTAAGAAATAAAGTTTGTACCCTTCCCTTATGATGGAAAGGGTCCACTGCTCTGCTGTGATTTGTTCCATCTGGGAGCAAAGTGAGCTAACCTTCCTGGAATGGTGAGAGGCTCTGGTTCTTTTAGAGCCAGAAAGGCTAAGTTCTCTAGGTGCAAATCAAAGGCCCTGAGGAGGCTGAGGCTGTTGGGCTACAATAGGCCTTGCAGCCTTAGACGTGGCCTGTTTAGGTTGTTGACGCTTTGCAGCAAAACGACCTGCAGAAGATGTCTGCTGACCATAAGCAGGATAATATCTTCCCTTCTTGGGAAAATATGTCTTTTTGAACAACCTCTTCTGGACAGGATTAGAGGTAGACTTTGAAAGCCTATCCAAAGCAGAATTTTCTGCATCCATCTGAGTGGCCTTTGCTTGCCAATCTTTGCCAAACAGGTTTTCACCTGTACAAGGAAGATTTCCTAATCCATCTTGGACCCAGGGTTCCAAATCAGAAGCTTGTAACCAAGCAATTCTGCGTGCACCTATGGCAATGGCCGAGGCTCTGCTGGCCCCCTCAAAAGAGTCAAAGGCTGCATGGTTAGAAAATTTGGAAACATCCTGGGCATGCTTAAGCCAGGTAAGAAAGTCTTCCCTTTTATCTTCTTGAAGAAAAGGGAGGAAAGTTTGCAGATGATCTGTAACTTCCTTCAGAAACATCCCCATATAGAGACTATAGGAGTTGATTCTGGCAACAAGCATACTGGCTTGAAAATTTTCCTGCCAAAAGCATCTAAGGTTCTACATTCTCTTCCTGGAGGAGCAGATGAGTGCCTCTTTGCACTCTTTAACTTTTTCATAGCAGACTCCACCACAATAGAATGGTGAGGAAGCTGAGTTTTATGAAATCCAGGACAAGGAGGGACACGATACATGGTATCCAACCTACGAGAATGAGAAGAGGTGGTGAGAGGAGTCTCCCATATGCCTATCATGTGGTCATAAAGGATCTCATGAACTGGCAAAGTGGCTGCTTCTTTAGGAGCCTTGGGATATTGCAAAATATCCAATATTTTGGCTCTAGGCTCTGTCTCAGGGGCTACTGAGATAGAAAGCCCCTTGGCCACTTCCCTTATGAAGTCTTGAAAAGACAAGTCTTCTGGAGGGGACATTCTTCTTTTTGGAGAAGAAGGCTCCTGAGGAAGAAGTACCGATGCTTCGACAGAGGCCTCCAATGCATCAGAGTCTTCGGAAGAATCGAAGTATCGCCTGTCTGGATGCTCTTGTAAAGCCCGATACGCATACCGGGTGGTATCGACATCGGGAGTCATCGGTACCGGATCGGTACCGATAGGCATCATCGGACAGGGTACCGTTGCAGTTGACACCGAAGCCGATGTCGATGCAACCGGTACCGGCACCGGAACCGATATCGGAGCCGGTGTCGGAGCCGGTACCGACAACGAAGCTTGTTGCGGTACCAGCAGCGTCGCAGCTTGTATGAATGCCATAATGGCACGCTGCATGGTCAGAACATTCTGATCCATCGACGCCATGAATGTCTGGAGGTCGGTACCGGCGGATTCCACCGGTACCCCAGAACATTGCAACAGGTGATCGGTCGAGGCCGTGCCATCAATGTCAACCTGTGACCCCATAGGAGGAGCTTTGGAAGCCGGAGCTTCCCGCCGGGGTACTTTTGCCGGTGCAGGATCCTCGAGGGTAAGCCCAGAGGCATCTCGATGCTTAGAGGGAGATCTACCCTTCGAGGACCGGCTGGACTTATGTTTGGTTACCTGAGATCCATAGGAGGAAGAAGAAGCCCTGGAAGACGTCGATGCCACCGAAGCTGCATCAGAGGGAAACAGTGTACTGAGCTTGGCTGCTCGGTTCTGTAAACCTCTTTTAGACATCATGGAGCAGGACGGACAATCCGTGATGGAATGGTCAGGACCCAAACACTTAAGACACCAGTCATGGGTGTCGGTAACAGAGAAGGTACCGCTGCACTTAGTGCATTTTTTAAACCCGGAGGCGGGCTTTTCCATGAGGAATTTTCTGTTAGGCCTAAGGCCCAATGAAGAAAATATACACTGAAGTGGAACGGAAAGTTTTTTTTTTTTTTTGAAGAAAAAGAAAGAAATGACCGGCGGTACCGGTCCGACGTCGAAGAAGGCAGACGCGCGACCAAAGAAATAAAATAAAATAAAGAACTTCTTCAGCGGTGACAGGAACACGACCTGCTGGCTCCGCGGAAAAGAAGAACTGGAGAGAGGCGGTTAGGAAAGGCGGGAAGGCAGCGCGCAGGCGCTGTGGGATGCTCCCAAAAGCTTTCTTTTTGGGAAGCTGGGGAGCGTTCCCGTGCAGGCTCCGTCGGTACCGACGTACCCATATGTGAAGACTCATTCCTGCTTGTTCCTGGAAATAGGGAAATTAGACTTACCTGCTAATTGTTGTCCCTTGAGGAACTCCAGTTCAGTCCCTCACTCTGGGTTGTGCATCTCTTCTCGCAGCATGGAGACTGGGCATGTCAGAACTGTGACACCACTGTAGATATCCTGCTGGCACCTCCCACCAGCTTCCAGTGATCTAATGACAAAGCAGACTCAAAGGAACAACAAATAAGTAATTATAATATTAAATACAATTTAAGTCTAACACTGAACTAAAACCCCGTAAATGAGAGGATAACTCTCCTTCTCACGTTTGCAGAAATAGGACAGAAAGGAGAGAGAAGAAAGAATACAAGGTATACTTTGCCTGAATACAGACCACATTTGCTGAACTTCTCCTACTGGATTGTAGTCACCGCGCATCACAAAACAGGCTTTGCGGAAGCTGACCAAAAAACCCCGGGCGGGAATCGGGACTGAACTGGAGTTCCTCAAGGAACAACAATTAGCAGGTAAGTCTAATTTATCTTTCCTTATCGTCTCTCCAGTTCAGTACCTCACCTCTGGGATGTAAAAGAGCAGTAAACTATTGGGAGGGACCTGTCCACCCGGACCGCAAAACTGCCGACCCGAAACAGGCATCTCCTGCCACTTGAACAACCAGGCAGTAATGTTTACTACAACTATGCAAGGAAGACCAAGTGGCTGCTCTGCAAATCTCAACTGGCGGAACTAAGCTATGCTCCATCCACGAAGCCGTTTGTGCTCTAGAATGAGCCCGCAGCCCCGAGGGCACCTGACGACCTTGCAAGATATAAGCTGGCGCTACTGCTTCACGAGCCCATCTGGAAATTGAAACTTTGGCCGTCGCTTCACCTTTATGCGGTCCACCAAAGAGAACGAACAAACGGTTAGACTTGCGGAAGGACTCTGAGACCTTCAAGTAGCGCCAAAGTACCCTCTTAATGTCTAACAAACGCAAACTATGGTCCGATGTGGTCTCCCCCGAAACACCCAAAACGGGCAAAGAGACTGACTGATTCACATGAAATGACGAAACTACCTTTGGTAGGAAAGATGGTACGGGACGCACCACCACTTTTTCCCTAGAAAAAGTAAGAAACAGTTCCCGACAGGACAAAGCCTGCAACTCAGAGATTCGATGTGCAGAGCAAATGGCTATCAAAAATATTGTCTTCAAAGTCAAATACTTTAGGGAAACCTGATGCAAAGGCTCAAAAGGCTCCCTTGTCAAGGCTCCTAAAACCAGGTTGAGATCACATGGAGGAGAAACCACCCTGTGCAAAGGACGTAGATGGGATACTGCTCTCAAGAAACGGACATCGGCCTGGACCCTCAAAGGAACTCCTTGCACCTTTCCTCGATAACAAGAAATAGCTGCCAACTGCACCCTTAACGAACTGGCAGCCAATCCCTTATCAAACCTGTCTTGCAAGAAACTCAACACTGTCGGTACAGATACTGAGGCCGGACGAAACTGATATTGAGCATACCAGTTCTTAAAAACACGCCAGACGCGCACATATGGTAAGGAAGTGGACCTCTTTCTGGCCAGAAACAAGGTGTCAATCACTGCCTTGGAATAAACCCTTCTTCCTTAACTGAGCCCTTTCAATGGCCAAGCCATAAGCGAGAACCAATGTACCTGAGGCATTCGTAGAGGACCCTGAAGCAGCAGATCCTCCCTTAGCGGCATCCGCCACGGTTCCCTGTCGAGCAGATGCACCAGATCGACATACCATGGATGACGAGGCCGATCTGGAGCTACTAGAAGCACTCTTCCCCGATGAGCCTCGATGCGCTGCACCACTCGTCCTATGAGCGCCCAAGGGCGAAAAACGTAGAGGAGACTGTGAGTGGGCCATTGTTGGAGTAAGGCATCTAGACCTTCCGACATTGGTTCTCGTCGTCTGCTGTAAAAACGACTGGCTTTGGCCGACCGAAAGGCCGCCATGAGATCCAAAACCGGAGATCCCCACTTAAGGACAATCTGAGCAAACACCTCTGGATGAAGCTCCCATTCTCTCGAACCCAGCTGATAAATTCGCCATCACCTTGTCCATTCCCACAATGTGCACTGCCGACAGAGCCTGAAGCTGAGGCTCTTCCCAAATGAAGAGACTTTCCGCCTCCATTTCCAGAGCCGCACTTCCCGTGCCCCCTTGATGATTGAGGTACACAACCGTCGCGGCATTGTCTGAGAGCACTAGAACCGCTCGACCCCGTGAGGTGGATTCGAAGGCCCGAAGTGCTAGAGCTACCGCTCGCAACTCCAGCCGATTGATGGACCATTTGGCTTCTTGCCCGGTCCAGCAGCCTTGCACAAAGAGCTCTCCGCAATGAGCTCCCCATCCTGCAAGACTGGCATCCGTTAACACTGGCATCCACTGCGGTTGTTCGAGAGGCATGCCTGCCGTGGGATTCTACGGACGAAGCCACCATTGAAGAGACTTCGTGACCTGCAATGGACAGGGGAGGCGCTTGAACAGAGAGTCATTCTGGTGAGACCATCGACGGAGCAGCGACCTCCATAAGGGGTGCATGTGAGCTCTGGCCCACGGCACAACTTCCAGAGTCGCCGCCATTGTCCCTAACATGCGGAGATAGTGCCAGGCCGATGGTGCAGGAGTCCTCAAAAAAAATCATGCACCAGAAGTTGCAGGCCCTGGGCTCGGAGATCCGTCAGGAAAACCAATCCCACATGAGTGTCGAAGCAAACTCCCAAATACTCTAGAACTTGCGTCGGAACCAATCGGCTCTTGGCCGTATTGATCACCCATCTGAGACTCTGCAGCTCTACTACTCTGTCTGTCACTTGCACACTCTCGGCCCTGGACTTTCCAAATCAACCAGTCATCGAGATAGGGATGAACTAAAACTCCTTCCTTCCGAAGAGCCGCCGCCGCCGCCACCACCATCACCATAACCTTGGTGAAGGTGTGCGGAGCCATCGCCAGACCGAAGGGCAACGCCTGAAAATGAAAATGCCCCAACCGTAGCGCAAATCTTAGAAACCTCTGATGATCTGGCCTGATCGGAATGTGTAAATATGCTTCAGTGAGATCAAGAAACGTTAAGAACTCCCCTTGACGAACCGCCACTATAACCGAACGTAAGGTCTCCATTCAGAAATGAGGTACCCGCAAACAGCGGTATACCCCCTTGAGATCCAGAATCGGGGGGAAGGCCCTGTCTTTCTTTGGCACCATGAAATAAATTGAGTATCGACAGATACCGTAGTGCTCTCGCGGAACCGGAACCACTGCTCCCAGCTGCAAAAGATGAGCCAGAGTATCACGTACCGCAATCGTCCTTTCTCACCCCCTGCACGGCGACATGACAAAAGTGTCGACCACCAGACGGGCAAACTTGAGAGAATAACCTTCGCGAACGACCTCCAACACCCACTGATCGGATGTTATCTGGACCCAGGCAGGAAGAAACTCCCGAAGTCAACCCCCTACTGGCTGAATTTCTGCCTGGGTCCACCTTGCTTCATTGTGCTTTCCTAAAACCCGAGGAAGAGGGACTAACAAATCCTCTGCCCACTCCATGGAATCCTCTAAAACTCTGACCTTGAGAGAAAAACCGTTCTCTTTGAAAATCTCCCAAAACGGGAGGTACGAAAACGCCTGAAATCCCGAGGTTGCCCACGGGAAGGTAACGGGGCTCGGCTCTGCTTCGGTTTATCCTTCGGCAAGCGACCTCCTTTAGAATCCCCCAAATCCTTGACCAGTTTATCTTCTCCAAACAGCTTCCCCTTAAAAGGAAGCTTTCTAAGACGTGACTTGGAGGAACTGTCCGCCGCCCAGTTCCTGAGCCAAAGATAGCAGCATGCGGCTACCAAGTAAGTCATGCTATTCGCCAAACCTCTAATAAGATCATATTGGACATCGGCCAAATATGCGGAACCTGACTCAAGTCTTGTCACATCAGCTAGTTGCTCCTATGTTTGCTGAACTGTCTGCTGCAAACGCTGCAACCAGCGAAGGCATGCTCTCGCAACCCAAGCTCCACAAATAGAGGCCTGCCGAGCCAGAGCATTAATCTCAAAAGCTTGCTTCAACAAGGCATTCACCTTCCGATCCTGTATGCCCTTCAAAGCCGCACTGCCTTGAACTGGAATGGTAGTCTTCTTCGTGACTGCTGAAACTGCCGCATCTATACGTGGAGAACGAAACACTTCCCGTTTTTGATCCACCAAGGGATAGAGACGATTCATGGACCTCACACCACACAAGCCTGCCTCCCGGCAAGTCCCATTCATCCTGAAACATCTGGTTAACCACATGGTGAACAGGAAAAAAACACCTGGGACTTTCATACCGCCTGAATGAGAGGATCCTCCAAACCCTCATCCTCCGCTGGTACCACAGACGAAAGGTTGAGAGCCTGAAGGGACTCTATAATGAGCGCTGTCAGATCCTCCCTTCGGAAGACTCAGATAATCCTTGCTTGATCTTCAGGTTCCTGAATTTCACCTTCCTCTAAATCCTCCATCCCGGCTTCCGTCTCCAGCTCAAACTCCTCTGCATCCGGCCAGTCCGAACCAAGAGGCTCATCTTCCACTGACGGGCCCTCTTAACCGGTCTACCATCACTACTACCGAACCTTTCGGTGGTTGCTTGGCCTCCTGCCACCCCAATAAGCGAGACATCCACGACTGCCCCCTGCTGCCGCAAACAGTAAGCGTGATGAACCAGCAGCAACACAAAATCTGGGGAGAAACCCTTGAAAGCTGCCCCAGACACCATGGGAGTGTCGGAATTACCGGGCAAAGCCAAATCTGAAGTAGGAAGAGCAGACAGAGACTCCCGCAGAGACTCCCCTTCCGCAGAAGCGGCAGCACCTTGCGCCACCAGAGCACTGCCTTCTTTATACCGATCCTGCATTTCTTGCTCCATAGTAAGTGTCTCAGATGCGCTGCCACGACACACCCCCGCGTCCAAGACCGAGCCCCTATGGGCGCCACAAACCAAGTATTGTGGCTGCGTAGGCATTAGCGCTACGGGATCCGAGAGACTGGATAGTAAAGGAAATGGCTTCTGCACACCACCAAAAAGGGCAACAAAACAAAAAACGTGCAGAATCTTCCCTTATTTTTTATTACTTTTCTGTACCGGCCCTTTAAGAGCTCCAAAACATTGAAAATTAAAAGTAATCAAAATTAATTTCAAGTAACCAGAAAACTACAAGAATTAATTAAAGAAAGCTGTCAGCAAAGAAAAAGAGCACTGTGAAGAAAAATGGCAGGAAAAGGGCCTGCCAAGATCCTGAGCTCTGCTAACCCACAGAACATGCGTCACACTCGGCAACAGGTCTCAAAAACACTCACAGGACACTAGCAGCAAAGATTTAAACACTCACCTCTTCCTCCGAGACCTTCGGATCCTCTCTGCACCCCGTTAAAAATAACGGGCTTCCTGTGAACAGCAGCAGAGAAGCAAGGCCCGATGACAGTTTCTGACTAGAAATCTACAGCACAGAAAACTGGGCCAGTAAGGAGATGAAAAGCCTGCTAAAGAACTCCTCTCCGTGCCAATTAGGAGGGGAGAGCAGGCAAAGGGGACAGAAATTTAATTGTTTAATTGTTACACAATCTGTGTTAGTTGATTTATTGAACTATTCCACATAGTTTTTACATACACTTTGTTGTTCAAGTTAAGATGTTCATTGTAAAAAGTTATAACTGTTCTATGTAAAACAAGCTCTGCATTGTTAATTGTTGTTAAATGTACACCGCAACTGATCGCTGGAAGATGCGGTATATAAATAAGTGTTAAATAAATAAATAAATAAGAAATAAATGGGAAGGAGAAACGAGAGTCCTCTAAATCCTTTCTGATCCCCTCTCAGCCCTTGCATTTGTTTTTAAACAAGCTTTAAAGCTACAGATCAAAACAAAAAACGTTATAGGGAGAAAAGAAAAACTAAAAACCCTAGCTAAGTTGCCTAAATCTCCTTATCTGCTCCTCTAGTGAGCCCAGCACCTAGGCTCACTACCTCCAGCTGCATGGAGACTGGACACACTGGGAGCTGGTGGGAGGTGCCAGCAGGATATGTACAGTGATGTCATAGTTCTGACATGCCCAGTCTCCATGTTGCGAGAGGAGGTGCACAACCCAGAGGTGAGGGACTGAACTGGAGGGACGATAAGGAAATACCTCTGGCTTCAAGCTGGTGGAGAGAAAGGCAAAGGTGAGGATAGCGTAGCCCTGAGTGACTGAATTTTGGTCAAAAAGTAGTCTGCTAGTGTTTCTGGAGTAGGTCCAGACCAGGGCAGATGCCATTGGAGTTGGCATTGCGTAGAAAGTTGAGAGACACCTGAAAAAATAGCTTTTATTGTTGATGGAGAATTGGTGATGAACATGGAAAAGTAATCTTTGTCTCAAATATTTTACGACAATAGAAAAGATGGCAGACCTTAAACTTCTGTAGAGTTTGAGTTGATTTAGCCTTCCTCCAAGATCTTTCTGCAGCTCGGGGTTGTCATTTGAGCAACTGAAGAACTGCATGATACCATTTGTGTGATACTCTGGGAGCACGAGTCTTAGTCTGCAGCGGTGCTAGCTTATTTAATTCTGTGGAGGTGTGGCATGCCACATAAAGCCTACTCAGCTACAGGCAGATCAGAGAAATTTGCAGGAAATAAGGTATCAGCAGCTGGAAAAGCTGCAAGAGTAACCAGGGTGATGGGTCTATAGGAAAAAGTCACAGGAGAGATGGTTGAACCAGCGGATAGGGACGGTTTCAGGTAAATCAAATCAAAGAGCAATAAGGTATGATCAGACTAGGGGCACAGGAATTGTATTAAGATTAGCAACTGATGAGTGTGCATTTGAAAGAGTAAGTATAAGATCAAGCATATGCCCCGCAGAGTGAACTGGAAGATGGACATATTGAGGGATATCATGATCATCAGAAAGAAACGTATGAAAGATTTTATCCTGTGATCGCAGTGGGTCATCATAATGGACATTAAAATCTCCTAATATAATAAGATCCGGGCAAGACGCAAACAAACCAAGTATTAGCTGTGAATGTCCTCCCAATCAGCTTGCAATAGGAAGGGCAGGCAATACAAGAGTAGTAAGGAAACTTCTATGGTGGAGCCGAATTTCACCAATAAAGGCTCAGCTGTCAAAGGTAATGGTATAGGCAGTTCAGACAATCACAAAGTGGATTTGTAAATTATTATTTTATTTTTTTTTATTTTATTTATTTAAAGGGTATTTATATCCCGCCTTATCCTTCAATCAAGGTGGTGTACACAGCAAACAATCAATTTCAATTGGCATTTGTGTTCTTATACTGTACAGTGAATGTGTGTGAGTGTAGGTAGATTGATTGGGGTGTGCTATTTACAGCATGAGCTTTATGCAGTGTTATGAGCAATGAGCATGCGGGTACGTCATTAGTCCGGGGTTGGTGATCCCATTATGTGCAATCTAATTATGGCCACTCCCCCTCCGTTAGGGGAGGGGAGCATTCAAAAAAACCCAAAGATAACAATTTAACAAAGCAATCAAGCAGCATAAACCCACAATTACTGCCATAAAAATTCTACTCCAATACAATGGCAAAGCATATGACACTATTTACCTCCTAAACCCTCATCCTAAGGGGCGGTAGCCTCCCGATCCCTCAAAAGCTTCTCCAATTGGGATGGATCTTGGAAAACATATCTAACCCCATTCAATGCAATCACACATATGCAGGAGAATCTAAGGTAAAAGGTACCAGCGAGCGCTAATACTCGAGATTTAAAAAAAAAAGAAAAAAAGAAAAGGCTTCCTTCCCACTTGGGTGGCTTTAAAAATATCAGGGAACAATTGTATTCTAACACCACAGAAAATGGATTCCTTAAACTTATAATAACTTTTAGAATTAACACCTTATCAGTGTCTTTGGCAAAGGAAACCATTAAGGTGGCTCTAGTGCCAATGATATCCTGGGCACCTTCTAGGAAGGCAGAGAGACTCAGATCAGGACTCTCAACCAGAACGTCCTCTCCATCCTGCCCAGAAGTCCTTACCACTGTATCAGGAACATAATACAATTTAGATAGTAAAATGTCATCACTATTAGGCAGACTTAACATTTTCTTGAAGTATTTACACACAAGAATCTGTGTTGAAAGCAACTGAGTAATTTGGGAAATTCAAAAGCCTCAAATTTTTATTACGAAGAGAAGTTTCAAAGGATTCCAATTTGTGGTGTATCATTAGGCTGTCCTTAATAGAGGACACGCCTACTGCATTCAGAGAGGTCATCTGGGTGTTCCAGTATGGAGACCTTTTTCCCCAAGGTTTCCAAATGAACATTCACCTGTTTAAACTTTGCAACAGCTTCCTGAGAGAAATTTCAGAGCTGAGAAACAGTCATAGACAAAAAGCTTCTCAGTATGTAACACTATTTGCCATATAACCTGAGCTCTAGGAGGCTGAACAACAACTTTATCTCAAGCACACACCACAGGTTTAGGACAAATGGCAATACTCTCAGACTCTACTGCTACAGGGCCTAACTCTACAATGACTTCCCGAGGACTAGGTAGCAAAGACGGACAAGGTACAGGAGGTGGAGTCTGCTCAAAGGAGCTTAAAGAAGGTTCTTCCAAGGACGCCTGCATCTTTTCTATATCTGGCACACTGTTCTGGGGCACCAAATGCTTGTCCATAGGACTCGCACCTGTAGCTGTTTGTTTACTGCCCTTTGACTTCCTCTTCCCTGGCATCTCACAGCCAAAAACTTACCACACACTTGTTCACCACACCTTAGTCTTCAGCTCCTAAGGGGCTCACAAGGGGCAGATCATGCCCTTTGTTACACGCTCCTTAGTGCACACTCCAGTCCGCATGCCAATGGACAAGAGATTTATAGGGCCCTTGGGTGGAGTCCAGCTGACCACAGCAGTGCCAGAGTAGCAGGCAGGCAGATGACACACCTTCACACAGCAGGCAGCAAGTAAAGCAGCTCCCATTTTGGCCTTGCTTGATGAGCATCTGGTATGCACGCCGCTTATTGTCAGGAAGCATGGGGGTGGAAGTCGCCAGATCCCTGGTGACATCTTTCAGAAACATGCCCATGTATAGCATGTAAGAGTTTATTACCTTCGGATCCTCTCTGCACCCCGTTAAAAATAACAGGCTTCCTGTGAGCAGCACAGTTGAGAAAGGCTGTCAGCCGGCAGCAGCAGCAGAGAAACAAGGCCCGACGACAGTTTCTGACTGGAAATCTACAGCACAGAAAATTGAGCCAGTAAGGAGATGAAAAGCCTACTAAAGAACTCCCCTCCGTGCCAACAAGGAGGGAAGAGCAGGCACAGGGGACAGAAATAAACGGGAGGGAGAAACGAGTCCTCTAAATCCCTTCCGATCCCCTCTCAGCCCTTGGTTTTATTTATTTATTTATTTTTAACAAGCTTTAATGAGCTTTAAAGCTACAGATCAAAAGAAAAAACGTTATAGGGAGAAAAGAAATACTAAAAACCCTAGCTAAGCTGCCTAAAGCTCCTTATCTGCTCCTCTACTAAGCCCAGCACCTAGGCTCACTACCTTCAGCTGCATGGAGACTGGACACTCTGGAAGCTGGTGGGAGGTCCCAGCAGGATATCTACAGTGGTGTCATAGTTCTGACATGCCCAGTCTCCATGTTGTGGGAAGAGGTGCACAACCCAGAGGTGAGGGACTGAACTGGAGGGACGATAAGGAACATGCATTATCTCTGCCTGCCCATGGCAGACCCAAGGGTGTCTGCAGCACATATCTATAATCAATGTATATGTTGTCACACTGCCCCCCTAGTGGTGATGGCGTGGCACGACAGAAGGGCGTGGACAGAGAGGGGAAAAGTTTGTTTAGGGAGGAGGTTGGTTCTTATGCAGGGCCCAGGCTTCTGTAGGCCTGGTAGCCTTCTGTACAACTAACTCTCCAAAGAAAATGTAGTCCGAGTTAGGGAAATGGTAAAGCTTTTATTTCCCTCTTTTGCAAAACAGGTTCTTTAGCCCAGAGTACAAAAACAACACATAAAAAGAAAATATCCTTGCTTCAGGTAAAGGAAAACATAAGCCTTGAAAACACTGTTCTCTTCACAGTACAGGCACATGAAATATAACATTCAATTCTTAGCTCACCCCAGCTATGCCTCTCTTAGGGCTCAATTCTTTCTGACAGGCAGTAATTCACTTCCATTGGAATGTCTAAAGGATCCTCTTGGTATTCCACCTGCATCGGTTCACTGCTTAGAGCGTTTGGGAGGTTTCCTTCAGGCTCTCTGCTTAGTGCTTGGATTAAACGCCAGTAGTCAGCATTGCAAGGTAAGTCCTGTATTTGTAAACTTCTCTGCTGAGGATAGTTTCGCTTGCATACAGTACTTTCTTTGTTAAGCTTTTTATTAAGTGCAGGTTTGAACCTTGTTTCAGGCAGGCCTCTGTGAGGACAACATGCTCTAGTGTCTGCCCCTTTCGGTGTCACAGTATTCAAACTATTACCATTATAAAAATAGCATTTACCTTTGCTTCCATGTTGCTCTCTGAAAGGTGTAGGCTGAGGTTTGGGCCTGGCAGGTCCTAGATTATCTGCTACACAGGTAGGCCTCAGGCTCTTATCAAACTTAGGCCTGGGTCTCTCTCTTATAGTCCAATTTCCTTCAGGGTCAGCAGCTTTATAAAAGCTTTCTCTCCTGGAGAATTTATCTCTCCCTTCTTTAAAATGTTTACAGTAGATTCCTGTACCTGGTTTGGCTGGCACGGTTAGGCTGGTTCCCTTGGTCAGGAGTCCTCTCCCTGGATTCTCCAGATCTCCATGTAGCTCGGGAGTTGAAGCTTCCTGCACAATTTCCTGACAGTCTCCTTGTCTGTCTGAAGCTGTCTGCCAACCTCTTTGTCTTTCTCTTTTTCTCCAACCTCTTTGGCTGTACAGGTCTCCTTGCCAGTCTCCTTGACTGTGTTCTGGCTTGTCTCTTTGCCAGTCTCCTTGACTGTGTTCTGGCACGTATTCTTGCCAGTCTCCTTGTCTCTCCTCGACTGCTCTCCCGACTGCTCTGTCGGCTGCTCTGTCTCCTGCTCTCTCGCCTGCTCTGTCGCCTGCTCTGTCGTCTGCTCTGTCGCTCCTCCAGTCAACTGAGCATTTAAAAGGAGTTCCTCCCCTTCTGCCTTGGGTGTTGGCTGGAATTACGTCATTGGCTTTAAGGCGTGGTTCTTCAGACCTCCAGAGGTCTCTCTGGCTCCCTCTATGTGGTTCCTCCTGTCGCTGCAGCTGTTCTTTATCTCTTTTTTCCGTGTTTAAAACTTTCCCTTCTGCTTGCAGCTGGTCTGCGGTGCCACAATGTCTATATAAAATTACCTCAAAGGTAAGTAGGTCCACACATTTACACCTGCTCCAAAGGGCCACAAAATGCAGCATCATCTTGAAATACATGTTGCATCAGGAGTTCTCAAATTTTGAGCAGTAATCCCAAATGGGGGTTGCAATTTGTGGATAGGCTAAAAAATAAAAATAAAAGGTTTCTTCCTCCTCTGGCCTGTCAGTGGCAGTCAGAATGGGACTAGAGAGTCTGCACGGATTCTCAGCCTGTTCCCTCCTACATATATTCATGGTCCCTGCCTCTCCTCTTCCACAGATTTGGCCCATGCCCTTTCCTATGTGCATTCACAAATTCTGCCCCTCCTACTGCACACATTCTCCTCTTGATTAGGTTTTCTGTTAGATTAGACACCTATGTGGAGGAAAAAAGCATGTGAGCGTGCACTGATTCACTGGTCCTGGGCTGATGGTTGCTATTGCTCTTTTCCCACTTTGTGTAATGGGAAGAGGATGAGCGGAGGTCTATTGTTTTGTTTTGTTCATCATCTAGGTTTGTGTGAATTCTCAAGCGTTAAAATTTGATTACTGGAATAAAGATTGGGAAGCATTGTGTTAGCATGTGCTGGCATCGGGAAAGGGGAGTGAACAAAAAGGATTGCTTGCCCTGGCCAGCAAGCCAAGAGGATACCATGACACCCTTTTTGAATCAGTCGGAGTCTGCAAGCATGAGCCCAAATGAGAAGGACAGACACTGAAAACCATTCATCCCTAGCTGCTCTTTTTGTCCAGCGACTGTCCTATATTTAAAAAGGCAAGAGAGCACACACACAGGAAAGAGAAGCTCCTAGACAAATGAAAGAAGACGAGAATGCAAAAAAAAAAAGTGTCAAGTCAAATATCAATGAACAGATCAACATTCTACAACTCACACAGACAATTTTAAAGCAAAATAAGCCTTCATGGAAAGAGCCAGAGGATCAGGGCTGGCACCACCATTAGGCGAACTAAGCAGTTGCCTAGAGCACTGACTCTACTTGGGGCGCCCCTCACTGGGAACTACATTGGTTGCAATGGACTGAACCAGCCCCTTGGCGCTGTCTGCTTCTGTCCCTACCAATGGCAGACTTCTTGTTTGCATTTAATCTATTGCTGCTGCTGCTGCTAGAGGTCCCACTGAGGGATGACAGCAGCAGCAACTTGGGGCAGAGGGCACAAGGGATGAGGTTTTCCTACGGTGCTTCATCTCCTTATGCCAGCCTTACAGAGGGTATATTCTCAGAGCTATTATTAGCACTGCTGCTTTCAAACTTGTCATCCATCACGGATTATCCTTTCTATGCCCATGAACGGTCTACCAGGCTCTGGTTATACCGCACTTTGACTTCGCAAACTGTATATTACAGGGGCTCCCCCAATCTACCCTTAACCCACTTCAACTAGCATTAAACAGCGCAGCAAGAATACTCTTCGGGGTTCCAAAAAGAGAACATGTAACACCTCTCCTGAAACAATTACACTGGCTCCCTATCCAAGCGAGAATTACCTTCAAGACCTTGCTTCTAGCCTTCAAAGCTCAAAAAGGGCTTGCTCCTCCTTCACTTTCGGAGTTAATCCTACCAATTCCTTCCAACAGGAGTAGAAGAACCACTGAACTAAACATGCTAAGAGTTCCAAAAGAGTCCTTAAGATACAACTCCGCAACTGTAAACCGATCCTTCAGTTTATGTGCTCCAAAGCTATGGAACACCCTCCCACCACAAATTAGAACCATCACTGACCTCTTCCAGTTTAGAAAGGCCTTGAAGCATCACCTTTTCATCAAATATTTCCCAGAAAACACAATAACACAAGATCACTCAAATAGCACCATTCCCGTTCTTAACACGCCACCTCTGCTAACCCAATAACTTTTCACACCTCTCTCTCATACTATGAAAATTCTTTTAGGCTTTATTCCGTTCATATGTAAATAGCCAATGTGTTGTATTCATTGTAAATAATTTCCCCGGTTATCCAAGTTTTTGTTCCTTGTTCTATGTAAAAAACAGATAACATGTACCTTATCTGATGTTTTCTTGTTCTATGTAAACCGCGCTGATTATAAATAGAGCGGTATATAAAAGATGTTAAATAAATAAAAATAAATAAAATAAAATCCATTTTGACAAGCATACGTGGCCTGCTGCTGATGGCAGATCCCCTTTAATAAGACAGAAATAGAAGGAAGAACCTTTGATGCTCCCTTTTGTTTTCTTGCTGGGTGTTGCAGCTTTTGCTGGAACAGCTACTGGTGGGAGCTCGGCCTCTTCTTTTTCTCTTTCTTCTTGTTCCTTTTTCTTTCTGGCTTGGTCTTCTTCTACTTTTTCTGTAAAATAGTTTCTGTAAAATAAATAAATAGTTGAAGAATTCGATTTTTAAGAGATGATCTGTGCTCTTGTCAATATCATCACCTTCAGTTTCACTTGTAAATTCATTATTAGCAGCAGAAAAGTTAGATGACAGCGAGTAAGTGGCACAGATGAGATGCTTTACCTTGAGTTTCATAACTCCACCTAGGGCAGCAAATAGCTAGTGACCAGATGTTCTCATCAGCAAGTTCTCATGCTCCCACACACCAGAAGGAGATTTTATCCTACTCTTGCCTGTATGCAAGATTTCCAAAAAAGGAGACATTATAGGGGTAATTTTATAGTTATTTTAACACATATGTGGCAATATATGCTCATAAAATGGCTCTTATAAATTTACCTCAGGCACGTACTTTTATTGTAGGTGTTGCTGGGGGCGTGGTCTAGGCAGAGTTGTAAACTACGCACACTGATTATAAAATACACTAATCTACACATGTATTCACGTGGAGCGCAATTCCATAACGTGCATGTCCGGCCCACGGACACAGCTAAATCAAAAACAGGCCTCCTTTGAACTTAATTCCACATCTACAGGTCTGGATGTACCTGCAGGTCCGGAATCAGGGAGATAAGACATATTCAGCGGACACATGCAAATGCTATTCAGCTTTCCCTGGGCCTCGGATGCGGGGAAACATTTTGGACATCCCATGCCCACTATATTCTGAAACGTTACATGTTTCGGATCTTGCCCATCCCCGCAATGTGCCCGTGGAAGCCATGCTCCTTGGGGAAAAATGTGCATCTCCTAAGCTGCTCATCACAGACAGTAGTTTGCTGATACACAGTAGATATAAGGTGAAATTAGACTTACCTACTAATTGTTGTTCCTTGAGGAAATCCAGCCCAGTCCCGAACCTCTGGGGTTTAGCACCTCCTCCAGCAGCTTGGAGACTGAGTAATGTCATCCTTTTGATGACACTGGTACAAATAGCACAGGGACGGACCACCTCTTTGCTCCAGTAACCTATTGACAAAGCAGACTCACCGGAGCAACAATTAAGTAGTAAACATCATAATCAAACTGTAAACTAACTTAACCATTAATTGAGCAAACGGGAAAAACTCCCCTTCTTTAGTTCCCCCAAAATAAGGTACTTACTTCCTTTTGCGCTGTTTAGGTCTGCCCTTCCCCCTTACGGAGGATCTTGAACCCACCAGAATCCCCATTCTCTCAACCTCCCCTCATGGACCGCAACCCTCACAGCTGCTCCTCTAGCTTACCATGTGAAATACCTCTTCGCTTCAGGCCATAGTCCAAAAGAAAAACATCAGGGAGGGATGCGGGACTGGACTGGAGTTCTTCAAGGAACAACAATCAGCAGGTAAGTATATGAGCCACCTGACTGAAGACCAAACACAATTTAGGATAGCTATCCAGAGGGTCGCCATGAGTCGAATCCGACTCGACGGCACTTAACAACAACAACAACAACAACTAATTTCATCTTCCTTATCGTCCCTCCAGTCCAATCCTGAACCTCTGGGGATGTAATAGAGCAGTGATAAAAGTCAACGGGAGGGACCTGCTAGACCAGCCTGAAGCACCGCTGATCCAAAACGGGTATCCCTTTCCGCCTGAACATCCAGACAGTAATGCTTAACAAAAGAATTTAAAGATGACCAAGTTGCCGCTTTACAAATCTCAACGGCCGGCAATAAAGTATACTCGGCCCATAACGCCGCTTGCAACCTAGTCGAATGAGCTCTAAGCCCATCTGGAACTGCCTTCCCCTTCAAAACGTACGCTGACGCTATAGCCTCTTTGAGCCACCTGTCAATGGAAGCTTTTGACGCTGCTTCTCCTTTCCTTGCTCCTCCAAACAAGACAAACAGTCTATCCGAATTGCGGAAGCCCGCTGTACTCCACATATACTTTTTCAGTGCCCGACGAACATCTAGCAAATGCAACTTCCCTGTGGCTGCATCCTTGCTACCTTCTCCAAAAACCGGCAAAGAAACCACTTGATTTACATGAAAAGCCAACAGTACCTTGGGCAAAAAGGAAGGGACTGGCCTCAATACCACTTTCCTATCATAAAATGACAGAAATGGCTTTTGACAAGACAAAGCCTGCAACTCTGAAATTCTTCGAGCAGAACATATTGCCACTAGAAACACCGTTTTGAGAGTAAGGTCTTTTATCAACGCCTTAGACAAGGGCTCAAAAGGCTCACATACCAACACCCTCCAGCACTAAATGGAGATACCACGTCAGAACTGTCGCCCTGCCTTGCGGCCTCAAAAGAGACATCGCACTCAAAAATCGTTTAATATCTGGATGCGCTCCAGATATTAAATGATTTTTGAGGGCGGTGTCTCTTTTATCTTTCCTCTATAACAAGACAGCGCTGCCAACTGTACTCTCAAGGGCGCAGCCACTAAGCCCTTTTCAAAACCATCCTGCAAGAAAGACAGAACCTGCAGGACCGAAACCCTCAACACTTCAACTTGCTTGTCCGCACACCCCGCTTCAAAAATACGCCAGACACGAACATATGCCAGCGAGGTAGACCTCTGCCTTGTGTGTCCCTGGGACAGGGCTGCACTTCCCCACCTGGATCTCTGGCATCCCATGAGGGATGGTGGGTAGGAGTTGATTAAGTATGGAACAGGTGTTTGAGAACAGTCTGACCAAACAAGGCATCCCGGCGGGAGTCCTTGTCCAAGCAGTAATGGGCTGTGAAGGTATGAACTGAGGCCCAAGTGGCTGCTCGACAGATGTCATCGATAGACACAGAGTTCAGATGAGCCATTGAGGCTGCCATGGCTCTCACACTGTGAGCTGTGACATGGCCCTCCAGAGAAATGTTCTTGCTCTGATAGGCGAAAGAAATACATTGGGCAATCCAGCTGGAAAGAGTTCTCTTGGAGACTGGTTGTCCCAAATGAGAAAGATCAAAAGCAACAAAGAGTTGGGAAGACTTTCTATGTTGCTGTGTCCTCTGTAAGTAAAAAGCCAGAGCTCTTTTACAGTCCAGGGTATGAAGATTCCTCTCTGCACTTGATGCATGAGGCCCTGGAAAAAAGACAGGTAGGTAGACCTCTTGGTTGAGGTGAAAGGGCGAGACCACCTTAGGCATAAAGTGTGGATTAGTCCTAAGGACTACCTTGTCATGATGGAACCTTGTGTAAGGTGGATTAGCTACTAGTGCTTGCAATTCACTGATGCGGCGTGCTGATGTGATTGCAATAAGAAAGATAACCTTCCAAGAAAGGTATTTCAGGGAGGTAGTAGCTAAAGGTTCAAAAGGCGGCTTCATAAGCTGACCAAGAACCAAATTTAAATCCCATGCCACCGGAGGTGGTCTAATGGGAGGCTTTGTTAAAAGGAGGCCTCTCATGAACCTTGCTACAAGGGGATGAGAGGAAACAGGTTGTCCATTTAGAGGCCTGAGGGAAGCTGCAATAGCACTCAGATGGACTCTTACTGAATTTGTTTTAAGGCCTGCATTAGAGAGATGCAGGAGATACTCCAGCAACGATTCCAGAGGTATTGAACGGGGGTTAAGACGCCTTCCAGAACACCAGATGGTAAACGTTTTCCACTTGAAGGCATAAGAACGTCTAGTGGAAGGTTTTCTGGAAGCATAAAGAACATCTTTCACTTGTTGAGAAAGAGGAAGATCCTGAAGATCTAGGACATCAGCAACCAAGCCCTGAGATGCAGAGATCGGGGATTGGGATGCCACAACTTTCCATCCTCCTGAGAGAGGAGGTCTGGAGCAGACCCTAACTGTAGGGAGGGAGCTTGAGAGAGATGTAGAAGCAGAGGGTACCACACCTGCCGTGGCCAATGTGGAGCTATGAGAATCATGTGGCCTCTGTCTCTATGAAGCTTGAACAGGGTTTTGAGAATTAGGGGAATGGGTGGAAAGGCATACAGGAAGTCTTGACCCCAGTGAAGGAGGAAAGCATCCCTTGCCTGAGCCCCCTGAGCCGGAGTTCTGGAACAGAACCAGGGAAGTTTGGCATTCCACGGACTTGCAAAGAGGTCTATGTCCGGGGTTCCCCAAATTTGAAAAATCTTGGATACCTGGTCCATATGTAGGGACCACTCGTGTGGAAGCAGAACTCTTACTGAGTCTGTCTGCCCAAGAGTTTTGAACACCTGGAAGACAGACTGCCAGAAGATGAATGTGATGCTCTCTGGCGAGGGCCCACAGTCGCAGAGCTTCGTTGCAAAGCGACAGAGAGCCAGTGCCCCCCTGCTTGATACTATGACACTGTTATGTAAATAGTTGTTTTGTAAATAATTGCTCATGTTATCCAAGTTGATTTTCCTGTTAACTGTAATGACCAGATAAATGTAACTTGTCTGAGGTTTCTTGTTCCATGTAAACCGCGCTGATAACGAATAGTGCGGTATATAAAAAATGTTAATAAATAAAATAAATAAATAAAATAATAAATAAACATGGCTACCTGATTGTCCGTGTGGACAAGGACTGTCTTGTGGCTGAGCAGGGTGTGGAAAACTCGCAGAGCAAGGAAGATTGCTCTGAGTTCCAAGAGATTGATATGTAGAGAAGTCTCCTGTGGGGACCAGATGCCCTGGGTGGAGAGGTCCTGAAGATGAGCTCCCCAGCCCATTGGAGAAGCATCTGTTGTAAGAGTTGCCTGGGGTAGAGGCTGTTGAAAAGGAGACCCCTGCAACAGGTTTTGAGGGGACTTCCACCACTGGAGGGACAAAATGAGGCGACTTGAGTTTGCTATTTTGTCTGACAGGCAGCCTAATGCCTGGGTCCATTGGGTGGATAAAGTCCACTGAGCTGCTCTCATGTGCAGGCGAGCATATGGTACCACATGAACGGTGGATGCCATGTGGCCTAGCAACTGTAACATTTCTCGAACAGTTAGTAGGGGTTTTGACTCTGCTTGAGAAGCTAACTGCATCAAGCGAAGGCAGCGGGCCTGAGGAAGATAGGTCCTTGCCTTTGTGGTATCCAGCTTCGCCCCTATAAACTCCTGGGACTGAGTAGGGATCAAATTGGATTTTGGGATGTTTATTACCAGCCCTAAATATTGAAGGATACGCATTGTGCAGGTTAGAGCAGTCTTGGCCTCTGATTGAGTGGGAGCTCGAATGAGCCAGTCGTCCAGATAGGGGAAGATAAATATTCCCAGGGTGCGCAGAAAAGCAGCAACCACTGCCATGCATTTCGTGAACACCCTTGGTGCAGAGGCCAGGCCAAAGGGGAGCACTTTGTATTGATAGTGCTTCTCCTGGAAAAGGAACTGAAGGAACCTTCTGTGAGTTGGATGGATGAGAACATGAGTGTACGCATCCTTGAGATCTAGAGAACAAAGCCAATCCTGACTGTGAAGGTATGGCAGCAGAGTTCCTAGAGAAACCATCTTGAATTTCTCCTTGACTAGGAATCTGTTCAATTCTCTGAGATCTAAAATGGGCCTGAAGCCCCCTGTTTTCTTTGGGATAAGAAAATAGGGGGAGTAGAACCCTGTGCCCTGTTGTTGAGAAGGCACTTCCTCTATTGCCCCCTGGGCTAGAAGAGTGGCAACCTCCTGCTCTAACAGGCTGAGGAGGGAGGTTGGAGAATTGAACTGGTGCACTCTTGTGAGAGGGGGCAAGCTGGAAAAATGAAGTTTGTACCCCTCTCTTATGATGGAGCGTGTCCAATGCTCTGCTGTGATTTGCCCCCATCTGGGAGCAAAGTGACATAACCTTCATGGGATGGTGGAGGGCTCTGGTCCTTCTAGAGCCAGGAAGGCTAAGTTCTCTAGCAGAGAGTCAAAGGCCCTGAGGGGGTTGAGATTGCTGGGCTGGAGCAGGCCTCGCAGCCTTTGCCTTGGTCTGTTTGGAGGATTGCTGACGTTTGGAAGGAAACTGAGCTGCAGAAGATGCTCTCTGACTATAAGCAGGATAGGATCTTCCCTTTTTAGAAAAAGGTGTTTTCTTGAACAACCTTTTCTTAGCAGGAGCAGCCGTAGATTTGGATAGTCTATCCAAAGCAGAATTTTCAGCATCCATTTGATTGGCCTTTGCTTGCCAATCTTTACCAAACAGATTCTCACCTGTACAAGGGATATTTCCCAATTCATCTTGGACCCAGGTCTCCAAATCAGATGCTTGAAGCCAAGCAATCCTACGTGCAGCTATAGCTATAGCTGAGGCTCTGCTTACGCATTCAAAGGAGTCGAAAGCTGCATGGTTGGAGAATTTGGAGATATCCTGGGCATGTTTGAGCCCAGAGAGAAATTCTGGCCTTTTACTGTCCGACATAAAAGGACTTAAAGTCAGCAAATGGTCAGTGACTTCTTTTAAGAACATTCCCATGTAGAGACTATAGGAATTAATTCTCGCAGCCAGCATGGAAGCTTGGAAGATTCTTCTACCAAAAGCATCCAGGGTTCTACATTCACGTCCTGGAGGATTAGAGGCATGTCTCTTGGCACTTCTAATCTTTCTCATTGCAGACTCAACTACAATAGAGTGGTGAGGAAGCTGATTTTTATGGAAACCAGGACAAGGAGGGACACGATACATAGTGTCTAACCTGCGAGAATGAGGAGAGGTCGATAGAGGTGCTTCACACATCCTTAACATGAGATCATACAGAATCTCATGAATGGGCAGGGTAGCTGCCTCTTTAGGAGTTTTAGGATATTGTAGAATATCTAACTCCTTAGCTCTAGGCTCTGACTCTGGGGCTACTGTAATAGAGAGACCCCGAGCCACCTCTCTGATAAAGTCTTGAAAAGACAAGTCCTCTGGAGGAGACATCCTTGGTTTAGGAGAGGACTCCTCCTGTGGAAAAAGCATTGCTGCATCGACAGACTCTTCAGAATCCTCAGAGTCATCAGAGGAATCGAAGTATCGTCTGTCGGGATTCTCTTGCAAAGCCCGATACCCGTACCGACCGGGATCGGTATCGGGAATCATCGGTACTGGGGTATCGGTATCGGAGGGCTGCAGAGGGCAGAGTACCGGCATGGCTGACAGCGATGCCGATGTCGATGCCACCGGTACCGGAATCGGTGCCGATGGCGATACCGGAGCCGGTACCTGCAGAGTAGTCTGTTGCGGTACAACGTGCGTTGATGCCACAAGGAAGGCCGCCAGACTGCGTTCGATGGACAGAATCCTCTGATCCATCGACGCTGCCAATGCCTGGAAGTCGGTACCGGTGGAAGCCACCGGTACCCCAGAACATGGCACCAGGAGATCTGTTGAGGCCACGCCATCTAGATCGTCCTGGAACCCCGATGATGATGCTTTAGAAGCTGAAGCCTCCCGCTGGGGTAATTTTGCCGGTGCAGAATCCTCGAGGGCAAGGCCAGGGGCATCTCGATGCTTCGAAGGAGATTTGCCCTTCGAGGACCGGCTGGATTTATGTTTAGTTACCTGAGATCCATGTGAGGAAGAAGAAGCCCTGGAAGACGTCGATGCCACCGAAGTTGCATCAGAGGGAAACAGGGTACTGAGCTTGGCAGCTCGGTTCGGTCGACCTCTCTTAGACATCATGGAACAGGACACACAATCTTTAATGGAATGGTCAGGGCCTAAACATTTGAGACACCAGTCATGGGTGTCGGTGACGGTGACGGAAATAGTACCGCCACATTTTGTGCACTTCTTAAATCCTGAGGCAGGTTTTTCCATATTTAAGGAAAAGGTTTTGGGCCCAAGGCCCAAAACTGAAGTACACCTGAAGAAAAATAAAAGGTCTTTTTTTTTTCTTTTTTAAAGAAAAGAATAAGAACCGGCGGTACCGGTATAGCGTCGAGGAAGGCAGACGCGTACAGAAAAGAAATAAAGAAAAAATAAGGAAATTCTTCTGCGGTGACAGGAACACGACCTGCTGGCTCCGCGGAAAAAGAACAACTGAGGAGAGACAGTTGGAAAGGCGGGAAGGCAGCACGCAGGCACGGTGGGATGCTCCCAAAGGCTTTCTGATTGGACGCTGGGGAGCGTTCTCGCTCAGGCTCCGTCGGTACCGACGTACCCATATGTGAAGACTCATTCCTGCTTGTTCCTGGAGATGGTGGAAATCACCATTGTGGTGTATCCTCTCAGCCTTGCCCTTTCAAGAGCCAAGCTGTAAGCGAGAATCGATCCGCCTGGGGCATGTGAAGTGGACCCTGCAATAACAGGTCCCTCCAAATCGGCAGGTGCTATGGCCGCTCATAAGAACATAAGAACATAAGATATGCCATACTGGGTCAGACCAAGGTCCATCAAGCCCAGTATCCTGTTTCCAACAGTGGCCAACCTACGTCATAAGTACCTAGCAGTCTCCCCAAAAGACACAGGTTCCTCAATGCTTGTATTGGGTCAAGCAGTGATATCTTGGGTCCCTTTTAATAATGGTTTATGGACCTTTCCCCCAGGAACTTGTCCAAACCTTTTTTAAACCCAGCTACACTAGCAGCTTTTACTCCACCAGGAGCCTTATCAGATCCGCATACCATGGCCTCCTTGGCCAATCCGACGCGATCAATATTACCTGCCCTCTGTAAACTTCTATTTGCTGCAGTACACGACCTATTAACACCCAAGGTGGAAACACATACAGAAGCTGTTCTTCTGGCATCTCTGTATGAGAGCGTCAAAGCCTTCAGACATTCTCTCTCGCCTTCTGCTGAAGAAACGGTCGACCTTCGCCGACTGGAATGTCGCCATCAGATCCATTACTGGAGTCCCCCAGTGGCACACCACCATCTCAAACACTTCCGGATGGAGGACCCATTCTCCTGGATCCACTTTGACCCGACTCAAAAAAATCGGCTTCCACACTGTCTACCCCTGCCACATGCGTCGCCGACAAAGCCACCAGATTCACCTCGGCCTAACAGAACAGCTGCTCGGCTTTGGCTTCCAGCGATACACTGCTGGTGCCTCCTTGGCGGTTGATGTAGGCCACGGTGGTCGCGTTATCGGAAAGCACCCGAATCGCCTTCCTTTCCAGGCAAGGTTGAAAGGCCCGAAGTGCCAGAGTTACCGCCTGCAACTCCAATCTGTTGATGGACCAAACCTTCTCCCGTTTGGTCCACTGCCCCTGGGAGAAACGTCCTTCGAAGTGCGCTCCCCAGCCTAAGAGGCTGGCATCCGTTGTTAGGGGTATCCAGGATGGTGATTCCAATGGCATTCCCTTTTCCAGACCCCCTGGACGTAACCACCACCACTGAAGAGCCTGACGCGTCTCTGGTGGACAGGGTAGTTTCTGAGACAGTAGGTCCCGCCTGGTGAGACCACCTTTGGGGCAATGCTCTCTGCAACGGTCGCATTTGGGCTCTCGCCCACAGCACTAGATTGAGCGTAGCTGCCATGGTACTGAGCAACTGAAGATAATGCCATGCCATGGGATTCATCCTTCCCAGAAAACTGCGGATGAGCTTCCTTAACCCTTGCGCCCGCAGCTGTGGCAGAAAAACCTTTCCTATGCTTGTGTCAAAGCGAGCTCCCAGGTATTCGAGGCTCTGCAACGGACTCAACCTGCTCTTTGCCATATTGACCACCCAACTGAGACTCTTCAGGAACTCTAACACTTTGGCTGTAGCCGACTTGCTCTCACTCCTTGGCTTTGCTCGAATCAACCAATCGTCCAGATAAGGGTGAACTAATACCCCCTCCTTTCGCAACGCTGCCGTTACTATCACCATCACCTTGGTGAAGGTCCGTGGAGCCCGTAACTGAAAATGTCCCATAGGAACTGCAAATCTGAGAAACCTCTGATGTTCCAGCCAAATCAGAATGTGCAGGTAAGCCTCTGACAAATCCAGAGACGTAAGAAACTCTCCTTCTCTTACTGCTACTATGAGCGACCTCAGAGTTTCCATATGAAAATGAGACACTCTGAGACAGCGATTTACTCTCTTGAGATCGAAAATTGGCCGATAGGACCTTCCTTCTTTGGCGCCACAAAGTATATGGAGTACCGACCGCAGCCACACTGGTCTGGGGGTACGGGAACTACTGTGTTGAGGCTCAGCAGTCTTTTCTAAAGTCTCTTGAACCGCCTTCCACTTGGAGCGTGCCTTGCATGGAGATTGAACGTAAGAATCAACCACCGGGCGTTGAAACTCTAGAGCATATCCTTCTCGAATGACCTCCAACAACCACTGATCTGATGTAATTTGGACCCAGGCAGGATAAACTCCTGTAGACGACCTCCCACGGGTACCTGCCCTACCTGGGTCCCCCTGGCTTCATTGTGATTTTCTAAGCCTTGAGGAAGAGCAAATCCCCTGCCTACCCCTCGAAATCCCCGAAACCCCTGATTCCTATAGGGGAAACGTCCTCTTTGAAACTGACCGAACCGTGGAGATCAGAAATGGCGAAACTCCCTCTGTTGACCCTTGGTCGCCACAGCCAGACGCCCTTGCTTCTGCTTGTCCTCAGGCAGCCTTCCACCCTCGGACTCCCCTAGGTCCTTTACCAGCTTATCTAAATCTTCTCCAAAAAGTAGCTTACCCCGCAATGGAAGCTTCCCAAGCCTTGCCTTGGAGGAACCATCTGCCACCCAATTACAAAGCCAGAGATATTGTCTTGCTGCTATTACAGATGCCATACTCCTCGACAAACCTCGAATAAGGTCATAATGAATATCGGCCAGATAAGCAGCACCGGATTCCAATTTGGCCGCCTCTCCGGCCGCCTCCTCCATCTACTTTCCCTGAATCAGCAAAGACAGACCCTCGCCATCCATGCTCCATAACTAGATGCTTGTATGGATAGCGCATTGACGTCAAAAACCTGTTTCAGCAAGGTGTCTAACTTCCTGTCCTGGGCATCCTTGAGAGCAGCACTACCTTCCATCGGAATGGTGGATTTCTTGGTAACTGCCGAGACTGCTGCATCTACCTTCAGAGACCTAAACAACTTCTGATCCTGGTCTAACAATGGATAAATCCGGGCCATAACCCTGGACCCCTTAAGACCGGCCTCAGGCATGTCCCATTCTTCCTGAATCATTTCTCGCATTACTCTGTGCACCGGGAAGGCTTTTTGAGTCTTACAAATGGCCTGAAATAACAGGTTTTCTAAGGTGGAATCCTCCACCGGCCCCGTTGCCTGCATATTAACAGCCTTAAGCGTCTCAGTAATGAGCGCAGGCAACTCGTCACGACGTAAAACGCGAACCACTCTAGCTTGGTCCTCCTGTTCCGTGAGCTCTCCTTCCTCTAACTCGTCTTCTAGCTCCATGTCTGGATCCAAATCCTCAGAGTGCTGCCCCTCTGAGGCCACAGACTGCTCCAGCCGGTCCTTCACGCTCCTAGGCTTCTTTGAAAAGACACCGCTAGCCCCCGAGCCCAGGGGGGTCCCCGGACGCTTCTCACCCAGTTCCCTCTCTTCGGAATCGGCCCCTGGCCCTCTCTTATTCCCACCAAAGGCCTGTTGAAACAGAAGCATGAAATCCAGAGAAAACATCGCCGCTAATCCCCCTGGCAGGAGCGTTTGAGAAGGGGGAAGATCCGGAGCGGAAGAAGGCCCCGCCACTGGCTCCAGAGGTGGCAAAGAGGGGGAAACCGGCTCTGGCAGGGCTAAAGTTGCCCCTTTCTGACTCTCTACACTGATTTCCAAGGCTTGTTCCATAGAGGCTGCTTCCTGGACACACCCTCTACACACCCCTGTCTCTGATACCGTTCCCCTTCTAGTACCATAGACCAAGCACTGCGGCCTAGAAAGCATCCCCATCTGACCGGTTATTCGCTCTTCTGTGCCACTCAGCCTCTTGATTTATGCTGAGTCTCCACAACCAACTGTAGATTCTCTGACTGAAGGCTCCCAAAACGAAGGTCCCCCATGAAAAACGAGCCTTCCTGCAACTCCCCGACACACACACACACACACACTAACTGTTTTTCCCACGTGGCTGCCACGCGGCCGGGCCTGCTCACCGCAAACACCCCGCAATCGTAGCCAACACACCCCTTCGACCTACTGCTTGTTTCAGGACCCCCTTACCTCCAGGGCGTCCGTCTGCCATTGCCACGTCCTACTCTCCCCACATTCAGCTGAAAACAGCAGCTTCAGCGTCGGGCGAGAGAAAGGACCGGAGGAGAAGCTGTTGTAGCGATCGCTGGTCCTGCGGAGCGCTTAGAAAGTCTGTCGCTCATTGCGATCTGTCGCTCACGCTGCCGGCTCCTCATCCATAGACGTGGGTTCAGGAGCCGGAGAACTGCCCTTTGTAAAGCCTGCTCCTCCACTCCGATGACCAAAGTAAGGAGGGGGGAGGGCGCACCTCAGCACAGCCTTCTCACTCCTTGATCCTATTCACAAACCTGAATGAACCATTAAATTTATCTAAAATTCTTTTATATATATAGCTCCCAAAAGCCTAAATCCTCTGAACTCTCCTTAATTGTCCGTCAAGTGAGTCCTGAACCTCCAGGCTCACCAACCCTCCAGCTGCTTGGAGACTGAGATAACTGGAGTGAAGAGGCGGTCCCTGTGCTATTTGTACCAGTGTTATCAAAAGGATGACATTGCTCAATCTCCAAGCTGCTGGAAGAGGTGCTAAACCCCAGAGGTTCGGGACTGGACTGGAGGGACGATAAGGAAATACTAATGAGAAATGACTGCTGCTGCAACGTAGACCATATACCAGTCCCCCTCATGCCCTGAAAAGTGCTAGGTAAGCCCAGTGCACACCAATATGGTATACCAGAATGTAAATGTGAACATGAATGTCAGGACATACCTTGCATCAAATGGTACATGGCATTAGGAACCGGCCCAAGTGATTCCTGCCCTGGTAATCTCTACAAACACGCCTTAAATTGTTAAGGATAGACCCTCACCAAGTACACAAAACCTCAAACTAACACTGCAAGGCCCCAAAGGATGCATAATATTGCTGAGCAACAAATATAAGTCCACTCATTCTGTTGCTCTGCACTACCATTCCCCTCTTATCTCTCCCTACACCCATCTCCGTGAACTCTGCTCTTCTGTCACATTGCTTCTATCTGTGCCCTTCTCTTCTACTGCCAAATCCAGATGTTTTATTTTATTTATTTTTTTATTTATTTAACATTTTTATATACCGCACTATTCTTTATCAGCGCGGTTTACAAAGAACAAGGAACTTCAGACAAGATACATTTAAATGTTGCTCATTTCACCTTGCTGTTCCTTATGCCTGGAACAAACTACCTGCGTCTTTTCATCAGGCTTCATCCCTGGTCCCTCTCAAATCCAGGTTGAGAACTCATCTCATTGTTGTCGCTGCTGGATCTGATACAACTAAGCTCCCTTGTGTTTCCTGACTATTTTCCCTGGATATATCCTGTTCACAGTTGCTGTGTTATCTGTCTTGACTAGACTGTAAGCTCTGCTGAGCAGGGACTATCATTTACATGTGTCTGTGCAGCACTGTGTACGCCTTGTAGTGCTATACAACTGATCAGTGGTAGTTGTAGAAGGGCCTTCGGGTTATAGAAACATGACGACAGAAAAAGACCACATGGCCTATCTAGTCTGTCCTTCCATACCAACAACTAAAACAGTCTCCTTTTTTCCTTTAGAGATCCTCTGTGTTTGTCCCATGCTTTTTCGAATTCAGTTACTGTCCTCATCTCTACCACCTCCACTGGGAGACTATCCCACGGAGCCACTACTCTTTCCATAAAGAAATATCTCCACATATCACTCCTGAATCTATCCCCCTTCACCCTCATCCCATCTCCCTCGTAGCAGAACTTGCTTTCCATTGAAAGAGGCTCTCCCCCTGAACATTTATGCCATGGAGGTATTTAAACATCTCAATCATATCATCTCTATCCCGCCTTTCCTCTAAGGTGTACATTTATTTATTTATTTAGTGTTCTTTTATACCGCACTCTTTTTCATCAGCGCGGTTTACATTAAACAGAAATACTCATTGCAAGCAACAAACTGTGATGGAGTTTACATATAACAGGAGAATTCAACTGGGAATTTAACTTTGGGAAACTTTGTACATATTTGTAAAATTTTTTGTATTTTTATTTTTTTTTATTTATTTATATATATATTTATATACCACATCTTCCAAAGTTCAGTTGCGGTTTACAATGAACAACAATTAACAAAGTAAATTTGTTTTACAGGGAACGTCATATTATAACAGAACATATTTACAAGGAACATCATATTATAAGTAAACAGTCAAACAATGTGAGATAAATACAAAGTGGCACAGATTAACTATATACAGTTTTATATGTATATATATACATGGATGTGAAAGGATGTAAGCTGAGAGGTAATCGTGGGTGTGTGTTTTTGTTTGTGTTAAAGGCTTTTGCTTAATGTGGACTGAATACCTGTTTAACCTTTGTCTAGTGCAGGCGCTGAGTTATCTATGTTATAGTGTTTGGTGAACAGATAAGTTTTCAATTTTTTACGGAATTCCATGATTTCGGTTAAGATTCGTAGCTCTTCTGGGAGGGAATTCCAGGTCATTGGGGCTATGTGGGAAAAGGCTCTGTTTGTTGATTTATGGGCTCTTGTATAATCTTTTGGGGTCTTTAATCTGTTTAATTGTCCTTTTCTGTGTGTGGGCTTGGATGGTTCTTTGTGTATTAAGTTACATAGCATGGTTGGGGCCATGTCGTATAACGCCTTAAATACAGTTATTATTGCTTTGTAGGTTATTCTACTTTGAATTGGTAGCCAATGGAGGGAGGCTAGTATTGGTGATATGTGTTGCAGTGAGTTAATTTTCAATATGATTCTGGCTGCTGCGTTTTGCGCTAATTGCAATCGTTTGATGTTTTGTTTTGATATGCCTATTAAGATTAGATTGGCAAAGTCAAAATGTGGAGTTATTGTTGCTTGGATTATGCTGATAAAGTCTTGAGTAAATACTAGCGGTCGAAGTTGTTTGAGGGTTTTGAGTTTGAAGTAAATTTTCTTTATGGTATTGCTAATGTGTGTTTCCATCGTTAGATGAGTGTCTAGTATAACGCCTAGATACCTTATTTCATTTTTTTATTTTAATTTCTTGGTTTTGAAGTCTTATGTGTGTTGGTGGAATATAAGTTTTGTCCTTGGTCACAATAAGAACTTCTGTTTTAGTATGGTTTATGTGGAGGTTTTGTGTTTTTAGCCACGTTGTGATTTCGTTATAGCAGTCCGATAGTAGTTGTAGCGGTATATTGGGTATCGAGAATGGTATATACATCATAATATCATCTGCGTATAGATGATATTTTACTCCAAATTTTTTGAAAATGTTGCAGACAGGTTTTATGTAAATATTGAAAAGTAGGGCTGACAGCGCTGAACCTTGTGGTAATCCGATCTCTTGTTTATATGTGTTTGAGTTTTGATTCCCAATTCTTACATTTTGCGTTCTATTATTTAGGTAAGATGAGAACCAATTATGTACTGTGGAGTTTAAGCCTATTTGCCTCAAGTTATTGAGCATTATTGTGTGGTGTACGCTATCAAACGCAGCTGATATATCAATAAAAAGTAGAATGAAGGCCTGTTTATGATCGTCTATCCCTCTTAGGAGCGCATCTATTAGAACTGTGAGGAGTGTCTCAACTCCATGACGGGGTCGAAAGCCATACTGTTGCTCATCGAGCGGGTAAGATGAGTCTAGGAAGTCCTGAGTCTGTAATTGAACCACTTTTTCAATTATTTTAGCTAAGAAAGGTATGCTTGAAATAGGTCTATATGATGCAGGCAAGGTTTTATCAAGTTTGCTATTCTTAAGGATTGGCCGTATTTGAGCGTGTTTGAGTGCGGGCGGTAGGTAGCCTTGGGTCAGAGAGAGGTTCACTATTGATAGGATATAGGGTAATAGAATTGGTAGTGTATTCTTTATCCATGTTACTGGACATGGGTCTAGGTATGAGGTTGTGGTGTTGAGGCTGGTGATGATATTTTTTAGTGTCTCTTTAGTTATGGGGTGAAACTCTGACCATAGATCTGATTGCTTGCATGATGATTTGATAGTGTCTATAGACATTGATGGCATTTTTGCTTTGTTTTGGTAATGGTAGGCTAGGGTTTGAACCGAGATGTCGGTGATTTCATTGTCAGAGGTTTGAGGGTTGGTTAGGTTTCTTACAATGGTGAATAATTCTCTTGGCCTGTTATATGATTTTGATAGTATTTTAGCATAGTATTCTTTTTTTGTACTGTCTATGGTATCTTTATATTTAGTGAGTTGGTTATTATATATTTCTTTATGTATTGTCAATTTAGATTTGCGCCAGTTGTGTTCTAGTTTTCTAAGATTTCTTTTCATTTGTTTTAATGTGTTGTTGAACCATGGTTTAGTATTTGTCTCAGGGTAAGTGGGCTTTTTGTATGTGTGGTTAATTTTGGCTGCGTTGTAGATGGTTTCATGCCAGTTCTTGACAGTGTCATCTAAGTTAGTTGCAGATGAAAGGAGGTGGGGAATTATTAGGTCAATAAATTCTTCATTGTTGAATTTTTTGAATTTTGATGTTGTAACATTTATGGGTTGATTGTTATTTATTTATTTATTTATTTATTTTAATTTCTTTTATACCGCACTCTTCGACATCAGCGCGGTTTACAGAGAACAAAACAAAAACCAGAACAACAGGCTGTTCGGAGTTACATATAACAGGATTATCAACTTGGAAAACAAGGGAGAACTATTTACATGGAAAATGTAATCTGTTAACTAGATCACATGCTCGAACTATGTACATGAATTAGCACGATTGTTGGGAGCAAGGGAAAAAAAACTGAAGTTGGATATGTAGTGGGACTAGATGTTATCTTCATATGGGGTAGTATCTGGTGAATAGGGTGAATTTAAGGGGCTTTCTGAACTGGGTTAAGTCGGTTATGGTACGGATGTCGGCAGGGAGCGAGTTCCAGCATTTTGGTGCGCAACACAAGAAGGCTCTGTTAGCTGTTGATAGATTGTATGTTGTAATGGCCTTTGGTGTTGATAAGGAGTTTAATGTTGCCTGTCTTCTGTTTCTGTTTCGTGGTACAGTTTGGATGAGCTCAGAAAGTGAGTTGGAAGATAGTCCCTTTATGGCCTTGAATGTTAGAATCAGGATTTTGAACATCAGCCTTCCGTGTATGGGGAGCCAGTGGAGCTGTTTGAGGATTGGTGTAATATGTTCACTCTTGGACGCTCCTTGAAGAACCCTTGCGGCAGTGTTCATAGCGAGCTGTAATGGGCTCAAGGTGGATTGTGGGAGTCCTTGAAGAATTGAGTTGGCGAAATCAAAATGTGGTAGGATTAGGGCTTGGTAAATGGTTCTGAAGTCTTCTGGGTCAAGTAGGGAGCGTAGGTGCTTGAGCGTGCGTATCTTAAAGTAGACAGCTTTTACGATATTATTTATGTGTGGTTTCATGTTGAGCCGGTGGTCCAGTGTGACTCCAAGGTATTTTATTGCTTCCTTAGTGCATAGTTCAGCTCCTTTGACTTTTATATGTGAAGGTGGGGTGAAGTTGGTGTCTCTGGTGATAAAGAGAACCTCGGTTTTCTTGTGTTGAATGCGGAGGTTCTGTGACAGGAGCCATTCTGAGACTGCATCGAAGCAGTTTGTTATAGGTAGTAAATCCATTTGCTTTGTGGAAAACGGCATGTAGAGTAGGATATCGTCTGCGTATACCATACATTTCACATTGAATGACCTGATGATATTGCAGATCGGCTGCATATAGATGTTGAACATGAGGGATGAGAGAGAGGACCCTTGCGGAACCCCTTGTTTTTGATGGAAGAGTTCGGATTCTCCTGTTGCAGTTTTTACATATTGCATTCTGGTATCAAGGTATGATTTGCACCATTCAAGTGCTGAGTTATGGACGCCTTTTTCTTTCAGTCGAACGAGGAGAATCTCATGGTTTACCGAATCAAACGCTGCTGCTATATCCAGGAAGATTAGCACAACGCCTTGCTGTAAGTTGTCTATAGTGGTGAGAACATCATTGAATAGGGTGGTGAGCAGTGTCTCAACCCCGTGGAATTCTCTGAAGCCGTGTTGAGAATGGTCAAGGGGGGCTGCGGAATCTATATGGTCTTGGATTTGCCGTTGTGCCTCTTTCTCAAAAATCTTTGCTAGAAGGGGGATGCTGGCTATAGGCCTGTAGGAGTCGGGCCGTTTAGGGTCTAGTTTCGCGTTCTTTAGCAGAGGTCTAATGGATGTGAACTTTAATGCAGATGGGAAGGATCCAGATGTAAAGGAGAGGTTAATGATTCTTGCAATGAAGGGGCTAAATGCACTTCGAAGATCCTTTATCCAAAAGGCTGGGCAAGGGTCGGTTTGTGCAGTTGTGGTGTTGAGTGAGGCGATTGTGTCTTCAATGTGTTTAGCAGAGGGTGTGGTAAGTACAGACAGGGATGTTAGACAGGTTGTTGCTTGTACAGTGGTTTTTGAGAGCTCATCTGTTTGAAGAAGTTTTGATTGTAGGTAATCAGCAAATTCCTGTGGGTGGATATCTTCATTTTGTTCAGAGGATGGTTCCTTTGACAGTGATTTGACAAGATTGAAGAGGTCGCGAGGTTTGTTCAAAGATCTTTTGAGCAAATCAGTGTGGTATTGCTTCTTTAAGGTTGTGATTGCTTCACGGTGAGATGCAAGGTGGAGATTGTAGGCTGCGTGATCGTCGATGGAAAGTGAGCGGCGCCAGCGTTTTTCGAGTCTTCGTAGGTGGGTAAGGGAGGACCGTAACTCGGGGGAAAACCATGGAGCAGAGGATTTTTTCCTGGACATGTTCTTTTTGTGTGGGAGTTGAGCAATGGTGTTAAGGTTGCTGTTCCAGGCGGTGATAGACTCATCAAGGTTGAGTGCTGTGTTGTCAAGGAGTGATTGGGTGCTTGATAGCATAAGCTCCCTGTTGAATGGTCGAAAGCCTCTTGTAGCTCTAGATGTGTTGTCCAGTTTTCTGTTGTTGCGAAGCTGATTGTTGCTCAGAGGAATTTGTAAGTTTATAAGTTTATGGTCCGACCATGGTACATTGGTGATCGATTTTACAATGTTGCAGCTCTGTTCGGATATAGAGTGTGGAGCAAAGACCATATCAAGAATGTTTCCTTTGGTGTGAGTGGGCTCCGTGATCAGTTGTTGATATCCAAGATCTTCAATGGCATTGAGGAGTGAAGATGATTGGTTTTGCTGTAATGATGGGAGATTGAGGTCTCCCAATATCCAGTTAGGAGTGTTGGGGTTGCTGGTATTGGCGGCCAGGTCCAATATGGTGGGAAGTTCATCCGGTGAGCTCGAGGGGGCTCTGTAGACCAGGTTGATGGAGCATTGTTTGTTCACTATGGTGATTATATCTAGGTTGCTTGTGCTATGCGAGTTGGTCATGTAGAAAAGGTGTTCCGTCTTGGTGAGTATGAGTGCTCCTCCTCCCTTCTTGTTTTCTCTATGGGTTGTGTGTATGGAGAAGTTAGGTGGAATAAGTTGGTTGATGAGGACATTGTCCTCTTTGGATAACCAGGTTTCGGTGATCATGAGTGCATCAAGATCATGAAGAGTGATTATATCAAGGATTACAGGCCATTTTTTTCGAATTGAGCGTGCATTTATAAGGGCACATTTTAATCTTTGTGTTGTTTGGGATTTGTGTTGCTTAAGATTGCTGGTTTGGTGTATTGCAATGTGGATGAGGTGGGAGTGTCGTATACGGGCTTCCCTATCTGGATGATGGTAAGGGTTGCCTGACCATTGTTTTCCGTGGTTCTTGAGGATCGGTATATGGTTGGTGGAGGGAGAGTAGGCAAGAGAGGTCCCGAGCCAGTCTGTGAGAAGGTAAAAACTGAGAAAGGTGATGAGATGGAGAGACATTTTGGTTTCTTGGTATGGGATGTGTATGGGAGTCTCAGAGTCTTGTGATGCAAATTACAAGTTACAGTAAAGTTAGTAAAGGCTAATTCACAGTATAAGTGGTACAATACAGTGGTACGGTATAGTGGTACAATGACTAAAATGCAAATTACAAGTTACAGTAAAGTTAGTAAAGGCTATTTCACAGTATAAGTGGTACATACAGTGGTACGGTACAGTGGTACAATGACTAAAATTGGTTTGAGTTGCTGGCGGGAATATATGGTATTAGGTGGAGGCTATTACTGACTTCATTACAGATAACAGGATTTAAGGATAGACTAGATGACTGTATAAAGTCATGCGATAGCTATTCAGTGAACTGCGGACAACGGTGAAGTTACTGGCAACAAGCTAATTGATCAAGGTATACTGTAAGGTAGATAAGCAGTAAAGATACTGGCAAGAATTTACTGACATTAGTGATTTGTAAGGTGAACAAACAAATAAACGTAGATTGCTGGCTATTTAATTAATGCTAGCTGGCGGTACTTGTAGGATTGCAAGTTACTGGCAACAATAAGGAAGGAGTTCAGGCGCTGGATACAGTACAAGTGGCCATTTGGCCTCAGCTGCTGGTTACCGTGAAGGTAGATGTTGACTTCTGGGAGCGATACTGTTGTCAGGGATGTTCTTGCTGGTACCGATAGCGAGCTCGACCCTAGGGGAGCTCAAGCAGCTGGTTGATGGAGGAGATGCGTGCCTGACTGTTTTCTGGCGTTTCAGAGAGGGCCACTACCTAAGGGCCACGCCAAAGGGCCCTCTGGCGAGGCCCTCAGGCGCGGGCCCGGCAGGCGCGGGCCTGTCTGGCGGCAGCCGCTTTTATGTGTCGCTTCCTCCCTCCCACAGCCCGGATTGGGCCGGAGAAACCTGAGCGGGAAGGATGGAGAGCCCGCTCAGGTGTGCTCAACTCCCGATCGGAGGAGCCTTTTAAATGGCGGCCGATTCTTTCTGCGGCAGCCGCTTTTATGTGTCGCTTCCTCCCTCCCACAGCCCGGATTGGGCCGGAGAAACCTGAGCGGGAAGGATGGAGAGCCCGCTCAGGTGTGCTCAACTCCCGATCGGAGGAGCCTTTTAAATGGCGGCCGATTCTTTCTGCGGCAGCCGCTTTTAGGTGTCGCTTCCTCCCTCCCACAGCCCGGATTGGGCCGGAGAAACCAGAGCGGGAAGGATGGAGAGCCCGCTCAGGTGTGCTCAACTCCCGATCGGAGGAGCCTTTTAAATGGCGGCCGATTCTTTCTGCGGCAGCCGCATTTAGGTGTCGCTTCCTCCCTCCCACAGCCCGGATTGGGCCGGAGAAACCTGAGCGGGAAGGATGGAGAGCCCGCTCAGGTGTGCTCAACTCCCGATCGGAGGAGCCTTTTAAATGGCGGCCGATTCTTTCTGCGGCAGCCGCTTTTAGGTGTCGCTTCCTCCCTCCCACAGCCCGGATTGGGCCGGAGAAACCTGAGCGGGAAGGATGGAGAGCCCGCTCAGGTGTGCTCAACTCCCGATCGGAGGAGCCTTTTAAATGGCGGCCGATTCTTTCTGCGGCAGCCGCTTTTATGTGTCGCTTCCTCCCTCCCACAGCCCGGACTGGGCCGGAGAAACCTGAGCGGGAAGGATGGAGAGCCCGCTCAGGTGTGCTCAACTCCCGATCGGAGTGCTATTAAAGGGGTATGTAAGATTTAATTTTATAATGTAGTGATCAGACCAGGGTATCTGTGTACATTCAACTGAATTGGGATTTATTAGCTTGAAGAGTGTATTAGGGAGAAGGATAATATCGAGTGTTCCACCTTTTGTGTGTGTGGATGTGTTTATTATCTGATGATATTCCATGTCTGATATTGTATCAAGGAACAGTTTAGATTCCAGTGTTGGTAGCGAGGGAAGGTTAAAGTCTCCAAGCATGATTATAGGGTGTTGTTCTGTGGATGAACTGAGGAGTTCGATAAAGGCGTCAAGGTAATCTAACTTTTGGTTTGGGGGTCTGTATACTAGGCAGAGTTTCATGGGACCGATCTTTATTAATAGTGTATCTGTGTCGTTGGAGATGTTTGACTGGATTGATTTGGCGCTTAGTACTTTTCTTGTCATTATTAATACGCCTCCGCCTTTTTTATTGGTTCTATGTTTATAGAAAGTGTCATAATCTTCATTATTAAGTTGATTTAAGTAGACTGTATCTGAATCGGAGAGCCAAGTTTCTGTGACACATAATATGTCTGGTTTGGAGTCTGCTATTAAATCATTAAATATGGGCAGCTTGTTTTTCATTGACCGTGCATTGATAAGGATGCATGAGAGGGATGTTAGGTTATTGGTGCATGTTCCCTTGGTTGTATGGTATGGGTATGTTTTTATGTGAATTAGTCTATGGAAGTTTGGTTTAGGATGGTTGTTTGGATAAATGTGTCCGATATGGTTGTTGTCCCGAGTGAGTGAGTGAATTATGGGAATTGTTTTATAATTTTTACTGTTTAGGCTTAGTGTTAAGTCAATAGTTAGAATTGCTAAAACTAGACTGATATTAAATAGATTCATTAGCAAAATGTTTGTACGTGTCATTTTAACTGTTTTGTGGTTAGTGGCGCTAAGCAGTTATATGATGGGGTAAAATAAATGAGAGAGAAAGAAAGTCACTAGGTGGTTGTGTTATGCAGAGAAAAGACTAGGTGGTTGTGTTATGCAGAAAATAACAACAGTATTGATTAATGATAATCTGCTAAAGACAACTGTAATAGAATGTATGGTTGTTACTTATTAGTTAGCTACTTATTTACAGCAGTTCTGAGTGATGACTTACTGTCTAGCAACAGTAATAACTTACTACTAGCAACAGTATCAAGTGATGTCTTACTACTGGCAACAGTATCAAGTGATGACTTACTATTGGCAACAGTAATAGGTACTGTTGAAAACAATGATGTAGAGAGAGCTAGTGAAGTGTTCAATTGTGATATCAATATCAATTGTTGCAACAGTTTAATCAGCATTGATTAGTTATGTATACTATTTGTCACACTGTAAATCTTTAGGCTCTTCAGGTAAAGTACTTATCAATTAATGTTAGGTTCAGAGCAGTTTCAACAATGAGAATTAGTACTGGTAATGGTATAGTATTTCAGTAGTATATCTTACTGACAACAGTAAATAATCGTACTGGTTATAATCTATATATGTGCTACTGGCAACAGTATTAATTTCAGGCTATTTGTGATGGCTGTATGAATTAATACTAACAATAGTAATGTAGTTTTGTTGTATATCTTATTTACAATATTGATCAAGTTATACCAGATTATGATGTAGTTTCTATGAAAGATAATCTACTTAGGGTCTCAGAGGTTATTCACAGTTAAATAGGCAGAACCGAGGGAAGATTAATCAAGCTAGGATGTAATTGTTATTTGAATTTTCTAGTATAAACAAATAAGATCAACTGCAGAGGGCGGGTCTGTTGGGGGATTCCTGTCGTCAGGTATACTTGCTGCGGTTTGGTGGCTGTCAATTCGGTGCAGTGCAGGGGAGTAAGGTAGATTCTGCGTAGTTCTTCTTCTGCTTTTTGGTGGTCAACGGGGGTCTAGTAGAGCCTTTGCCTAAGGGCCGTGCCAAAGGGCCCTCTTGCGCGGCCCTCAGGCGTGGGCCCGCAAGGCGCGGGCACGCCTGCTGGCGCTTCTTTTTAAATTGCTGCTCCTGCTGCCCGGAATTGGGCAGAGCGGCCTGGTGGGGGTGGCCTGGTGCTCCGACCCGCTCGATCCCCGCCGGGAGAGCAGCTGGAGGGTCGGAGTGCTGGGCTGCTGAAGAGGCCGCGCGCCGGCTGGCGCTTCTTTTTAAATTGCTGCTCCTGCTGCCCGGATTGGGCAGAGCGGCCTGGTGGGGGTGGCCTGGTGCTCCGACCCGCTCGATCCCCGCCGGGAGAGCAGCTGGAGGGTCGGAGTGCTGGGCTGCTGAAAACTTAGTACATATTAGTACATATTTATTAAGATCCTTAAGTCTGTCCTCATATGCTTTATAATGAAGACCACTAACCATTTTAGTAGCCACCCTCTGCACCAACTCCATCCTGTTCAAATCCTTTTGAAGGTGCGGTCTCCAGAATGGCACACTATCCTCCAAATGAGGTCGCACCAAAGACTTATACAGAGGCACTATCACCTCCTTTTTTCTGCTAGCCATTCCTCTCCGTATGCACCCAAGCATCCTTCTAGCTTTTGCCGTCGCCTTTTCTACCTGTTTAGCTACTTTAAGATCATCAGACACAACCACGCCTAGGTCCCGCTCTTCTTTAGTGGACAAAAGTACTTCACCCCCTATACTATACTATATTGCTCCCTTGGATTGCATATAAAGCCCACCTTTCTGGGTATTGGCATTTCTCACAGCAACTACACATGTCTCATTGCGGCGTATATAATCAGTAATCAAATTTTAACGCTTGAAAATTCACACAAACCTAGATGATAAACAAAATAAAACAGTTAAGCTTTGTTCACTCTCCTCCCATCACACAATGTGGGAAAAGAGCAATAGCAACCATCAGCACAGGACCAGTGAGTCCGTGCACGCTCACATATTTTGTTCCTCCACATGGGTGTTTGATCTAACACAAAACCTAGTCAAGAGGAGAATGTGTGCAGGTAAAGACAAGAGCAGCAAAAGCAGGTGCACCAGGACAGTGGTAGATATAGATAGCTTTATTGAACAAAAACCCCAATGCATTTTGGCTGAACACCTTTTTCAGTGGGAATGAACCTCAAATGGAGTGGAAGAGCAGCCTAGTGGTTAGAGCACTGGCTTGGGAACCATGAGACCAAGGTTCAGTTCCCACTAGCACTCCTTGTGGCCTTGGGCAAGTCACTTAACCCTCCATTGCCTCAAAAAAATCCAAGTTATCAATGTCCCTGTTTAATGTTAATTACCAAGTTTAAGTTAAAATGTAAACTGCTTTGATAGAGGCATAGGAGTGATGTAATTGAAACCTAGGCTTTTCATTGGTTCTTTGTCTCCACCAATCTGTTGGTAGGGAACACAAATGACTTGTCTGGACTGGTCTAGCAGAATAATATGGAATGATTAATTGCTTTTCAGGGGAGTAGGGTTTAATTGCTTGGATCCTTTGCAGCTGGAAATGTTTCTGTGTGACAAGGAGGTGCAATGAATAATCTTTGGGTGGGGTGGGTAGCTAATTAGTTATGACCGCTTTTAGTGGGAGAGATTTTTCTCTTTGTTTTTCTTTGCTATAACTTGTTATAGTTTAATTGTCATTATCTTCCCGAGATGTAGGCTAATTGACTGTGTAGTACTATTTGGTTGTATGTACCTATAAACTTTTCTTTTTTTCATTACTTGGTAATGTAAACAAAAAAGAAGATGCAAATTCTTAACCAGGGTGGAGTCAATGCTAATCCTGGTGACCCAGCAGCCCCTGTGTTTTCTTGGCAAGATGTGATCGGAAGTAGATTGCCAGGCCTTTCTTCTAAGGAAATGGAGGGTAAAGTGACTTGCCCAAGACCACAAGGAGTGCCAGGAATTGAATCCTGGTCTCTTGGTCACCAGGTGCTGCTCTAACCACTAGGCTACTCCTCCACTCTCTGTGACTATTCAAAAAGTAAAAAAAAAGAAACAGAAAAGAAAATAAATATAGAGCAAGGAGTAAGAAAGAAAAATCAAAGCAACAGAACTGACACACAGGCAACTTCTAAGCTCCATTATATACTATACAAATCATGATGATAATATGTTTTTACTTTATTTTTACTAAGCTTTTACATTTTACACTTTTATGAACACTTCAGCTAGCCACATTTAATTTAATTTAATTTAATTTGTGCGTTTTTATATACCGCATCTTCCTATGATCAGTTGCGGTTTACATGGAACAACAGTTAAACAAGCAATGCTGTTTTTACATATAACAGTGGGCGATAACAAGAAAATCAAACTTACAGTTAAAACATTTTGTAAACTATGTGCAAGAATTCAAACTTTCATTTAACAGGTTGTAAACTACGTATAAAGAACACATTTTAACTATGTACAGGTATGTCTATTTTCAAATCATTGGGATGAAGTTCTAGCATCAATTTCAGTTCAGAGGTGGGTCATGTCAGCTGGTGAAGCTATCCTTTTTCTTGTTGAAGGGGTGGGTTCGACAAAGCTCCGTAGTGTTCTGAGAATAAATGTGTTTTAAGTTTTTTCCTGAACTCCATGATTTGGGGTAAGGATCTTAATTCCGGGGGAATGTTGTTCCATGTTACAGGGGCAGCATGGGAGAATGCTTTCTTGTTTGTTGATTTTTTGGCCTTTATGAATTCCTTTGGTGTTATTAGTTTATTTAGTTGGTCTCGTCTTTGGTGGTTATGATTGGGTTCTTTATTGATAAGGTTATTTAGAGTAATTGGTGCTGTGTTATTTAGGACTTTGTAGATAGTTAAGAGAGTTTTATATTGAATCCTGCATTGAATCGGGAGCCAGTGTAGGTACTCTAAGATAGGTGTTATATGGTGGAAAGGTGGGGTGTTCATTATGGTCCTGGCTGCTGCATTTTGTGCTAGTTGGAGTTTTTTTAAGTTATGCTTTGTTATGCCTAGTAGAGTTAAATTTGCAAAGTCGAAATGGGGAGTTATTATGGCCTGAATTATCCGTTGAAAATCCTGTAAGTGGATTAGTGGGCGGAGTTGTTTTAATATTTTAAGTTTAAAATAAACTTTTTTTGTTATATTTCGTATATGTGTGTCCATACTGAGGTGTTTGTCTAGTATTACTCCTAGGTAACGTATTTCATCTTTTATTTTGATGTCATTATTTTGCAGAGTAATGTGTGATGGGGGAATGTAAGTTGTGTTTTTAGTTACTATTAGGGCTTCTGTTTTAGCGTGGTTAATGAATAAGTTGTTTTCATTTAGCCAATTGTTTATTTCATTGAGGCATGTATTAATAAGTAGTGTTGGGATATTAGGTATTGTAAATGGGACATACATCATTATGTCGTCCGCATAAAGATGGTGCAGATATATCTACCTCAGACACAATAAACAAGTTCTCATTTAACAACTCATCACATATGCATGGGGAAGGGCGAAGGGAAGGGAGAATAGAGGACATATCACAGAAGAATAGTGTTATACAGAACACGAGATAGGTAGAACTTACCTGAGCAGCTGATCAGTTTTCAGTTGTTCAGTTGGTTGAAGTCCTTTGAGTAATGGATTCAGTGCCTCTCTAATCCATTCTAAGGCTGTCTCAACAGATTGCTCTCTTTTCCTCTCACTAGTTTCTGCTGCACCAGATAAAGCACCATCAGTCAATTCAGACCCAGCAGATATCACCACAGAAGACATACTCTGCAAAGTAATGAAACCAAACACTCAACGCAACCAAAGTGTATCATGGTACAGTTAAATTAGATTCTGCCCAGTCTATATTAATCTTTGGTTTTAAGGACCAGATGTACGAAAAGGTTTCCTCCATTTTGGCACCCAGGGCCGGCCCAAGGGTTTCTACTGCCCTAGGCAGAAACCCCAGCCTCGCCATCCCCCCCAGTTGCCGCCGCTTCTGTCTCGGGAGGGGGAGGTGGCAGCGGCAGTATTCCCAAAAGTGGCAGCTTTATGCAGCTGCTTTTGGAAATACTGCTGCTGCCTGCCCCCCCCCCCAATGGAATCAGTGTGGGGGGGAAGAGGGCGGAGCGACCGCCCATGTGTACTGCTGACGCCCATGTGTACCGCTGCTACCACTGCCCACCCGGGCCGGCCGCCTAGCTTTCCTGGTGGATGGGCAGGCGCTGTTGGCACCCCTTTACTAAGTGCTGTCTGCCAAATCAGTCAGAATCTACTGCTCCCCTCCTCCATCTTACTCACTAACTGGCCTAAACAAGGTGAAATTATCTCAACTCATAATTTCCTTTCCTGGAGTTCTGCTAGATCAGCCCAGACTAGTGGGTTGTTTCCCCCTGCCAGAGGAAGAATAGAAACTTCCATTGACATCATCACTGGTACTAAGGCTGGTGCAACTAGGGGCACCCTTCAGTATTTATCTAACCAAGCATATGGTATGAAACTAATGAACAGAAGGCAACCCCTGGATAAACAAACACAACCACTGCTTGACCCAATACAAGCATTGTGGAACCTGTGTCTTTTGGGGAAACTGCTAGGTACTTGTGACCTAGATTGGCTACTGTTGGAAACAGGAGACTGGGCTTGATGGACCTTGGTCTGATCCAGTATGGTATATCTTATGTTCCTAACCTCCAAAAGACACAAGTATTTACAAACCAAAGACATGAACACTACATATACAGCCAAGAATCCTGCGACAACTGCTATCGCAGAAACAGCTATAGATCCTTCAGGGTGAGTCTTGGACTAGTCTTAGCAAGACTCTAGGAAAGGAAATTATCAGAAACATAGAAACAAACATGACCACAGAAAAAGACCTCATGGCCTATCTAGTCTGCCCTTCCATATCAACCACTACAATAGTCCCCTTTTTCCCTTTAGAAATCCTGTTTGTCCCATGCGTTTTTGAATTCAGATACTGTCCTCATCTCTACCACCTCCACTGGGAGACTATTCCATGCATCTACCACTCTTGTAAAGAAATATTTCTGCATATTACTCCTGAGTCTATCCCCTTTCATCCTCATCCTATGTCCCCTCATAGCAGCGCTTACTTTCAATTGAGAAGCTCTCCCTCTGTGCATTTATGCCATGGAGGTATTTAAACGTCTCAATCATATCACCTCTATCCCACCTTTCCTCTAAAGTATACATATTAAGATCCTTAAGTCTGTCCTCATATGCTTTATAGACCACTAACCATTTTAGTAGCCGCCCTCTGCATCAATTCCAACCTGTTTATATTCTTTTGAAGGTGCGGTCTCCAGTATTGCACACAATACTACAAATGAGGTTGGACCAAAGACTTATACAGAGGCACTATCACTTCCTTTCTTCTGCTGGCCATTCCTCTCCCTACCAGGTAAATACAATTTCACCTTCCAAGCCATCCTGCTAGACCAGTCCAGACTAGTGAAAATTGCCAAAGCTACAAGTCAACTGGGTGGGGAAACACCTCTGCACTAAAGGCCACTCCACTCTAGCATGGCAAACTAACCAGCAGTGCCTGACAAGGTAGAGAGGGAAGTGCTCGTCACCGTGGGTTGATGAAACTAGACTCCATCCAAGAAACACCTGCACCTGGATGGCATGAGCTCTTAATGCTGCCAACCTTGACTTGTCTATCAAAATCATAGGCAGTGGCAACTGCTTCATTATCAAGCCTGCCAAGATGGATATGGAGGCCACCTCACCCCTAGGCAGGTTCGGTAAAATAGAAATATAGGAACATGATGGCATAAAAAGACCACATGGCCTATCTAGACTGCCCAAAATACCTCATTAAGATGCAACTGCCCATGGCCTATCCATACTGCTCCCCTGTGTGCATGCCTAATCTAACTGCATGCTGGTTTGCACTGCACATTCTTGTTTTTTAAAGTGCCATTAAATCTATGCGGACTCCTGGTGACTCAGCAGTCTCAAGGGGTTTTTGGCAAGGTATGACCAGAAGTAGATTGCCAGGCCTTTTCTTCCAAGATAATGGAGGGGTAAAGTGACTTGTCCAAGGTCACAAGGAATGCCAGTGGGAATCAAACCCTGATCGCTTGGGTACTAGGCTGTTGCTCTAACCACTAGGCTGCTATTCCACTCCACAAATGATTTGCACAAGACTACACAGGGTGCCTGTGGGATTTGAAGCTGGCTTCCCCAGTTCTTAGCACACTGAGCAAATCACTATAGTCTGCCTAGAATATAGAAAGGGTCAGCCACTTCTGAGCAACAGAGACGTACACTCTGGATGCAGAATTTCATCTCTGCTACTGCATTGTTTGGAGGAAAATGATGAAAGTGAAACCACATTGTAAACACGGGAGAGAAAGAAGGAAGGAGTCGGGTGCAAAGGTTGGCTAAGGCATCAAGATTGTGACCCACTTCAGTCACACAAAGGAAGGCTTTATCAAGGCCCAAAAAGATCTAGGCTAAGATCCCAAGGTGAAAAGGGAAACCTTATTGAAGTTGGAAGATACAGGCTAAGAACCCAAGTTGAGACCACAGACTGCTTAACAGAATGCCAGAAACATATGCCCTGGAGAAAGTGTGACCTGTCCGGATGAAAAATGAAGAGAACATGCAAAGTAACCTGAATGGTCAAGGAACTCAGTGCAAGACCTTTGCTGACTAGATAGGCCATATGGTCTTTTCGTGCCATCATGTTGCTATGTTTCTATCCTGAAGAATGTTAAGGAGGGCAAAAGCACATGCCAATGTCACAAGCCTTGTTGCTGACAACAGACTCAGATGCATGTCAAACTGGTAGACCAGCATCTTGCTTTCAAGAAGGTGGAGCTCACCAAGACAGAGTAACCCTTCCGCCCTAATCTGCACCTTCTAAGGGCCAAGCCATAAACAAGAAGGGAGCCAGATGTTCCACTAGTACAGCTCTTGACGCAGCTGCCCTCTTCCATGACTGACTGGAAGGGCTGTCTACCAAGAACCTCACTAGATTGCCTAGCAAGGTTTCAGTGGCCAGCATGGAATCGCCCAGCTCTGCAACTCTGAATGGTCCACTATATGGCAAACCACGCAGCCAAACAGAGGCCCAGTGGGAAGATGTACCAGAAAGCTTTCACAGCCAGGAGCCACTCTTCTTTAAAAAGGCTGACAAGACCTGCTCCTTGTCATTGGCTAATGACTTGCAGCGGTACAAAATGCACAGGAACACAGATGGCACGAGCTCACATTCCCCAGGATCGAGAACATGCCAAACGAGGACATTCACATCAACATTATCATTGTGGAACTCAGCAGTGGTGCTGTTCATAGGAAAATAAGAGGTTCAACCCAAGAACGACCCAATATCCCTGGTTCTCTATGCCAGTTAACCTAAGCCACCACCATGATCTGGCTGGAAAATATCTGGACTGCTCAGTCCCAAATAAGGTAGCTAACAGCAGCAGGACTAGGTGAATTGCCTATGCCTGCATTTGGTTGGTCATCCAAGACACCTCGTGCCTAGTCAGACGACTCTGAACTGTCCACCACAGGTAGAAAGCACCCCTTGCCGACTCTCCACGGGCATGCCCTTCACTCCACTGCAGGGACAGACCACTAATGCAGAAGATTTTTCACCAGTGGGGGAAGGAAAATGCAGATGACATAGCCCTGAGAGAGAAAGACCAGGGAGACTGCTGTGCCACCTAGAGTCAACCCATATGGCTCCATTCCAGGGAAGCAGCTGTATCACAGCTGCTACGAAGCCCAGCAGCTGCAAATAGTCTCAATCTGTGAAAGATGGACAGCTCCAGAATGCTGAAGATTTGGTCTGCCTCTCTTTGCTCAAACAGACTCTGTGTACACGGGCACTGAACTTTGACTCGAGCTACCCCCAGAACTCTGAGGCAACTAGAGAGAGTCCCTTGAGGATAGCATCCATCCCAGACTCTTCAGCAAATTAACCCACTGTCTGAGAGGCTCCAAACTGAGATGGCACAGATGAAGCAATCGAACTGCCAACACCACCCCCATGACTTTGAAAAGGTCTCTGGTTGTATTACAACATAGGAAATCTGAAGTACAGGGAATGGAACGGACAATGCCCATCCAGGACAGCGTATCACAGAAATCACTGTATCTTCTCCAATGAAAACATGAAAGTAAGCTGTGTAAAGGCTCAAAGAAAGCATAGTTACTCACCTGTAACAGGTGATCTCCGGGAACAGCAGGAATTTAGTCCTCACATATGGGTATCGTCGGTACCGACGGAGCCTGCGCAGGAACGCTCCCCAGCGTCCAATTAGAAAGCTTTTGGGAGCATCCCACAGTGCCTGCGTGCTGCCTTCCTGCCTTTCCCAACTGCCTCTCTCCAGTTGAGTTTTAAAGCTGAGACAAAGAGAGAGAGAGGGAAAGGGAAAGAGATAGAGAGATACAACTCCTAGGGGAGGTGGGTGGGTTGTGAGGACTAAATTCCTGCTGTTCCCGGAGATCACCTGTTACAGGTGAGTAACTATGCTATCTCCAGGAACAAGCAGGAATGTGTTCATCACATATGGGGACTCCCTAGCTTTAGATGCCAGGGAGAGACCCCAGAAGTTGTGCGTCCCTGAGAAAGGCTCCACTTCCCCCCATGGATCTCTGGCATCCTACCAGGGATGGTGGGTAGAAGTTGATTAAGTATGGAACAGGTGTTGAAGAACAGCCTGACCAAACAAGGCATCCCAGCGGGAGTCCTTGTCCAAGCAGTAATGGGCTGTGAAGGTATGAACCGAGGCCCAGGTGGCTGCTCGGCAGATGTCGTCGATAGACACAGAGTGCAGATGAGGCATTGAAGCTGCCATGGCTCTCACATTGTGAGCTGTGACATGGCCCTCCAGAGGAAGATTCTTACTCTGATAGGCAAAGGAAATAGACTGAGCAATCCAGTTAGATAGTGTTCTCTTGGAGAATGGAAGTCCCAAATGAGAAGGATCAAAAGCAACAAAGAGTGAGAGGACTTTCTAAGTGGCTGTGTTCTTTGTGGGTAAAAGGCTAAAGCTCTATTACAGTCCAAAGTATGAAGGTTCCTTTCTGCACTTGATGCATGAGGCCTTGAAAAGAACACAGGTAGGTAGACCGCTTGGTTTAGATGAAAGGGCGAGATCACCTTTGGCATAAAGCGTGGATGAGTCCTAAGGACTACCTTGTCATGATGGAACCTTGTATAAGGTGGATCAGCTACTAGTGCTTGCAACTCACTGATGCGACGTGCTGATGTGATTGCAATGAGAAAGATAACCTTCCAAGAAAAGAATTTCAAGGAGGTAGTAGCTAAGGGTTCGAAAGGTGGCTTCATGAGCTGACCAAGAACCAAATTTAAGTCCAATGCCACAGGGGGTGGCTTAATGGGAGGTTCAGTTAGCAGAAGGACTCTCATAAATCTTGCTATAAGAGGATGGGAGGAAACAGGTTGTCCATTTAGAGGCTTGAAGGAAGCTGCAATAGCACTCAAATGGACCCTCACTGAGTTAGTCTTAAGTCCTGCATTCACAAATGAAGGAGGTACTCCAGTAATGATTCCAGAGGTTTGGCAATGGGGTTAAGACCCTTCTGCGAACACCATATGGTAAACCTTTTCCACTTGAAAGCATAAGAGCGTCTTGTGGAAGGCTTCCTGGAAGCATAAAGAATATCCTTTATTTGCTGAGGGAGGTTAAGATCATGGAGATCTAGGCCTTCAGCAACCAAGCCCTTAGATGCAGAGACTGGGGATTGGGATGCCATAACATTCCGTCCTCTTGAGATAGGAGATCTGGAGCAGACCCTAACTCCAAGGAGGGAGCTTGAGAGAGATGTAGAAGCAGAGGATACCACACTTGCCGTGGCCAATGTGGAGATATGAGAATCATACAGCCTCTGTGTCTCTGAAGCTTGAACAGGGTTTTGGGAATTAGGGGAATGGGTAGAAAGGCGTACAGGAAGTCTTGACCCCAGTAAAGCAGGAAAGCATCCTTGGCCTGAGCCCCCTGAGCCGGAATTCTGAAACAGAACCGGGGAAGTTTGGCATTCCACGGACTTGCAAAGAGGTCTATGTCCGGGGTTCCCCAAATTTGAAAAATCTTGGCCACCTGGTCTGCATGCAGAGACCACTCGTGTGGAAGCAGAACTCGACCGAGTCTGTCTGCCCAAGCGCTTTGTATGCCTGGAAGATATACTGCCAGGAGATGAATCTGATGCTCTCTGGCAAGGGCCCATAGTCGCAAAGCTTCGTTGCAAAGCGACAGAGAGCCTGTTCCCCCCTGCTTGTTCACGTAGAACATGGCTACTTGATTGTCTGTATGAATGAGGACTGTCTTGTAGCTGAGCAGGGTATGGAACACTCGAAGAACAAGGAAGATTGCTCTGAGCTCCAAGAGATTGATATGTAGATGAGTCTCCTGTGGAGACCAGGTGCCTTGGGTGGAGAGGTCTTGCAGATGAGCTCCCCAACCCATCGGAGAAGCATCTGTTGTGAGAGTTGCCTGGGGTAAGGGTTGTTGAAAAGGGGACCCCAACAACAGGTTTTGAGTGGACTTCCACCACTGGAGGGACAAAATAAGGCGATTTGTGTTTGCTATTTTGCCTGACAGACATCCTGATGCCTGGGTCCATTGAGTGGATAAAGTCAACTGGGCTGCCCTCATATGGAAACGAGCATAGGGAACCACATGCACAGTAGATGCCATGTGGCCTAGTAGTTGTAACATTTCTCGGGCAGGGAGATGAGGTTTTAGCACTGCTTGAGAAGCTAACTGCACCATGCGAAGGCAGCGGGCCTGGGGGAGATAGGCCTTTGCCTTTCTAGTATCCAGCAACGCTCCTATGAACTCCAAAGACTGAGTGGGAGTTAGACTGGATTTTGGGATGTTTATTACCAGACCCAAATACTGAAGGATACGCATTGTGCAGGATAGAGAAGTCCTGGCCTCTGACTCTGTTGGGGCTCGAATGAGCCAGTCGTCTAAGTAGGGGAAGACGAATATCCCTAGAGTGCGGAGAAATGCTGCTACTACAGCCATGCATTTCGTGAACAACCTTGGTGCTGAGGCCAGGCCAAATGGAAGCACCCTGTATTGGTAGTACTTTTCTTGAAAAAGGAACCGAAGGAACCTTCTGTGAGTTGGATGGATGAGAACATGGGTGTACGCATCCTTGAGATCTAGAGAACAAAGCCAATCCTGACTCTGAAGGTATGGCAGCAGAGTTCCAAGAGAAATCATCTTGAATTTCTCTTTGACAAGGAATTTGTTCAATTCTCTGAGGTCCAAGATAGGTCTGTATCCCCCTGTTTTCTTTGGGATAAGGAAATAGGGGGAGTAAAACCCTGTACCCTGCTGATGAATGGGTACTTCTTCTATTGCCCCTTGGGCAAGAAGCATAGTGACCTCCTGACCTAAGAGGTTGATGAGAGAGGTCGGAGAACTGAACTGCCTTATCATTGTGGGAGGGGGCATGCTCGAAAAATAAAGCTTGTACCCCTCTTTTATGATGGAGAGTGTCCAATGCTCTGCTGTTATCTGCCCCCATCTGGGGGCAAAGTGACACAACCTTCCTGGAATGGTGGAAGGCTCTGGTCCAACGAGAGCCAGGAAGGCTAAGATCTCTAGCTGAAAGTCAAAGGCCTTGTGGAGGCTGAGACTGCTGGGACTGCTGAGGCTTAGCAGTCTTTGCTTTCCTTTGTTTGGGTAGTTGCTGACCTTTCCTGACAAGCTGACCTGCAGAACGTCCCTGCTGAGAATAAGCAGGATAATATCTTTTCTTTTTAGAAAAGAATGTTTTTTTGAAAGATTTCTTTCTAGCAGGATCAGCTGTGGACTTGGATAATTTCTATCCAAGGTGGAGTTGTCAGCATCCAACTCATTGGCCTTTTCCTGCCAATCTTTACCAAACTAGACTAGAAATCTGAAATTGTGAGTATATACTTCTGGGAATTTTTCTGAAAGGATTTTTTTTCTTTTAAAGCTAATTAATCTGTGAACCCACTATTTTTTGTTAAATCAGTCAAGGCCTAGTAGCAACAGTTTAAGATTCAATTTAAAACACAGAAGAGAACTTTCTGGTTACCTTTCATACCTAGTAGAGAGCTGCAGTTTAAATTTCATAGTCACTCAGGGCCTAGCATCAGCAAAGTACTTTTAGTTCCAATTTAAAACACAGAAGAGAGCTTTCTGGTTAAATTTAGAATCCAGCAGAGAGCTTGTAGTTTAAATTTCATAGTCACTCAGGGCCTAGCACCAGCAAAGTACTTTTAGTTTCAAATTAAAACACAGAAGAGAGCTTTCTGGTTAAATTTAGAATCCAGCAGAGAGCTTGTAGTTTAAATTTCATAATAGGTTAGGGCCTAGCATCAGCAAAGTACTTTTAGTTTCAAATTAAAACACAGAAGAGAGCTTTCTGGTTAAATTTAGAATCCAGCAGAGAGCTTGTAGTTTAAATTTCATAATAGGTTAGGGCCTAGCATCAGCAAAGTACTTTTAGTTTCAAATTAAAACACAGAAGAGAGCTTTCTGGTTAAATTTAGAATCCAGCAGAGAGCTTGTAGTTTAAATTTCATAATAGGTTAGAGCCTAGCTGCAGCAAAGAGCTATAATTTAAATCAAATCAGAATATAGCTTACCTCAGCAGCACAGGACAGGGTACTGTGTAGCAGCCCTCTTTTAATAAGTGTTATGGTACTTGCACAACTTAAAAGACAGGAGGTGCTCTCAGGTGAAGCTCATTACCCAAATCAGTCATACACTAAGGACCTGAGATTAATTAAGCTTCAGTTGAACAAGGTATATTAAACTTATTAGGTACAGTTTTAGTGGTATAAATATCCATAGCACCCTTTAGTACGTAAACAACTTAAAGATCTAAACACAAACTTAAAACTAAGATGCAGACAGCAGTCCAGCAGCGGGATGTGGGCTTTCCAATCTTTTGCATTGAGTGTCACATGTATGATTTTCTCCCAGCTGGTGAGAGGTCTTACGTGTGCACTAGGTGCAAGGAGCTCTTTGCTCTCAGGGAACAAGTCCGTTCTCTAGAGGCTAAAGTAGCAGACTTGGAAAGCATAAGACAGACAGAGAGGTACATAGACGAGACCTACATTTACAACAGGAACTTTCCCTCATACCCTTAAGCAAACATCCATAAGGCCATTACTAAAAAACAACAAACTTGACCCTCTTAAACCAGAATCATATAGACCTATTTCAAGTATTCCATTACTAGCAAAAATTTTGGAAAAAGAAGTACAAAAACAAATTCAGGATCATATAGATCTTAACGCCCCACTGGACTCATGCCAGCACGGTTTCAGAGAATTCCACGGTGTGGAAACGCTTCTAACTACTCTGTTCAGCAGCTTATTATCAGGAATTGATAACATCCGCCAAGGGTTCGTCCTTGTTTTTCTTGATATCGCAGCCGCTTTTGATTCTGTTAGCCATGAACGCCTCCTTGAGCGTCTCAAAGGGAAGGGAATTACTGATAAAGCACTTGAGTGGTGTAGATCCTACCTTTCTGACAGATGGCAACAAGTACGATCCAACGATACTTCATCAGATCAGTTTCATCAAAAACAAGGGGTCCCTCAAGGCTCATCCCTTTCCGCCCTTATGTTTAATATATACATGCAGCCTATCTGTAACCTGATTCGATCCTTTAGAGTTAACTGCATGATATACGCGGATGATGTACTTTTATATTTTCCTTTTACAACTGAGAACCCTGATCTCAATCCATTAACTAACTGCATAAATGAAGTATCCAACTGGCTACAATCCCAAAATCTAAGGATCCAACACAAGAAAACGGAGGTGTTATTTATTACACGTAACCAAAATTTCACTGCTCCATCCTTTTTGAAAGTGAATGATGCTAACCTCCAGACCAAGACCACCATCAGATACCTCGGTGTCACTTTAGACCAGAAATTAGATATGAAAGCACATATTAGTAATATTGTAAGAGCAGTATATCACAAAATACGCTCCCTTAGACACCTTCGATCCTTGCTAGAGCCAGACGATTTTAGAACCATCTATCAGGCGCTAATCATACCTCATTTTGATTATGCGAACTCAATTTTACAAGGTCTTCCACAAACCACCTTACACCCACTTCAAATGGCTATGAATGCTGCAGCTAGAGTCCTTCATGGAGCTTCCCGGAAAGACCATATCTCACCTATTCTAAAACATCTTCATTGGCTCCCAATTCAAAGTAGACTCACTTTCAAAATTTTACTAATTACATTCAAAGCCTTCAAAGAACGCTCATCTTCATCAATATCAGACTTGATCCAAACACCACCCCTCAATAGAGACAGAAGGTCAGTAACACTCAATACTCTGTTAGTCCCTAAATCAATATCACACTGTACCAAAACTACTTCAGACAGGGCCTTTTTATTCTGTGCACCAAGGTGTTGGAATAGCCTCCCTCAAAACATCCGAGCAATACCAGACCTTTTGCAGTTTCGCAAAGCTTTGAAACACTACCTCTTCCTTTTATCTTATCCAGTAAACAATAAAGACATCTCAACCAACCCACAGACCTTCCACTCATACACATACAATACAGATACCCCACAGACCACATACACACAAAACTGAAGCCATGATGATATTATGACTATGTTTATTAATTATATACCCTGTTATCCGAGTTATATTCTCCTGTTTTCTGTAAACACAAAGTACTGTTGAATTGTGTATCTCACTGTTTTTTGTGAACCGCGCTGATGCCTAATAGTGCGGTATATAAGAGTCTATAAATAAATAAATAAATAAATAAAATATAGTCCTGAAGTCCCACCTCCAGTCTGGCAGCATCCCTGTTGCCATGGAGGAGAGAGGTAACGTGACAGGAGAGCATCACCCTGGTGTGGCAGGAAGTGATCCTGTAACTAGGAGCTGTCCTCCAGGTGATGTAAACCCCTCTCGCACCGAGGAGGTTTCTCCAGGGCCAAGTGCCCATGAGGGAAGGGTTAGGACAGCAGTTATAGTTGGTGATTCGATCATTAGGCATGTAGATAGCTGGGTGGCTGGTGGACATGAGGATCGCCTGGTAACATGCCTGCCTGGTGCGAAGGTAGCGGACCTCACGCGCCACCTAGATAAGGTCTTAGATAGTGCTGGGGAGGAGTCTGCTGTCTTGGTACATGTCGGTACCAATGACATAGGAAAATGTGGTAGGGAGGTTCTGAAAGCTAAATTTAGGCTTTTAGGTAGGAAGTTGAAATCCAGAACTTCCAGGGTAGCATTCTCCGAAATGCTTCCCGTTCCACGCGCAGGACCCAAAAGGCAGGCAGAGCTCCGGAGTCTAAATGCGTGGATGAGACAATGGTGCAGAGATGAGGGGTTTGGATTTGTTAGGAACTGGGGAACATTCTGGGGAAAGGAGGGGCTCTTCCGAAGGGATGGGCTTCACCTTAACCGGGATGGAACCAGGCTGCTGGCATTAACCTTTAAAAAGGAGATAGAGCAGCTTTTAAACTAGATATTAGGGGAAAGCTGACAGTCGCCCAAGAGCGTATGGTTCGGAAGAATGTATCCTTGAAGGATACTACAAAAAGCAGAGAGGTTCCAAAAAAGAGTAAAGTAGCCCAAATGCCCTCGAGTATGGAGCAGACAGAGCTTAAAGATCCCAAATTACCCATGTCTACTAATAGCCAAATTAATATGAATAAAATACAGTCTCTAAAATGCTTGTATGCAAATGCTAGAAATCTAAAAAACAAGATGGGAGAGTTAGAATATATAGCACTAAACGAGAGGTTAGATATGATTGGAATATCAGAGACATGGTGGAAGGAGGACAACCAGTGGGACACTGTGATACCTGGGTACAAACTATATCGTAATGATAGAGCTGATCAAATTGGTGGAGGGGTTGCGCTCTATGTTAGAGAAGGCATTGAGTCAGAAAGGATTAAAGTTCTGCAAGAAACAAAATTTGCTGTAGAATCTCTATGGACTGAAATTCCATGGAAAAAGGGGAAGGCGATGGCAGTGGGGGTGTACTATCGTCCGCCTGGCCAGAATGAACAAATGGATGATGAAATGCTCAAAGAAATCAAGGAAGCTAGCAAAAGTTACAGTGCAGTAATAATAATGGGTGAGTTCAATTACCCCGGCATCGACTGGGTCAGTGTCACAGCAGGACATGCTAGGGAGATAAAGTTCCTAGATGAAATAAATGACTGCTTCTTGGAGCAGCTGGTTCATGAACCGACCAGAGGGGAAGCCATATTAGACCTAGTCCTTAGTGGAACACCAGATCTAGTGCAAGAGATAAGGGTGTTGGGGCCACTTGGCAATAGTGATCATAGCATGATCGCCTTTGATTTAATTAGTGGAGGAGGGATAGTAAGGAAATCCACAGTACTACCCTTTAACTTTCGAAAGGGAGACTATGATAAAATGAGGAAAACAGTTAAGAAAAAATTAAAAGGAGCAGTTGCAAAGGTTAAAGATGTACATCAAGCTTGGATGTTGTTGAAAAATACTATCTTGGAAGCCCAGACCAGCTGTATTCCACGCTTTAAGAAAAGTGGAAGGAAGTCCAAAAAACTGCCAGCATGGTTTAAAGGTGAGGTCAGAGAGGCTGTTGTTGCCAAAAAAGCATCTTTCAGGAAATGGAAAAAAGAGCCAAATGACGAAACCTGGAAACAGCACAAGCACTGGCAAGTCAAATGCAAGGCACTGATAAGGCAGGCAAAGAGAGAATTTGAGAAAAAGCTTGCTGCGGAAGCAAAAACACGAAATAAAGACCTTTTCAAGTACATTCGTAGCAAAAAACCTGTGAGAGAGTCAGTTGGTCCATTAGATGATAAAGGGGTTAAAGGAGCACTAAGAGGCGACAAGGCGATAGCAGAGAGACTGAATGAATTCTTTGCTTCAGTCTTTACTGAGGAAGATGTAGGGATGTTACCCATGACTGAAGTGGTATTTAAAGGTGCGGAAGAATTGAAGGAAATATCGATACATCGGGAAGATGTCTTACAACTATTAGATAAACTGAAGAGTAGCAAATCACCTGGGCCGGATGGTATACATCCAAGGGTGTTGAAAGAACTGAAATATGAGATTTCAGACCTGCTATTAGTAATCTGTGAACTATCATTAAAATCATCTCTAATACCTGAAGATTGGAGGATCGCCAATGTAACACCAATTTTTAAAAAGGGTTCCCGGGGTGATCCGGGAAACTACAGACCGGTGAGCCTGACGTCAGTACCGGGAAAAATGGTAGAAACCATCATAAAGAATAAAATTACTCAGCATGTAGATAGTCACGACCTAATGGGAGACAGCCAACATGGCTTTAGACAAGGAAGATCTTGTCTTACTAATCTGTTATGTTTTTCTGAAGGACTGAATAAACAGGTGGACAAAGGTGAGTCGGTTGATATTGTGTATCTGGACTTTCAGAAAGCCTTTGACAAGGTCCCTCATCAGAGACTTTTGGCAAAACTAAAGAGTCATGGGATAGGAGGCAGTGTACTATTGTGGATCAGGAACTGGTTAAAAGATAGAAAGCAGAGGGTAGGGCTAAATGGCCAATTTTCCCAATGGAGAAAGGTGAATAGTGGTGTACCCCAGGGATCTGTGCTGGGTCCGCTGCTTTTTGACATATTCATAAATGACCTGGAAAGTGGAATAACGAGTGAGGTTATCAAATTTGCAGATGACACAAAACTATTTAAAGTTGTTAAAACCCAAGAGGATTGTGAAATATTGCAAGAGGATCTTGATAAATTGGAAGACTGGGCATCAAAATGGCAGATGAAATTTAATGTGGACAAGTGCAAAGTTATGCACCTAGGGAAGAACAACCCAAACTATGGTTACACGATGCAAGGTTCCACATTAGGAACCACCACCCAGGAAAAAGATTTAGGCGTCATTGTGGATACCATGTTAAAACCCTCGGCCCAGTGTGCAGCGGCAGCCAAGAGAGCAAATAGAATGCTAGGTATGATAAGGAAAGGAATGGAAAATAAAACAAAAGATATTATAATGCCTCTATATCGTTCCATTGTGAGACCGCACCTTGAATATTGTGTGCAATTCTGGTCGCCGTATCTTAAAAAGGATATAGCGATTTTAGAAAAGGTTCAGAGAAGAGCCACCAAAATGGTAAAGGGGATGGAAGGATACTCCTATGAGGAAAGGCTAAAAAGGTTAGGGCTCTTTAACCTGGAAAAGAGACGGCTGAGGGGAGATATGATAGAAGTCTATAAATTAATGAACGGAGTGGAACGGGTAAACGTAGATCGATTGTTTACCTTATCAGAATATAGAAAGACTAGGGGACATGCAGTGAAGCTACAGGGTAAACTATTTAAGACTAATAAAAGAAAATATTTTTTCACTCAACGTGTAATCAAACTCTGGAATTTGTTACCGGAGGATGTAGTAAAGGCTGTTAGTGTAGCTGGGTTTAAAAAAGGTTTGGACAAGTTCCTGGAGGAAAGGTCCATAAACCATTATTAAGAAGTGACCGAAGATATCAATGCTTGACCCAGTACAAGCATTGTGGAACTTGTGTCTCTTGGGGAAACTGCTAGGTACATATGACCTAGATTGGCCACTGTTGGAAACAGAATACTGGGCTTGATGGACCTTGGTCTGACCCAGTATGGCATATCTTATGTTCTTATGTTCTAACAGATTCTCATCAGTACAAGGGATATTTCCCAGTTTGTCTTGTACCCAGAGCTCCAGATCAGATGTCTGGAGCCAAACAATTCTACGTGCACCTATGGCAATGGCAGAGGTCCAGCTTATGCACTCAAAGCAGTCAAAACCTGCACGGTTGACAAATTTAGAAACATCTTGGGCATGTTTGACCAATGTGAGAAAATCCTGCCTTCTATCCTCAGGAAGAAGAGGACTCAAAGCCTCTAAATCACCTGTGACTTCCTTTAGGAACATTCCCATGTATAGACTATAAGAACTGATCCTGGCAGAAAGCATGGAAGCTTGGAAGACACGACATCCAAAAGCATCCAAAGTTCTGCACTCACGTCCTGGAGGATTAGAGGCATGCCTCTTTGCACTCTTGATCCTTCTCATAGCTGATTCCACTACAATAGAGTGGTGAGGAATCTGAGTTTTTTGGAAACCAGGACAAGGAGGGACTCGATACAGAGTATCCAGTCTACGAGAATGAGGCGAGGAGGTAAGAGGTGTCTCCCACATTCTTAACATAAGATCATGCAAGATCTCATGGATGGGCAAGGTAGCTGCCTCCTTAGGAGTTTTGGGATATTGTAAAATTTCCAACTCCTTTGCTCTGGGCTCTGTTTCAGGGGCCACAGTAATGGAGAGACCCCGAGCCACCTCCCTGATAAAATCCTGAAAGGAAATATCTTCTGGAGGAGACATCCTGCGTTTAGGGGAGGAGGGGGCTCCTCTGGGAGAAGCATTCCTGCATCAACAGAACTATCAGAATCTTCAGATTCCTCTGAGGACTCGAAGTACCGCCTGTCCGGGTGCTCTTGAAGAGCCCGATACCCGTACCACTATTTTTTGTTAAATCAGTCAGGGCCTAGTAGCAACAGTTTAAGATTCAATTTAAAACACAGAAGAGAACTTTCTGGTTACCTTTCATACCCAGTAGAGAGCTGTAGTTTAAATTTCATAGTCACTCAGGGCCTAGCATCAGCAAAGTACTTTTAGTTTCAATTTAAAACACAGAAGAGAGCTTTCTGGTTAAATTTAGAATCCAGCAGAGAGCTTGTAGTTTAAATTTCATAGTCACTCAGGGCCTAGCATCGGACCGAAGGCATCGGATGACTGGTGCCAGCAATGCGGACACCGATGTCGATGCTATCGGTACCAGTACCGATACCGGTGCCGGAGTCAGTGCCGGTACCGGTTGAAATGTCCGACGCAGTTCCAAGGGCATCAATGCCGCAAGGAGAGCCGCCAGACTGCGCTCAATAGCCAGGACTCTCTGGTCTATCAACGCTGCCGATGCCTGGATGTCGGTACCGGAGAAAATCACTGGTACCCCAGAGCATGGCACCAGTAGTTCTGCCAAAGTTGAGGCCTCGAGAACGTCCTGGAGCCCTGATAATGCTTTGGAAGCCGAAGCCTCCTGCCGGGGCAATTTTGCCGGTGCAGAATCCTCAAGGGCAACGCCAGAGGCATCTCGATGCTTAGAAGGAGATCTACCCTTTGAGGACCAGCTAGACTTGTGTTTAGTTACCTGAGATCCACGGGAGATAGACGAAGCCCTGGAAGACGTCGATGCCACTGAAGCTGCATCAGAGGGAAACAGGGTACTGAGCTTGGCAGCTCGGTTCTGTCGACCTCTCTCATGGCACAGGCCATACATTCCGAGATGGAATGGTCAGGACCTAAACATTTCAGACATCACTCATGGGTGTTGGTGACGGAGATGGTACCGCCACACTTGGTGCACTTTTTAAAACCCGAAGAGGGTTTTTCCATTATGGAAAAAATCTTCGGCCTAAGGCTCAAAAATGGTGCGTGCACCTGGAAAAAAGTACTAAGAAATTTTTTTTTTTAAAGAAAGAAAGAAAGAAAAACTGGCGGTACCGGTAAAGCGTGGAGGAACATAGACGCGACCACAAAAAAAAGAAGGAAAATTTTCTGCGGTGACAGGAACACAACCTGCTGGCTCCGCGAAAAACGAAGAACTGGAGAGAGGCAGTTGGGAAAGGCAGGAAGGCAGCACGCAGGTGCTGTGGGATGCTCTCAAAAGTTTTCTAATTGGACGCTGGGGAGCGTTCCCGCGCAGGCTCCGTCGGTACCGACGATACCCATATGTGATGACTACATTCCTGCTTGTTCCTGGAGCAGAGGAAAAGTCACTTTTTCTGACTGCCTGATGTGAGCCACCTGTAGTCAAGCATTAATTCCTTTGAGATTGAGAATAACTATAGCACCTTGTATTCCCAGGCAGCCTTCCATCCATATACTAACCAGGCCCGATCCTGTTACAGTAGTACAGCCATAGGCCAAAGGACCTGTTTTTCTTGGAAATGGAGTACACTGAGAAAAAAAAAAGGCCTGAAGGTGCAGGAGACTTCCCAGATGAATCTTTTTAACCACCCTCTTGGCCGCAGAGCCATCCTTGCTAGTTGCCAAAACCTTCAGAGCGCAGGCATGCCATATGATATTCAGTACCGAATGATTTTATTTATTTTATTTCAAAGCTTTTCTATACCGCCCATTCCAGTGATTAAGAACATAAGATATGCCATACTGGGTCAGACCAAGGTCCATCAAGCCCAGTATCAACAGTGGCCAATCTAGGTCATAAGTACCTAGCACTTTCCCCAAAAAACACAGGTTCCATAGTGCTTGTATTGGATCAAGCAGTGATATCCTGGGTCCCTTTTAATAATGCTTTATGAATCTTTCCTCCAGGAACTTGTCCAGACCTTTTTCAAACTTGGCTACACTGACAGCTTTTACTACATCCTCCGGTAACAAATTCCAGAGCTGATTACACGTTGAGTGAAAAAATATTTTTTCTTATTAGTCTTAAATAGTTTACCCTGTAGCTTCATTTCATGTCCCCTAGTGTTTCTATATTCCCGATGACGTAAACAATCGATCTACCTTCCACTCCATTCATTAATTTATAGACCTCTATCATATCTCCCCTCAGCTGTCTCTTCTCCAGGATGAAAAGCCCTAACCTCTTTAGCCTCTCTTCAAAGGGGGTATCTTTCCATCCCCTTTACCATTTTGGTGGCTCTTCTCTAAACCTTTTCTAAGAACGCTATCTCCTTTTTAAGATATGGCGACCAGAATTGCACACAATATTCAAGGTGCGGTCGCACTATGGAACGATACAGAGGCATTATAATAGCCTTTGTTTTATTTTCCATTCCTTTCCTTATGATACCTAGCATTCTATTTGCTCTCTTGGCTGCCGCTGCACACTGGGCTGAGGGTTTTAACATGTTATCCACGATAACGCCTAAATCTTTTTCCTGGGTGGTGGTTCCTAATGTGGAACCTTGCATCATGTAACCATAGTTTGGGTTGTTCTTTCCTAGGTGCATAACTTTGCACTTGTCCACATTAAATTTCATCTGCCATTTTGATGCCCAGTCTTCCAATTTATCAAGATCCTCTTGCAATTTTCCACAGTCCTCTCATGGGTTTTAACAACTTTAAAAAGTTTTGTCTCATCTGCAAATTTGATAACCTCACTCATTATTCCCTTTTCCAGGTCATTTATGAATATGTCAAAAAGCTACAGACCCAGCACAGATTATTGGGGTACTCCGCTGTTCACCTTTCTCCACTGGGAAAATTGGCCATTTAGCCCTACACTCTGCCTAAGGACAGTTTACAATGAACAACACAACTACATTAAACTTTAAAGTAGAACTTGGGTGTAACATGATCACCAGTAATCCTGATCCTGTCACATGGAATAGGCCCCTGGAGACTGCATAGAAACATAGAAATATGATGACAGAAAAAGACCACATGGCCTATCTAGTCTGTCCTTCCATACCAACAACTACAACAGTCCCCTTTTTACCTTTAGAGATCCTCTGTGTTTGTCCCATGCTTTTTTGAATTCAGTTACTGTCCTCATCTCTACCACCTCCACTGGGAGACTACTCCATGGATCCACTACTCTTTCCGTAAAGAAATATTTCCGCATATCACTCCTGAATCTATCTCCCTTCACCCTCATCCCATGTCCCCTTGTAGCAGAACTTGCTTTCAATTGAAAGAGGCTCTCTCCCTGAACATTTATGCCATGCAGGTATTTAAACATCTCAATCATATCACCTCTATCCCGCCTTTCCTCTAAGGTGTACATATTAAGATCCTTAAGTCTGTCCTCATATGCTTTATAATGAAGACCACTAATCATTTTAGTAGACACCCTCTGTACTGACTCCATCCTGTTCACATCCTTTTGAAGGTGCGGTCTCCAGAATTGCACACTATACTCCAAATGAGGTTGCCCCAAAGACTTATACAGAGGCACTATCACCTCCTTTTTTTCTGCTAGCCATTCCCCTCCGTATGCACCCAAGCATCCCTCTAGCTTTTGCCATCGCCTTTTCTACCTGTTTAGCTACTTTAAGATCATCAGACACAACCATGCCTAGGTCCCGCTCTTCTTCAGTGGACAAAAGTACTTCACCCCTTATACTATATTGCTCCCTTGGATTGCTGCAGCCCAAATGCATGACCTTACATTTTTTAACATTAAATCCCAGCTGCCAAATTCTAGACCATTCTTCAAGCTTAGCTAGATCCCTCCTCATGTTATCCACACCTTCCTGGGTGTCTACTCTATTGCAGATTTTGGTATCATCTGCAAAGAGGCAAACCTTACCCGACAGCCCTTCCGCTATATCACTAACAAAGATGTTAAAAAGAATCGGAACAAGGACAGATCCCTGGGGCACACCACTGGTAACATCCCTCTCCTCAGAGTGAGCTCCATTTACCTGTACTCTTTGTCGCCTCCCACCCAACCAATTTCTAACCCAAGCAGTAACTTTAGGGTGCATCCCTAGGGTGCTCAGTTTGTTTATAAGTCGCCTGTGGGGAACAGTGTCAAAGGCTTTACTGAAATTTAAATACACCACATCTAGGGTTCTCCCTCGGTCCAACTCCCTGGTCACCCAGTCAAAGAAATCAATCAGATTTGTCTGACAAGACCTGCCTCTGGTGAATCCATGCTGCCTCGGATCCTGTAATCCGCTGGATTCCAGAAACCTCACTATTTTCTCTTTCAGCAGTGTTTCCAATAATTTACTCACCACCGAAGTTAAACTAACCGGCCTGTAGTTTTCAACCACATCCTTACTTCTGCTTATGTGTAAAGGCACCACATGAGCCTCTCTCCAGTCCTTTGGCACCACTCCCGATTCCAACGAGGCACTGAAAAGGTCAGTCAGTGGAGCTGCTAGAATGTCCCCAAGTTCCCTTAGTATTCTAGGGTGTATCCCATCCGGTCCCATCGCTTTGTCTACTTTAAGTTGAGCTAGTTTCTCACAAACACAGTCTTCTGAAAATTGTTCAAGATGTTCCTCGCTTCTGTTCCTATTTGTGGGTGTTTTCTAAGGTCCTGGCTCCTGATTCTTCATCTGTGAACACAGAACAAAAATATTTGTTAAGCAATTCCGCTTTATCCTTATCAGCTTCTACATATTCCTCCCCTGCACCCTTGAGTCTGACAATACCACTTTTTGCCCTTCCTCTTCTCACTAATATATCTGAAAAATGTCTTATCCCCCCATATTATTGCATTGGCTATTTCCTCCTCCTTTTGAATCTTTGCCTTCTTGACTACTTTGCTAGCTTCTCTAAGTTTTTCCAAATACAGATGCCTGTCTTCCTCTCTCTGTGATCTCTTGTATTTTATGAAGGCCTCCCTCTTTTTCTTCACTTTTTCAGCTACTTCTTTCGAAAACCATAGCGGTCTCCTTTTCCTTTTACCTTTATTTACCATTTTAACAAAAAAGTTGGTTGCCCTTAAAATATCCCCTTTCAGGTTTGCCCACTGTTTTTCTACATCCCCCAGCTGTTCCCATCCCACTAATGACTCCCTGAGGTATTGGCCCATCTTCGCAAAGTTAGTATTCCAAAAGTCTAAGATCCTCACCTTTGAATGGATTCTAACAGCCCTAGTCCTAATACTGAACCACATCATCTGGTGATCACTGGATGCAAAATGATCTCCCACTACAACATCAGAAACACTTTCACCATTGGTAAGCAGCAAGTCCAGTATGGCCCCTTCACGTGTGGGGTCTGTTACCAATTGCCTGAATAGTTCTCCCTGTAGAGAATCCAGGATCTCCTACTTCTAGATGATACTACTGCAGCAGGAATGTTCCAATCAACATCTGGAATATTGAAATCTCCTATCAGTAGCACTTCCCCTTTCCTAGCAATGCTGCATATGTCTTCAATTAACTCTATGTCCATCTCTTCCTCTTGTGAGGGAGGTCTGTATATCACACCAATGCAAAAAGATTTCTCTTTGCCTCTTTCTAATTTAACCCACAATGCCTCCTCTCTCCCTTTAAGCTCTGTAATTCTAAAGCTTTAATAGTAGTTTTTACATATAGTGCCACTCCTCCTCCCCTTCTTCCTACCCTGTCCTTTCTGAATAAAGTATAGCCAGGTATAGTTACATCCCAATCATGGTTTTCTGTGAACCATGTTTCTGTAACTGCCACTAAATCCAAGTCAGCCACTCCCACCAAAGCTTCAACATCAGGGATCTTATTTCCCATGCTACAGGCATTTATACACACTTCTTTCCATATGTTACCCCTGTTACCCATTTCCATAAAGGTATTTAATGTATCACCTACCTGGGGGCTTTCACCTACCATGAAATTTGCCCCTGAAATATGATGTATGGAATCGGGGTTGAGACTGCCACGAGCCCTGTTGAACGAACCCAGTCCTTGAAACTGGGCATGAGGCCTGAGCTGAAGCCTCCAGTTGTACCTGACCTAGGATCGAGAGTGTGCATCTATGTGCTTCCTTGCCACTGCCACTCCCCTAGATGTGTCCTTGTCCTCAGCTGTTGTGTTTGTCTATCTTGAGCAGGGGCCATCTTTTACATGTGCTGTATATGCCTTGCAATGCTATACAAATGATAAGTAGTAGTAGTAGTAGACGAATCCTCCAGCTCACCCTCTGGGGAGATGCCTTAGTTCAGTGCCTCCCAAATTGTTAATGAGCTTCTGTAAGACTCTCACAGAAAAGGGGCCTGCCCTCAAAGGGAGTTAGGCAAACTGGGGACTTTTAGAAGCAGTAACTACTGCCCAGTTGTGTGAGCCATAGACAGATCAGCATTAGGCCTATGAACCCTCTTGCCGAAGGCAAACCAATTCATACAATGAGATTGTAGAAGAGAACAGAAGATGGATCCAGCGTAAAAGCGCACAGCTCATCAGGCTACCATAGACAAATGCCTGCAGACTGAAGAGGCTGAGAAGATAGTCTTCAAGAAGACCGCCACTTCCTAGTTCTGCTGATTACAGAGGGCAGGCTGCCCTTCACTAGGATAAGCTTATGGACAGCTGTGGCCAATGCCTTCACCCTAGGAAAGCACAGGTAAAGCACAGTTACTTACCTGTAACAGGTGATCTCTGGGAACAGCAGGAATAAGTCTTCACATATGGGTACGTCGGTAACCCGACGGAGCCTGCGTGGGAACGATCCCCAGCGTCCAATCAGAAAAGCATTTGGGAGCATCCCTCAGCGCCTGCGTGCTGCCTTCCCGCCTTTCCAACTGTCTCTCCTCAGTTGAGTTTTATAGCTGAGACAAAGAGAGAGAAAAGAGGAAAGGAAAGATAGATAGAGAGATTCAACTCCTAGGGGAGGTGGGTGGGTTGTGAAGACTTATTCCTGCTGTTCCCAGAGATCACCTGTTACAGGTAAGTAACTGTGCTATCTCCAGGAACAAGCAGGAATGAGTCTTCACATATGGGGACTCCCAAGCTAAGATGCCTGGAGCCCTTGCATGTCGGAGATTGAAACATGCTACACCTCATATGGCCAGGCATCCTGAGGATGGGGGGGCAGGAGTTGAAAAGAGAAAAGCTGCAGAACAGCTAATGTGAGATAGGACTACAGGCAAGGAGTCCTTGTATGTATGAAAATTATCAAGAAATATATTGAAATAACAATTGCAATATAAACCTCACCTACTGGATTGCAGGAAGTAGAGAGGCTGATGGAGTGTACTGGGGATCCAGTAGAGAAATCTTCAAGGTGACCTCACTGAGTTGAAGGTGAAGGTCAAAATCTGGAAGTGACAGGTGACCCCAGGATTTAACTGGGGTAGTACAAAAACAGTGGGTCTTTAGTGGGAAGCTTTATGGAAAAAGCTGAAAAACTCTTTTGGCTACAGAATTATTCACCGTGAGGAGCAAAAGAGAAAGACTGACCGATTTGGACAAAAACTGCCCTAGTCCTTGAGGGAAGAAAGGATATAGAAAAAATTCCGTATTCCCAAAAAAGGATAGGTGTCTGAGGAGTTGAAAACTCAGATCTATTGAAGATCCACCATGTCTTTCCTAACTGGTGAGAGATAGGAAGATATTGGAGCATGGAGCTTCAGGGATACTTAACCTAGGGTTATGGTAGAAGCTGTCAGAACCACAGCAGTGGTTGAGTGCATAATATACCAAAAATACTGTGGAACAGCATAAAAATGGACAAAAACAACTGTCTAGAACATATGGGAAGGGGAACCCTTCATGAGCATAGACAGTTAGGGAGATAAGTATGTAATACATATCTACCTATAAAAAATGTATCTCAACAGATACACATATATATGTGTGTATATATATATATATATAGTGAGATCTAGAGGGCATAACATATCTTAGCTGACAGACAGAGATCTCTATAGAAATGTATATAGATAGATATATATATGAATATATAGGTTTAAGATAGATGCCTGCAATGAAGCAGCAGACAGAGGTATGCACCTTAGGACGTTCACATGGAGATGTGAAGAGGAAAGATTCATCTAAGAACAAGAAGGTGGAACCTACTTGAGAAGACCTATAGAAAATCTATTCCTCAAGGTTTATAATGGTGCAAGAATGCTATCCACCAGTGAAATAACCCAGATGGTTACGTGAAAGAACAGAGGATAACATGAGTCTGTAAATAGCAAGTCCTGAGTTCTGCAGAACATTAGCATGGTAAATGGACAGAGACGCATAGGATGAGATACCCAGTTGACCCACTTGAGGGACACAAAAGAAGGGTATTATGCGCATTTTAGTTCAATATGTGCTGTCCATGAAGGATTAAAATACCATGAAGACAAGCTACAAGTAAAAAAGAGCATATTCCCTGTAGGAATTGGAGAACTCTTTAGGCTTTCACGTAGAGAAGGCTTATGTCCTTTATTTTAAAAGGAGATAGTAGGGTGTAAAAAAACCCTCACAGTCATGGGGGTATGACTGAGGAAGCCTTTTCCAACCATGGAGGATAGTCATTAGAGGGAAAATCCCATGCTCTCTAGCAAGGGCCCATAGTGGAAAGCTTCTCTGTAGGATTGCAGAGAGCATAATGCAGGAGAATTGGGAGATAAAACTGGTGTTGGGAAAAAACACCAGCTGCCACGTCAACTATGCTGTCAAACCCCAGGATTGGAGATGACAAGAATAGAAGATAGTGGGATAGCCAGTAGTGATAAGGATTATCCAAGAAAGATGCAAGTACTGTCTTGGAATCACTACTAAGGCCAGATAGAAAGTAGTAGAAGAGAAGACTGGAACTTGAGGAAGGACCAGTAGCCAATAACTGGAACTCCTGCATGGGCAGCTATTGAATAGGACAGCAAAGAGATCTTCCTGTGTCAAACAGAGAGAAACAGTCTGAACAAGGAGAGGAAAACCTGTTCCCGTCTGATGAGCTGCCCAGATGAAAATAAAGGCTAAGAAAGTCTTTTAGTGGTATGGTATCACTTCCACAGGGAAACCTGGAGAAGAGGGTAGAGACACAAGAGCTGAGGAATGACTTACCATATTGTAAGTCATTGGAAGGAAAGAATTCATGTTGGTACAGAGAAAACTATCATGTGATAGTTGTTAAATCTCTCTTCTTATGAGGGATGAAGAGGAAAACCCTGTGACTCAGGGACATGAATATCCTGACAGCTCAACATACCAAAGAACAAGTGGATGAAAAACAGTGAAAAACCTTCTGTTGAAAAGAAGTTAACTGTAGGTTATAAAGAGATTAAGCAGAACTCCATGGCTGCTGTGTTTATTCAGCCTGGCTAGGAGTTTGGATTCCTCAGACCAGGACGAGGCTTCCCCTGCTTGGGAACATCTGAATGATGGGCAGGAGAAGAGTGAAACCTCTTTCTCCTAGGAAAAGAAGGTTTGGTAGGGCATTTCTACCTACTGGGGAAGGAGAAGGCTTAGGATCGCCTTCAGAAACAGGGAAGCCAGTGATGCACTGAGCAACTTGATGTAAAGACTCCTTATTGAAGAGATTTTCTCCAGTGCAAGGAATATTACCCAGTCTTTGTTTTGCCCATTTGGTCAAGTCTGAAGCTTGGAGCCAGGCTAACACGTCGTGCCCCTATTCTATAGCAGAGGTTCTGCTAACAGACTCAAAAGAGTCTAGGGAAGCACGAGAAAGAAACCAAGAGATATTTTGGCTATGACTGAGAAGTGAGGAATAGTCATGCAGCCTTGGGCCCTGATAGAAAAGGAGTCAAAAGAGATAATTTCTTTGTGACTTCCTGAAGGGATAGACTCATATAAAAAATATATGAGAGAATCCTTGTTGCCAGCATAGATGTTTGGAAGGTTTGACGTCCAAAGGCATCCAGTGTTCTAGATTCACGACCTGGCGGGTAAGAAGAATGCTTCTTCTTGCTTTTTTACCTTCCTCATTGCTGATTCCACTACAATGGAATGATGGGGAAGTTGAGTCTTTTGAAACCCTGGAGAGGGGGGCACCTTATATAGAAGATCAGTTGCTCTAGAAGGTGAGGAAACCCTTAAAGGTGCTTCCGCACATCTTTAGAAGAAGATCCTGCAAGGAATGATGTAAAGGAAGCATCATATTTTCCTTTTCTCCAGAACAAAGAGAGCCTTGAGCAGGATCATAACCGGGGTAGGAATAGCAAGGGATGTTGCTATGTCCAGGAGAAAATTCTGAAAAGAAGGATCTCCAACAGAAATCATCCCTGGACAGGCTAGATCTGAAGAACTAGCCTGGTCACCGGAGTAGGCACTTGAGAATGTAGGAATAGAAGATCTCGCCCGGCGCAGGAAAGGATCCCTAAGGGATGGATGCTTGTACTGGAGGTCATGACGTGAGATAGTCAGTACTGCATCGTCCATGCTAGGTATCGACTCCAAACTAGGTATAGAAAGGAGCGACTCTGATGAAAAAAGCATGGAAGAAGCTGATCCCGATGCTACTGCAGGTATCGGCACCGATACCGATACCGGTAGTTGTGGCCGGAATCGAAGACGATACCGACATCGAAGCAGTCATCGGAGGCTGCTCAAGTGGTACCGAGGGAACCAGAGGCCCTTGGTAACTAACCTCGGTACCGGTACCGAGCATGCGGAAGCGGTAAGCATCGGATCCGAGACGTGTCGGTACCCAGTCTTCCAGACTAGAAATCAATTCCAGACTCGGCATCGAAGGAAGCGAGATCTATCAATGCATGTCTAGAGGGTACCGACATCGGTGGTAGTATCGGCGGAGATACCGATACTGGAGAGTCAATCTGGGATGTATCAACCGAGATTCCCGAAGGTACCGAGAAACCCAGATGACGATCCCTGGTGAGAGGAGTGGATCGCTCAACACCAGTGCCGATGGGCCGGGGTATCGGTACCGCTCCGAAGCGCGGATGCCACCACCGAGCATCGGCTCAGGTATTGTTCTGTGAGGGGTGAGCCGCAGGAACAACACCTGAAACCCCTGAAAGGCTTTGGAGGCGACGAAGAACTCCCGCCGGGGGTTTGAAAAAAATGGACTCTTAAGGGCAAGGCCGGAGAGCCGTCATCATGCTGTGCATGAGACCTACCACTCAAGGATTTGGCTAGTCTTAACAGACTGTTTGTGGGTTACCTGAAGCCTGTAGAGGAGAAGAAATGGTCGGTGGCCCTGCCGGTGGAAGGGAACTCGGTATCGAGGGAAAACTCGAAATGTGGAAAATTTCTTCTCATAACATTGGCAGCCTAATGGCTCGAAGGAAAATGGTCAGGACCCAAACAGGTTAGACACCAGGATTACTTGGAGTCTAAAAACAGTACTGCACACTGCCACAGTTAAGGCACTTCTTAGGAAAAGAAGGTGGCAGCTCCATAATGGAGAGGCCTTAAAGGCCCAAAGTTTAAAACAGAAACTGAGGGAAAAAAATTTCCTGGATAAGAAAAAGAAAAAACACCGGCGATACCGGTGGAGCAGGGGAGACAGACCGCGACCACAAGAAAACAAAAATTTAAGAATTAAAGAAAAATATTTTCTGCGGTGACAAGAGCGGATACGTCCTGCCAGCTCCGCGGAAAAAACTCAACTGAGGAGAGACAGTTGGAAAGGCGGGAAGGCAGCACGCAGGCGCTGAGGGATGCTCCCAAAGCTTTCTGATTGGACGCTGGGGAGCGCTCCCAAGCAGGCTCCGTCTGGTACCGACGTACCCATATGTGAAGACTCATTCCTGCTTGTTCCTGGAGATCTGCCTCGACTCACCTCAAGCCTAACTGGACTTTATATCCACCAGGCCCTCAGGAGCACAGAACACCTCCCTCTAAAAGCTCCAAAATGGCTATGAAGAGAGCACATCCCCACCCCCAGGACAGAGCAGGAGCTAGAAGGAACTAGGGATCTCCCTCTCTACACCGCCATAGGGTGGATCACCTCAGCTGTTACATACAGCCCCAGAGAAAGAGGAGGCCTTTGACTGTGCCTTCCAGATAGAACCTTGGACACAAGCTATAAGCTCCAGACTGGAAGAAATGCTGCCATGGTCCAGTGCATGCTTCTTCATGCCTTCGGATGCAAAATCCCATAAGCACCAGAAGAAAAAGGCGTTACAAAGATCATGCAAAAGAAGTTTGTTCCAGCCGCAGAGAAAAACCCTCTTGTAGCTGTCCCCTCCTGAACTGGTGCCACTTTGGAAACTCAAGGTTGACCTCACTATGGAGGGGGAGGGGCTAGCACTGTTTGCACCCCACTCCCAATGAGTGGAGGGCCAATATTACAGAAGGCTTGATCATGTTGTGGGAAAGTACTTCTGTAGATATACCCTGATGCTCTGTGCTGCCTAGGCAGCTTTATTGTTGTAAAAAAAAAAAAAAAAAAAAGAAGACATCACCCCCAATAAGGAAAAGAGGGTGCAATAGCACTGAAGGCCAAGTAAAGCCCAGGGAAGTCTTTCCATAGTGCAGGGCAAAGACGATCAGCCTGCCCCCAAAATGGTAGCGGTTCCCACCAGTGTGGATTTCTGCATAGAGCTCCCTGAATACTGCTACTGATCTCCAGCTACAGTACAGATCAAAGCTAAAAGACCACAAGCTCCTTTACGCCTTCAGATTGGCTGAATGGCTTGCTAAAATCTTGGGCAGCCACTATAGTCAAGACTACCGCCACACATAAAAAATCACTACCATAAACCGAAGTCCTAGTGGCAGCCTCCGCTAACCTGAGATGGAAAGAAGCTGCTTCAGGAAGGCCCCCGCTAGCTGCGTGGCACTTACTGCCCATAGCAAAAGTATCTC
>CM066034.1:1006023397-1006184904 GCA_033557465.1 Ichthyophis bannanicus | reverse complement strand
AGCCATATTAGACCTAGTCCTTAGGGGAACACCAGATCTAGGTCAAGATATAAGGGTGTTGGGGCCACTTGGCAATAGTGATCAACGCATTATCGCCTGTGATTGAATTAGTGGAGGAGGGATAGTAAGGAAATCCCCAGTACTACCATTAACTTTCGAAAGGGAGGACTATGATAACATGAGAGGAAAACAGTTAAGAAAAAATTAAAAGGAAGCAGTTGCAAGACAGACGTTTAAAAGATGTACATCAAGCTTGGATGTTATGTTGAAAAAAATACTATCTTGGAAGAGCCCAGACCAGCTGTATTCCACGCTTTAAGAAAAGTGGAAGGAAGCTCCAAAAAAACGGCCAGCATGGTTTACAGGGAAGTTCAGAGAGGCTGTTTGTTGCCAAAAAAAAGCCATCTTTCAGGAAATGGACAAAAAAGAGCACAAATGACGAAACCTGAAACCAGCAAAAGCACTGGCAAGTAAAATGCAAGGCACTGATAAGGCAGGCAAAGAGAGAATTTGAGGGAAAAAGCTTGCTGCGGAAGCAAAAACCAACGAAATAAAGACCTGTTATCAAGTACCTTCGTAGCAAAAAAAACCTGTGAGAGAGGCAGTCGGGGTTCCAATTAGAATGATAAAGGGGTTAAAGGAGCACTAAGAGGCGACAAGAATGCGAATAGCAGAGAGACTGAATTCATTCTTTGCTTCAGTCTTTACTGAGGAAGATGTAGGGATGTTACCCATGACTGAAGTGGTATTTAAAGAGGGCGGAAGGAATTGAAGGAAATATCGACTAACCATCGGGGAAGATGTCTTACAACTATTAGATAAAACTGAACGATGTAGCAAAGTCACCTGGGCCGGATGGTAATACATCCAAGGGGTGTTTTGAAAAGAACTGAAATATGAGATTTCAGACCTGCTATTTAGTAATCTGGCTGGAACTATCATTAAAAATCATCTCTAATACCTGAAGATTGGAGGATCGCCCAAATGTACAACACCAACAATTTTTACAAGAATGGGTTCCCAGGGGTGATCCGGGAAACTACAGGGGGGCACGCGTGTGAGCCTGACCCGTCAGTACCCGGTGGGAAAAAATGGGTATCAACCATCGATACCACAGAATAAAATTACTCAGCATGTAGATAGTCACGACCTAATGGGAGACAGCCAACATGGCTTTAGACAAGGAAGATCTTGTCTTACTAATCTGTTATGTTTTTTTGAAGGACTGAATAAACAGGTGGACAAAGGTGAGTCGGTTGATATTGTGTATCTGGACTTTCAGAAAGCCTATGACAAGGTCCCTCATCAGAGACTATAGGCAAAAACTAAAGGGTCATGGGATAGGAGGCAGGTACTATTGTGGATCAGGAACTGGTTAAAAGATAGAAAGCAGAGGGTAGGGCTAAATGGCCAATTTTCCCAATGGAGAAAGGTGAATAGTGGTGTACCCCAGGGATCTGTGCTGGGTCCAGCTGCTTTTTGACATATTCATAAATGACCTGGAAAGTGGAATAACGAGTGAGGTTATCAAATTTGCAGATGACACAAAACTATTTAAAGTTGTTAAAACCCAAGAGGATGTGAAATATTGCAAGCGGATCTTGATAAATTGGAAGACTGGGCATCAAAATGGCAGATGAAATTTAATGTGGACAAGTGCAAAGTTATGCACCTAGGGAAGAACAACCCAAACTATGGTTACACGATGCAAGGTTCCACATTAGGAACCACCACCCAGGAAAAAGATTTAGGCGTCATTGTGGATACCATGTTCAAACCCTCGGCCCAGTGTGCAGCGGCAGCCAAGAGAGCAAATAGAATGCTAGGTATGATAAGGAAAGGAATGGAAAATAAAACAAAAGATATTCTAATGCCTCTATATCGTTCCATGGTGAGACCCGCACCGTGAATATTGTGTGCAATTCTGGTCGCCGTATCTTAAAAAGGATATAGCGATTTTAGAAAAGGTTCAGAGAAGAGCCACCAAAATGGTAAGGGAGTGGAAGGATACTCCTATGAGGAGGAAAGGCTAAAAAGGTTAGGGCTCTTAACCTGGAAAAAGAGACGGCTGAGGGGAGATATGATAGAAGTCTATAAATTAATGAACGGAGTGGAAAGGGTAAACGTAGATCGGATTGTTTACCTGATCAGAATATAGAAAGACTAGGGTACATGCAATCAAGCTACAGGGTACAATATTTAAGACTAAAAAAAGAAAATATTTTTTCACTCAACGTGTAATCAAACTCTGGGATTTGTTACCGGAGGATGTAGTAAAGGCTGTTAGTGTAGCTGGGTTTAAAAAAGGTTTGGACAAGTTCCTGGAGGAAAGGTCCATAAACCATTATTAAGAAGTGACCGAAGATATCAATGCTTGACCCAGTACAAGCAGTGTGGAACTTGTGTCTCTTGGGGAAACTGCTAGGTACATATGACCTAGATTGGCCACTGTTGGAAACAGAATACTGGGCTTGATGGACCTTGGTCTGACCAGTATGGCATATCTTATGTTCTTATGTTCTAACAGATTCTCATCAGTACAAGGGATATTTCCCGGTTGTCTTGTACCCAGAGCTCCAGATCAGATGTCTGGAGCCAAAACAATTCTACGTGCAACCTATGGCAATGGCAGAGGTCCAGCTTATGCACTCAAAGCAGTCAAAACCTGCACGGTTGACAAATTTAGAAACATCTTGGGCAGGTTTGACCAATGTGAGAAAATCCGCCTTCTATCCTCAGGAAGAAGAGGACTCAAAGCCTCTATAATCACCTGTGACTTCCTTAGGAATTCAATTCCCATGTATAGACTATCGAACTGATCATGGACGTAGGAAAGCATGGAAGCTTGGAAGACACGACATCCAAAGCATCCAAAAGTTCTGCACTCACGTCCTGGAGGATTAGAGGCATGCCTCTTTGCACTCTTGATCCTTCTCATAGCTGATTCCACTACAATAGAGTGGTGAGGAATCTGAGTTTTTGGAAACCAGGACAAAGGAGGGACTCGATACAGAGTATCCAGTCTACGAGATGAATGAGGCGAGGAGGTAAGAGGTGTCTCCCACATTCTTAACATAAGATCATGCAAGATCTCATGGATGGGCAAGGTAGCTGCCTCCTTAGGAGTTTTGGGATATTGTAAAATTTCCAACTCCTTTGCTCTGGGCTCTGTTTCAAGGGCCACAGTAATGGAGAGACCCCGAGCCACCTCCCTGATAAAATCCTGAAAGGAAATATCTTCTGGAGGAGACATCCTGCGTTTAGGGGAGGAGGGGGCTCCTCTGGGAGAAGCATTCCTGCATCAACAGAACTATCAGAATCTTCAGATTCCTCTGAGGACTCGACGAAGTACCGCCTGTCCGGGTGCTCTTGAAGAGAGCCCGATACCCGTACCACTATTTTTGTTTAAATCAGTCAGGGCCTAGTAGCAACAGTTTAAGATTCAATTTAAAACACAGAAGAGAACTTTCTGGTTACCTTTCATACCCAGTAGAGAGCTGTAGTTTAAATTTCATAGTCACTCAGGGCCTAGCATCAGCAAAGTACTTTTAGTTTCAATTTAAAACACAGAAGAGAGCTTTCTGGTTAAATTTAGAATCCAGCAGAGAGCTTGTAGTTTAAATTTCATAGTCACTCAGGGCCTAGCATCGGACCGAAGGCAACGGATGACTGGTGCCAGCAATGCGGACACCGATGTCGATGCTATCGGTACCAGTACCGATACCGGTGCCGGAGACGTCAGTGCCGGTACCCGGTTGAAATGTCCGACGCAGTTCCGAGGGCATCAATGCCGCAAGGAGAGCCGCCAGACTGCGCTCAATAGCCAGGACTCTCTGGTCTATCAACGCTGCCGATGCCTGGATGTCGGTACCGGAGAAAATCACTGGTACCCCAGAGCATGGCACCAGTAGTTCTGCCAAAGTTGAGGCCTCGAGAACGTCCTGGAGCCCTGATAATGCTTTGGAAGCCGAAGCCTCCTGCCGGGGCAATTTTGCCGGTGCAGAATCCTCAAGGGCAACGCCAGAGGCATCTCGATGCTTAGAAGGAGATCTACCCTTTGAGGGACAGCTAGACTTGTGTTTAGTTACCTGAGATCCACGGGAGATAGACGAAGCCCTGGAAGACGTCGATGCCACTGAAGCTGCAATCAGAGGGAATCAGTGTACTTCGCATGGCAGCTCGGTTCTGTAGACCTCTCTCATGGCACAGGCCATACATTCCGAGATGGAATGGTCAGGACCTTAACATTTCAGACATCATTCATGGGTGTTGGTGACGGAGATGGTACCGCCACACTTGGTGCACTTTTTAAACCCGAAGAAGAGGGGTTTTCCATTATGGAAAAAAAATCTTCGGCCTAAGGCTCAAAAATGGTGCGTGCACCTGGAAAAAAGTACTAAGAAATTTTTTTTTTAAAGAAAGAAAGAAAGAAAGAAAAACTGGCGGTACCGGTAAAGCGTGGAGGAACATAGACGCGACCACAAAAAAAAAGAAGGAAAATTTTTCTGCGGTGACAGGAACACAACCTGCTGGCTCCGCGCAAAACGAAGAACTGGAGAGAGGCAGTTGGGGAAAGGCAGGAAGGCAGCACGCAGGTGCTGTGGGATGCTCTCAAAAGTTTTCTAATTGGACGCGGGGGAGCGTTCCCGCGCAGGCTCCGTCGGTACCGACGATACCCATATGTGATGACTACATTCCTGCTTGTTCCTGGAGCAGAGGAAAAGTCACTTTTTCTGACTGCCTGATGTGAGCCACCTGTAGTCAAGCATTAATTCCTTTGAGATTGAGAATAACTATAGCACCTTGTATTCCCAGGCAGCCTTCCATCCATATACTAACCAGGCCCGATCCTGTTACAGTAGTACAGCCATAGGCCAAAGGACCTGTTTTTCTTGGAAATGGAGTACACTGAGAAAAAAAAAAGGCCTGAAGGTGCAGGAGACTTCCCAGATGAATCTTTTTAACCACCCTCTTGGCCGCAGAGCCATCCTTGCTAGTTGCCAAAACCTTCAGAGCGCAGGCATGCCATATGATATTCAGTACCGAATGATTTTATTTATTTTATTTCAAAGCTTTTCTATACCGCCCATTCCAGTGATTAAGAACATAAGATATGCCATACTGGGTCAGACCAAGGTCCATCAAGCCCAGTATCAACAGTGGCCAATCTAGGTCATAAGTACCTAGCACTTTCCCCAAAAAACACAGGTTCCATAGTGCTTGTATTGGATCAAGCAGTGATATCCTGGGTCCCTTTTAATAATGCTTTATGAATCTTTTCCTCCAGGAACTTGTCCAGACCTTTTTCAAACTTGGCTACACTGACAGCTTTTACTACATCCTCCGGTAAACAAATTCCAGAGCTGATTACACGTTGAGTGAAAAAATATTTTTTCTTATTAGTCTTAAATAGTTTACCCTGTAGCTTCATTTCATGTCCCTAGTGTTTCTATATTCCCGATGACGTAAACAATCGATCTACCTTCCACTCCATTCATTAATTTATAGACCTCTATCATATCTCCCCTCAGCTGTCTCTTTTCCAGGATGAAAAGCCCTAACCTCTTTAGCCTCTCTTCAAAGGGGGTATCTTTCCATCCCCTTTACCATTTTGGTGGCTCTTCTCTAAACCTTTTCTAAGAACGCTATCTCCTTTTTAAGATATGGCGACCAGAATTGCACACAATATTCAAGGTGCGGTCGCACTATGGAACGATACAGAGGCATTATAATAGCCTTTGTTTTATTTTCCATTCCTTTCCTTATGATACCTAGCATTCTATTTGCTCTCTTGGCTGCCGCTGCACACTGGGCTGAGGGTTTTAACATGTTATCCACGATAACGCCTAAATCTTTTTCCTGGGTGGTGGTTCCTAATGTGGAACCTTGCATCATGTAACCATAGTTTGGGTTGTTCTTTCCTAGGTGCATAACTTTGCACTTGTCCACATTAAATTTCATCTGCCATTTTGATGCCCAGTCTTCCAATTTATCAAGATCCTCTTGCAATTTTCCACAGTCCTCTCATGGGTTTTAACAACTTTAAAAAGTTTTGTCTCATCTGCAAATTTGATAACCTCACTCATTATTCCCTTTTCCAGGTCATTTATGAATATGTCAAAAAGCTACAGACCCAGCACAGATTATTGGGGTACTCCGCTGTTCACCTTTCTCCACTGGGAAAATTGGCCATTTAGCCCTACACTCTGCCTAAGGACAGTTTACAATGAACAACACAACTACATTAAACTTTAAAGTAGAACTTGGGTGTAACATGATCACCAGTAATCCTGATCCTGTCACATGGAATAGGCCCCTGGAGACTGCATAGAAACATAGAAATATGATGACAGAAAAAGACCACATGGCCTATCTAGTCTGTCCTTCCATACCAACAACTACAACAGTCCCCTTTTTACCTTTAGAGATCCTCTGTGTTGTCCCATGCTTTTTTGAATTCAGTTTACTGTCCTCATCTCTACCACCTCCACTGGGAGACTACTCCATGGATCCACTACTCTTTCCGTAAAGAAATATTCCGCATATCACTCCTGAATCTATCTCCCTTCACCCTCATCCCATGTCCCCTTGTAGCAGAACTTGCTTTCAATTGAAAGAGGCTCTCTCCCTGAACATTTATGCCATGCAGGTATTTAAACATCTCAATCATATCACCTCTATCCCGCCTTTCCTCTAAGGTGTACATATTAAGATCCTTAAGTCTGTCCTCATATGCTTTATAATGAAGACCACTAATCATTTTAGTAGACACCCTCTGTACTGACTCCATCCTGTTCACATCCTTTTGAAGGTGCGGTCTCCAGAATTGCACACTATACTCCAAATGAGGTTGCCCCAAAGACTTATACAGAGGCACTATCACCTCCTTTTTTTCTGCTAGCCATTCCCCTCCGTATGCACCCAAGCATCCCTCTAGCTTTTGCCATCGCCTTTTCTACCTGTTTAGCTACTTTAAGATCATCAGACACAACCATGCCTAGGTCCCGCTCTTCTTCAGTGGACAAAAGTACTTCACCCCTTATACTATATTGCTCCCTTGGATTGCTGCAGCCCAAATGCATGACCTTACATTTTTTAACATTAAATCCCAGCTGCCAAATTCTAGACCATTCTTCAAGCTTAGCTAGATCCCTCCTCATGTTATCCACACCTTCCTGGGTGTCTACTCTATTGCAGATTTTGGTATCATCTGCAAAGAGGCAAACCTTACCCGACAGCCCTTCCGCTATATCACTAACAAAGATGTTAAAAAGAATCGGAACAAGGACAGATCCCTGGGGCACACCACTGGTAACATCCCTCTCCTCAGAGTGAGCTCCATTTACCTGTACTCTTTGTCGCCTCCCACCCAACCAATTTCTAACCCAAGCAGTAACTTTAGGGTGCATCCCTAGGGTGCTCAGTTTGTTTATAAGTCGCCTGTGGGGAACAGTGTCAAAGGCTTTACTGAAATTTAAATACACCACATCTAGGGTTCTCCCTCGGTCCAACTCCCTGGTCACCCAGTCAAAGAAATCAATCAGATTTGTCTGACAAGACCTGCCTCTGGTGAATCCATGCTGCCTCGGATCCTGTAATCCGCTGGATTCCAGAAACCTCACTATTTTCTCTTTCAGCAGTGTTTCCAATAATTTACTCACCACCGAAGTTAAACTAACCGGCCTGTAGTTTTCAACCACATCCTTACTTCTGCTTATGTGTAAAGGCACCACATGAGCCTCTCTCCAGTCCTTTGGCACCACTCCCGATTCCAACGAGGCACTGAAAAGGTCAGTCAGTGGAGCTGCTAGAATGTCCCCAAGTTCCCTTAGTATTCTAGGGTGTATCCCATCCGGTCCCATCGCTTTGTCTACTTTAAGTTGAGCTAGTTTCTCACAAACACAGTCTTCTGAAAATTGTTCAAGATGTTCCTCGCTTCTGTTCCTATTTGTGGGTGTTTTCTAAGGTCCTGGTTCCTGATTCTTCATCTGTGAACACAGAACAAAAATATTTGTTAAGCAATTCCGCTTTATCCTTATCAGCTTCTACATATTCCTCCCCTGCACCCTTGAGTCTGACAGTACCACTTTTGCCCTTCCTCTTCTCACTAATATATCTGAAAAATGTCTTATCCCCCCATATTATTGCATTGGCTATTTCCTCCTCCTTTTGAATCTTTGCCTTCTTGACTACTTTGCTAGCTTCTCTAAGTTTTTCCAAATACAGATGCCTGTCTTCCTCTCTCTGTGATCTCTTGTATTTTATGAAGGCCTCCCTCTTTTTCTTCACTTTTTCAGCTACTTCTTTCGAAAACCATAGCGGTCTCCTTTTCCTTTTACCTTTATTTACCATTTTAACAAAAAAGTTGGTTGCCCTTAAAATATCCCCTTTCAGGTTTGCCCACTGTTTTTCTACATCCCCCAGCTGTTCCCATCCCACTAATGACTCCCTGAGGTATTGGCCCATCTTCGCAAAGTTAGTATTCCAAAAGTCTAAGATCCTCACCTTTGAATGGATTCTAACAGCCCTAGTCCTAATACTGAACCACATCATCTGGTGATCACTGGATGCAAAATGATCTCCCACTACAACATCAGAAACACTTTCACCATTGGTAAGCAGCAAGTCCAGTATGGCCCCTTCACGTGTGGGGTCTGTTACCAATTGCCTGAATAGTTCTCCCTGTAGAGAATCCAGGATCTCCCTACTTCTAGATGATACTGCAGCAGGAATGTTCCAATCAACATCTGGCATATTGAAATCTCCTATCAGTAGCACTTCCCCTTTCCTAGCAATGCTGCATATGTCTTCAATTAACTCTATGTCCATCTCTTCCTCTTGTGAGGGAGGTCTGTATATCACACCAATGCAAAAAGATTTCTCTTTGCCTCTTTCTAATTTAACCCACAATGCCTCCTCTCTCCCTTTAAGCTCTGTAATTCTAAAGCTTTAATAGTAGTTTTTACATATAGTGCCACTCCTCCTCCCCTTCTTCCTACCCTGTCCTTTCTGAATAAAGTATAGCCAGGTATAGTTACATCCCAATCATGGTTTTCTGTGAACCATGTTTCTGTAACTGCCACTAAATCCAAGTCAGCCACTCCCACCAAAGCTTCAACATCAGGGATCTTATTTCCCATGCTACAGGCATTTATACACACTTCTTTCCATATGTTACCCCTGTTACCCATTTCCATAAAGGTATTTAATGTATCACCTACCTGGGGGCTTTCACCTACCATGAAATTTGCCCCTGAAATATGATGTATGGAATCGGGGTTGAGACTGCCACGAGCCCTGTTGAACGAACCCAGTCCTTGAACTGGGCATGAGGCCTGAGCTGAAGCCTCCAGTTGTACCTGACCTAGGATCGAGAGTGTGCATCTATGTGCTTCCTTGCCACTCCCCTAGATGTGTCCTTGTCCTCAGCTGTTGTGTTGTCTATCTTGAGCAGGGGCCATCTTTTACATGTGCTGTATATGCCTTGCAATGCTATACAAATGATAAGTAGTAGTAGTAGTAGACGAATCCTCCAGCTCACCCTCTGGGAGATGCCTTAGTTCAGTGCCTCCCAAATTGTTAATGAGCTTCTGTAAGACTCTCACAGAAAAGGGGCCTGCCCTCAAAGGGAGTTAGGCAAACTGGGACTTAGAAGCAGTAACTACTGCCCAGTGTGTGAGCCATAGACAGCATTAGGCCTATGAACCCTCTTGCCGAAGGCAAACCAATTCATACAATGAGATTGTAGAAGAGAACAGAAGATGGATCCAGCGTAAAAGCGCACAGCTCATCAGGCTACCATAGACAAATGCCTGCAGACTGAAGAGGCTGAGAAGATAGTCTTCAAGAAGACCGCCACTTCCTAGTTCTGCTGATTACAGAGGGCAGGCTGCCCTTCACTAGGATAAGCTTATGGACAGCTGTGGCCAATGCCTTCACCCTAGGAAAGCACAGGTAAAGCACAGTTACTTACCTGTAACAGGTGATCTCTGGGAACAGCAGGAATAAGTCTTCACATATGGGTACGTCGGTACCGACGGAGCCTGCGTGGGAACGCTCCCCAGCGTCCAATCAGAAAGCATTTGGGAGCATCCCTCAGCGCCTGCGTGCTGCCTTCCCGCCTTTCCAACTGTCTCTCCTCAGTTGAGTTTTATAGCTGAGACAAAGAGAGAGAAAAGAGGAAAGGAAAGATAGATAGAGAGATTCAACTCCTAGGGGAGGTGGGTGGGTTGTGAAGACTTATTCCTGCTGTTCCCAGAGATCACCTGTTACAGGTAAGTAACTGTGCTATCTCCAGGAACAAGCAGGAATGAGTCTTCACATATGGGGACTCCCAAGCTAAGATGCCTGGAGCCCTTGCATGTCGGGGATTGAAACATGCTACACCTCATATGGCCAGGCATCCTGAGGATGGGGGGCAGGAGTTGAAAAGAGAAAAGCTGCAGAACAGCTAATGTGAGATAGGACTACAGGCAAGGAGTCCTTGTATGTATGAAAATTATCAAGAAATATATTGAAATAACAATTGCAATATAAACCTCACCTACTGGATTGCAGGAAGTAGAGAGGCTGATGGAGTGTACTGGGGATCCAGTAGAGAAATCTTCAAGGTGACCTCACTGAGTTGAAGGTGAAGGTCAAAATCTGGAAGTGACAGGTGACCCCAGGATTTAACTGGGGTAGTACAAAAACAGTGGGTCTTTAGTGGGAAGCTTTATGGAAAAAGCTGAAAAACTCTTTTGGCTACAGAATTATTCACCGTGAGGAGCAAAAGAGAAAGACTGACCGATATGGACAAAAACTGCCCTAGTCCTTGAGGGAAGAAAGGATATAGAAAAAATTCCGTATTCCCAAAAAAGGATAGGTGTCTGAGGAGTTGAAAACTCAGATCTATTGAAGATCCACCATGTCTTTCCTAACTGGTGAGAGATAGGAAGATATTGGAGCATGGAGCTTCAGGGATACTTAACCTAGGGTTATGGTAGAAGCTGTCAGAACCACAGCAGTGGTTGAGTGCATAATATACCAAAAATACTGTGGAACAGCATAAAAATGGACAAAAACAACTGTCTAGAACATATGGGAAGGGGAACCCTTCATGAGCATAGACAGTTAGGGAGATAAGTATGTAATACATATCTACCTATAAAAAATGTATCTCAACAGATACACATATATATGGGTGTATATATATATATATATATATAGTGAGATCTAGAGGGCATAACATATCTTAGCTGACAGACAGAGATCTCTATAGAAATGTATATAGATAGATATATATATGAATATATAGGTTTAAGATAGATGCCTGCAATGAAGCAGCAGACAGAGGTATGCACCTTAGGACGTTCACATGGAGATGTGAAGAGGAAAGATTCATCTAAGAACAAGAAGGTGGAACCTACTTGAGAAGACCTATAGAAAATCTATTCCTCAAGGTTATAATGGTGCAAGAATGCTATCCAGTGAAATAACCCAGATGGTTACGTGAAAGAACAGAGGATAACATGAGTCTGTAAATAGCAAGTCCTGAGTTCTGCAGAACATTAGCATGGTAAATGGACAGAGACGCATAGGATGAGATACCCAGTTGACCCACTTGAGGGACAAAAGAAGGGTATTATGCGCATTTTAGTTCAATATGTGCTGTCCATGAAGGATTAAAATACCATGAAGACAAGCTACAAGTAAAAAAGAGCATATTCCCTGTAGGAATTGGAGAACTCTTTAGGCTTTCACGTAGAGAAGGCTTATGTCCTTTATTTTAAAAGGAGATAGTAGGGTGTAAAAAACCCTCACAGTCATGGGGGTATGACTGAGGAAGCCTTTTCCAACCATGGAGGATAGTCATTAGAGGGAAAATCCCATGCTCTCTAGCAAGGGCCCATAGTGGAAAGCTTCTCTGTAGGATTGCAGAGAGCATAATGCAGGAGAATTGGGAGATAAAACTGGTGTTGGGAAAAAACACCAGCTGCCACGTCAACTATGCTGTCAAACCCAGGATTGGAGATGACAAGAATAGAAGATAGTGGGATAGCCAGTAGTGATAAGGATTATCCAAGAAAGATGCAAGTACTGTCTTGGAATCACTACTAAGGCCAGATAGAAAGTAGTAGAAGAGAAGACTGGAACTTGAGGAAGGACCAGTAGCCAATAACTGGAACTCCTGCATGGGCAGCTATTGAATAGGACAGCAAAGAGATCTTCCTGTGTCAAACAGAGAAACAGTCTGAACAAGGAGAGGAAAACCTGTTCCCGTCTGATGAGCTGCCCAGATGAAAATAAAGGCTGAGAAAGTCTTTTAGTGGTATGGTATCACTTCCACAGGGAAACCTGGAGAAGAGGGTAGAGACACAAGAGCTGAGGAATGACTTACCATATTGTAAGTCATTGGAAGGAAAGAATTCATGTTGGTACAGAGAAACTATCATGTGATAGTTGTTAAATCTCTCTTCTTATGAGGATGAAGAGGAAAACCCTGTGACTCAGGGACATGAATATCCTGACAGCTCAACATACCAAAGAACAAGTGGATGAAAAACAGTGAAAAACTTCTGTTGAAAAGAAGTTAACTGTAGGTTATAAAGAGATTAAGCAGAACTCCATGGCTGCTGTGTTTATTCAGCCTGGCTAGAGTTTGGATTCCTCAGACCAGGACGAGGCTTCCCCTGCTTGGGAACATCTGAATGATGGGCAGGAGAAGAGTGAAACCTCTTTCTCCTAGGAAAAGAAGGTTTGGTAGGGCATTTCCTACCTACTGGGGAAGGAGAAGGCTTAGGATCGCCTTCAGAAACAGGGAAGCCAGTGATGCACTGAGCAACTTGATGTAAAGACTCCTTATTGAAGAGATTTTCTCCAGTGCAAGGAATATTACCCAGTCTTTGTTTTGCCCATTTGGTCAAGTCTGAAGCTTGGAGCCAGGCTTTACGTCGTGCCCCTATTCTATAGCAGAGGTTCTGCTAACAGACTCAAAAGAGTCTAGGGAAGCACGAGAAAGAAACCAAGAGATATTTTGGCTATGACTGAGAAGTGAGGAATAGTCTGCAGCCTTGGGCCCTGATAGAAAAGGAGTCAAAAGAGATAATTTCTTTGTGACTTCCTGAAGGGATAGACTCATATAAAAAATATATGAGAGAATCCTTGTTGCCAGCATAGATGTTTGGAAGGTTTGACGTCCAAAGGCATCCAGTGTTCTAGATTCACGACCTGGCGGGTAAGAAGAATGCTTCTTCTTGCTTTTTACCTTCCTCATTGCTGATTCCACTACAATGGAATGATGGGGAAGTTGAGTCTTTTGAAACCCTGGAGAGGGGGGCACCTTATATAGAAGATCAGTTGCTCTAGAAGGTGAGGAAACCCTTAAAGGTGCTTCCCACATCTTTAGAAGAAGATCCTGCAAGGAATGATGTAAAGGAAGCATCATATTTTCCTTTTCTCCAGAACAAAGAGAGCCTTGAGCAGGATCATAACCGGGGTAGGAATAGCAAGGGATGTTGCTATGTCCAGGAGAAAATTCTGAAAAGAAGGATCTCCAACAGAAATCATCCCTGGACAGGCTAGATCTGAAGAACTAGCCTGGTCACCGGAGTAGGCACTTGAGAATGTAGGAATAGAAGATCTCGCCCGGCGCAGGAAAGGATCCCTAAGGGATGGATGCTTGTACTGGAGGTCATGACGTGAGATAGTCAGTACTGCATCGTCCATGCTAGGTATCGACTCCAAACTAGGTATAGAAAGGAGCGACTCTGATGAAAAAAGCATGGAAGAAGCTGATCCCGATGCTACTGCAGGTATCGGCACCGATACCGATACCGGTAGTTGTGCCGGAATCGAAGACGATACCGACATCGAAGCAGTCATCGGAGGCTGCTCAAGTGGTACCGAGGGAACCAGAGGCCCTTGGTAACTAACCTCGGTACCGAGCATGCGGAAGCGGTAAGCATCGGATCCGAGACGTGTCGGTACCCAGTCTTCCAGACTAGAAATCAATTCCAGACTCGGCATCGAAGGAAGCGAGTCTATCAATGCATGTCTAGAGGGTACCGACATCGGTGGTAGTATCGGCGGAGATACCGATACTGGAGAGTCAATCTGGGATGTATCAACCGGTCCCGAAGGTACCGAGAAACCCAGATGACGATCCCTGGTGAGGAGTGGATCGCTCAACACCAGTGCCGATGCCGGGGTATCGGTACCGCTCGAAGCGGATGCCACCACCGAGCATGGCTCAGGTATGTTCTGTGAGGGGTGAGCCCCAGGAACAACCTGAAACCCCTGAAAGGCTTTGGAGGCCGAAGACTCCCGCCGGGGTTTTGAAAAAAATGGACTCTTAAGGGCAAGGCCGGAGCCGTCATCATGCTGTGCATGAGACCTACCACTCAAGGATTGGCTAGTCTTAACAGACTGTTTGTGGGTTACCTGATCCTGTAGAGGAGAAGAAATGGTCGGTGCCCTGCCGGTGGAAGGGAACTCGGTATCGAGGGAAACTCGAAATGGAAAATTTCTTCTCATAACATTGCAGCCTAATGGCTCCGAAGGAAAATGGTCAGGACCCAAACAGGTTAGACACCAGGACTTGGAGTCTAAAAACAGTACTGCACTGCCACAGTTAAGGCACTTCTTAGGAAAAGAAGGTGGCAGCTCCATAATGGAGAGGCCTTAAAGGCCCAAAGTTTAAAACAGAAACTGAGGGAAAAAAATTTCCTGGATAAAGAAAAAGAAAAAACACCGGCGATACCGGTGGAGCAGGGGAGACAGCCGCGACCACAAGAAAACAAAAATTTAAGAATTAAAGAAAAATATTTTCTGCGGTGACAAGAGGACGTCCTGCCAGCTCCGCGGAAAAACTCAACTGAGGAGAGACAGTTGGAAAGGCGGGAAGGCAGCACGCAGGCGCTGAGGGATGCTCCCAAAAGCTTTCTGATTGGACGCTGGGGAGCGCTCCCACGCAGGCTCCGTCGGTACCGACGTACCCATATGTGAAGACTCATTCCTGCTTGTTCCTGGAGATCTGCCTCGACTCACCTCAAGCCTAACTGGACTTTATATCCACCAGGCCCTCAGGAGCACAGAACACCTCCCTCTAAAAGCTCCAAAATGGCTATGAAGAGAGCAGCCCACCCCCAGGACAGAGCAGGAGCTAGAAGGAACGGGATCTCCCTCTCTACACCTCCATAGGGTGGATCACCTCAGCTGTTACAACAGCCCCAGAGAAAGAGGAGGCCTTTGACTGTGCCTTCCAGATAGAACCTTGGACACAAGCTATAAGCTCCAGACTGGAAGAAATGCTGCCATGGTCCAGTGCATGCTTCTTCATGCCTTCGGATGCAAAATCCCATAAGCACCAGAAGAAAAAGGCGTTACAAAGATCATGCAAAAGAAGTTTGTTCCAGCCGCAGAGAAAAACCCTCTTGTAGCTGTCCCCTCCTGAACTGGTGCCACTTTGGAAACTCAAGGTTGACCTCACTATGGAGGGGGAGGGGCTAGCACTGTTTGCACCCCACTCCCAATGAGTGGAGGGCCAATATTACAGAAGGCTTGATAATGTTGTGGGAAAGTACTTCTGTAGATATACCCTGATGCTCTGTGCTGCCTAGGCAGCTTTATTGTTGTAAAAAAAAAAAAAAAAAAAAGAAGACATCACCCCCAATAAGGAAAAGAGGGTGCAATAGCACTGAAGGCCAAGTAAAGCCCAGGAAAGTCTTTCCATAGTGCAGGGCAAAGACGATCAGCCTGCCCCCAAAATGGTAGCGGTTCCCACCAGTGTGGGATTTCTGCATAGAGCTCCCTGAATACTGCTACTGATCTCCAGCTACAGTACAGATCAAAGCTAAAAGACCACAAGCTCCCTTACGCCTTCAGATTGGCTGAATGGCTTGCTAAAATCTTGGCAGCCACTATAGTCAAGACTACCGCCACACATAAAAAATCACTACCATAAACCGAAGTCCTAGTGGCAGCCTCCGCTAACCTGAGCTGGAAAGAGCTGCTTCAGGAAGGCCCCCGCAGCTGCGTGGCCTTACTGCCATAGCAAAAGTATCTCCTGTTTATTTTTTTTATTTAGTTTTTTAAATCAGCAACTGGAGCATAAAAGCCTTACCACCCCCACTCCCCACGAAGACAGGTAAGCAGCCCCCAACAGTGTTCTCCATTACATTTTTCTCTTATTTTTTTTTTAAACATACTGTAAGGAACAAGTATCCCACATGGCTTGCCTCTGGTGCTTCACAGAAAGAGTGAGAGAGAAGATAAAGCACAGTTACTTACTTGTAACAGGTGATCTCTGGGAACAGCAGGAATTAGTCATCACATATGGGTACGTCGGTACCGACGGAGCCCGCGCGGGAAAGCTCCCCAGCTTTTCAGATTAAAAGCTTTTGGGGCCTCCCACTGCACATGCGCGCTGCCTTCCCGCCTTCCTGACCAGCTCTCGTCAGTTTGAGTTTAAAGCTGAGACAATAGAGAGAGAGGACAGGAAGATAGATAGATAGAGATACAACTCCTAGGGGAGGTGGGTGGGTTGTGATGACTAATTCCTGCTGTTCCCAGAGATCACCTGTTACAGGTAAGTAACTGTGCTATCTCCAGGAACAAGCAGGAATAAGTCATCACATATGGGGACTCCCTAGCTAAGATGCCTGGGAGATCCCCCTCCAAGGGTAAACCATCTTCGTATGGATCTCAGGCATCCATCCAGGGAAGGTGGGCAGGAGTTGTTTAAGTATGGAACAGGTGTTTGAGGACAGCCTGACCAAACAAGGCATCCCGGCGGGAGTCCTTGTCCAAGCAGTAATGGGCTGTGAAGGTATGAACCGAGGCCCAAGTGGCTGCTCGACAGATCTGATCTATGGACACAGAGTGAAGATGAGCCATAGAAGTGGCCATGGCTCTCACATTGTGAGCTATGACATGGCCCTCCAGAGAAATGTTCTTACTCTGGTAAGCAAAAGAAATACACTGAGCGATCCAATTGGAAAGTGTACGCTTGGTGACTGGAAGTCCCAAATGAGAAGGATCAAAAGCCACGAAAAGTTGGGAAGACTTTCGATGTGGTTGAGTCCTGTTGAGGTAAAAGGCAAGAGCTCTTTTACAATCCAGAGTATGAAGGTTCCTCTCTGCACTGGATGCATGAGGAGCTGGGAAAAAGACAGGTAGATATACCTCTTGATTAAGATGAAAAGGCGAGACCACTTTGGGCATAAAGTGGGGATTCGTCCTAAGGACCACCTTATCATGATGAAACCTAGTATAAGGTGGATGAGCCACTAAAGCCTGCAGTTCACTGATGCGGCGAGCCGAAGTGACTGCAATAAGGAAAACAACCTTCCAGGAAAGAAATTTGAAGGAGGTAGAGTCCAAAGGCTCAAAAGGTGGCTTCATAAGCTGACCTAGAACTAGGTTCAAATCCCATGCTACCGGGGGAGGTCGGATGGGAGGTTTAGTTAGCGTCAGGCCTCTCATGAAACGTGCAACAAGAGGATGAGAGGAGACAGGTTGTCCATTTATAGGTTTTAAGGATGCTGCAATAGCACTCAAATGGACCCTTACTGAATTCGTCTTAAGGCCTGCATTTGAAAGATGCAGGAGATAGTCCAAGAGGGAATTCAAAGGAAGTGCTAGAGGGTCAAGACCCTGCTGAGCACACCAAATGGAAAAACGCTTCCATTTGAAAGCATAAGAACGCCTCGTGGAAGGTTTCCTAGAGGCATGAAGGATATCTTTCACAGGCTGAGAAAGATTAAAGTCTTGAAGACTTAGGCCTTCAGTAACCAAGCTCTGAGATGTAGGGATTTGGGGTTTGGGTGCCACAAAGTCCCCTTCTCCTGAGACAGGAGGTCTGGCGCAGCTCCCAGGTCCAGGGAGGATCCCTGGGAGAGATGCAGAAGTAGAGGGAACCACACCTGGCGTGGCCAGCGGGGAGCTATGAGGATCATAGTCCCGTGATCCCTCTGGAGCTTGAACAGAGTCTTGGATATTAGAGGAATGGGTGGAAAGGCATAGAGGAATTCCTGACCCCAATGCAGGAGGAAGGCATCGTGGGCCTGAGCTCCCTGACACTGAGTTCTGGAACAGAACCGGGGAAGTTTGGCATTCCACGGACTTGCAAAGAGGTCTATGTCCGGGGTCCCCCATTCCTGAAAGATTCTGCGTATCTGGTCCATATGTAGGGACCATTCGTGTGGAAGCAGAACTCAACTGAGTCTGTCCGCACGAGAGTTTTGAACTCCTGGAAGATACACTGCAAGAAGGTGAATTTGATGCTCTCTGGCGAAGGCCCATATTCTGAGAGCTTCGTTGCAAAGCGACAGAGAGCCTGTCCCTCCTTGTTTGTTTATATAGAACATGGCTACCTGATTGTCTGTCTGAACTAGGACAGTCAGGTTGACAAGGAGGGTATAGAAGACCTTGAGGGCAAGGTAAATTGCTCGCAGTTCCAGGAGGTTGATATGAAGGGTGGTCTCCTGTGGAGACCAAGTGCCCTGAGTGGAGAGGTTCTGAAGATGAGCTCCCCACCCTGTCTGGGAGGCATCTGTTGTGAGGGTTGTTTGGGGCAACAAAAGTTGGAAGGGGGCCCCCAACAACAGATTCTTGGTGGATGTCCACCATTGGAGGGACCAAAACAGACGGCTTGAGGTGAGTATTTGGTCGGAGAGCGCTCCAGATGCTTGAGTCCACTGGGTGGCCAAGGTCCATTGAGCTGCTCTCATATGCAGACGAGCGTAGGGCACCACATGTACCGTGGAGGCCATGTGGCCCAGAAGTCGCAGCATTTCCCGAGCTGTCAAATGACTGCTGGACTGAGATTGGGAGGCCAAACTCAGCAGGCGTTGGGCCCTGAGCTGAGGCAGGTAGGCCCTCGCAGTGATGGTGTCTAACTGGGCCCCTATGAACTCGAGAGACTGAGTAGGGATTAGTTGAGACTTGGGAAGGTTTACTACCAGTCCCAGATACTGCAGAAGACGCCTTGTGCGGTCCAGGGAAATTTGGGCCTGGGACTGAGATGGAGCTCGGATGAGCCAGTCGTCCAGGTATGGGAATATGATAATTCCCAGGCCTCTTAGAAAGGCAGCTACGACTGCCATGCATTTGGTGAACACTCTTGGAGCAGAGGCTAGACCGAAGGGGAGTACTCTGTACTGGAAATGTTGTCCCTGAAACAGAAATCGAAGGTATTTTCTGTGGGATGGGTGGATGAGTATGTGTGTATACGCATCCTTTAGGTCTAGAGAACAAAGCCAATCCTGACTCTGAAGGTATGGAAGGAGAATGCCCAGAGAAAGCATTTTGAATTTCTCCTTGAAAAGAAATTTGTTCAATTCTCTCAGATCTAGAATTGGTCTGAAGCCCTCTGTCTTCTTTGGTATTAGAAAATAAGGGGAGTAGAATCCCGTCCCCTGTTGAAGAAGAGGGACCTCCTCTATTGCCCCTTGGGCAAGGAGGGAGGAGACTTCCTGACCCAAGAGGGTCAGGAGAGATGGGGGAGAATTGAACTACCTCACCATAGTATAAGGAGGAAGGTCGGAAAAATGGAGTTTGTAACCCTCTCGGATGATAGAGAGGGTCCATTGCTCTGATGTAATTTGCTCCCATCTGGGAGCAAAGTGAGCTAACCTTCCGGGTATGGTGAGGGGCTCTGGTTGTTCTAGAGCCAGAAAAGTTAAGTTCTCTAGGGGCAAGTCAAAACCCCTGAGGGGGTTGAGCCTGCTGAGGCGTAGCAGACGCCGCAGGCTTTGACCTTGCCTGTTTAGGTTGCTGACGTTTAGCAGCAAAACGTGGCTGAGAGGATTGTTGGCCAGTATTTGTGGAAAATCTGGACTTCTTGTAATAAGGCCTCTTAAAAGACTTCTTTTTGGCAGGAGTGGAGGTAGACTTAGAAAGTCTATCTAAGGTGGCATTTTCTGCGTCCATTTGAGTGGCCTTAATTTGCCACTCCTCACCAAATAAGTTCTCACCTGTACAGGGCAGATTCCGTAAGCCATCTAGGACCCAAGGTTCTAGATCAGAAGCCTGGAGCCAAGCAAGACGTCGGGCTGCTATAGCAATGCCCGAAGCCCTACCAGCACCCTCAAAGGAATCAAAAGCTGCCCTGTTGGAGAACTTTGAAATATCCAAAAGGTGTTTCACTAAGAAAATGAACTCCTCCCTTTTATCCTCAGGGATGAAGGGGGCAAAATGCCGAACTTTTAGAGCGATTTCACTGAGAAACATGCCCATGTAAAGACTATAGGAATTAATCCTGGCTATAAGCATAGTAGCCTGGAAAATTTTCCTGCCAAAAGAGTCTAGAGTCTTATATTCTCGCCCTGGAGGAGTAGAAGAGTGCCTTTTGGTACTCTTTATCTTCTTCATTGCAGACTTCACCACAATAGAATGGTGAGGCAACTGGGTTTTTTGGAAACCAGGAGAAGGGGGGACACGGTACATGGTGTCCAACCTGCGAGAAGAAGGAGACAATGTTAGAGGAGCCTCCCATAAGTCCATCAAGTGTTCTTGAAGGATTTCATGGATAGGCAGGGTGACTGCCTCTTTAGGAGACTTAGAGTATCCTAAAATATCCAGTTTCTTTGATCTGGGTTCCTTTTCAGAGGATGAAGCAATAGAAAGACCTTTAGCTATTTCTATGATGAAGTCCTGAAAGGACAAATCCTCTGGTGGAGACATTCTCCTTTTAGGAGAAGAAGGCTCCTCAGGAAGATCAAGGGAGAACTCATCAGAATCATCAGAGGAGTTAAAATCCTCTGAAGAAGCAGAGTATCCTCTATGTGCTTCCAACGCACGATACGCATACCGTTCGGTATCGACATCGGGCGTACCGGGTATGGGATCGGTACCGGGCAAAAGCCCGGATCCGGCATGCGGAACCAATCTGCGTTTGGAAGACGATGGCCTCGGTTCCGGTATGGAAGCCATTACCGGAACCGGACCCGGTACCGCTGGCCGCGGTACCGAGGGCGTAGCAGCATTAATAAAAGCCAGAATGGCCTGCTGCATGACTTGGACAGTATTGCCCATAGACGCCACTGCTGCCTGGATGTCGGTACCGGTATGGGCCGGTACCCCAGAGCAGCACAACAGGTGATCTGTCGAGGCCGCGCCATCGATGTCAACCTGTGACCCCATGATTGCTTTGGAGGCCGGAACCTCCCGCCGGGGTTTTTTGGCCTGGGCAGAATCCTCGAACTCAGAATTGAGAGCCTCTCGATCTTTAGAAAGAGATTTGCTTTTAGAGGATTTGCCCACTGGAGTTTTGGTTACCTGAGATCCATCCGGAGAGGAAGACCTGGATGACTGTGATGCTTCTGAAGGAAACAGCACATGGAACTTGTTGGCCCGGTTCTGCAATCCACGTTTCGACATCTGGGAGCAGGATGGGCAGTCCGGTATGGAATGGTCAGGTCCTAAACAATTAAGACACCATTCATGGGTGTCTGTAACAGGAATGACAGCACTGCACTTGGTACACTTTTTAAAAGCAGGAACTGGCTTCTCCATGAGGAGAATTTGTGTAGGCCTGAAGGCCTAACAAAGTACCAAGCTGTGCTGAAGAAAAGAAAAATATATATTTTTTTTTTTTTTAAAGAAAGAAAGAGAGACCGGCAGTACCGGTTTCAGAATGGGTAAGGCAGGTACGCGGTCTAAAGAAAACAATAAAATTAACAATTTCTTCAGCGGTGACAGGAACACGACCTGCTGGCTCCGCGGAAAAAAAGAAACTGACGAGAGCTGGTCAGGAAGGCGGGAAGGCAGCGCGCATGTGCAGTGGGAGGCCCCAAAAGCTTTTAATCTGAAAAGCTGGGGAGCTTTCCCGCGCGGGCTCCGTCGGTACCGACGTACCCATATGTGATGACTTATTCCTGCTTGTTCCTGGAGATAATGCTCTACCCCATGCCACAAGAAATAAAACAGGGGGGGGGGGGAATAGGGATACCTGTAAAAACAGCAGCTGTGGCTAGGCCCCCCCCCCCTCCTGGATGGATCTCACCTGGCTCCTGTCATTCTGCAGGTACCTCCACCAGACAGCCACAGATCTTGGAGGAGTATCACAGGCCCGCTCAACCAAAGGGACATTCCAACCATGGTCATGCCCTAGAGTGGTTCAAACACAGCATGCGATCTTACCCCAGGAACCTCAAGGATCTAGTTCAACTGGAGAGGGAAGCCCACAAGCTGCACACCCCGGGAGCTCCAGAAGAAATACACCTTTTGCAGCACCAGTCCAACAAGCACCATCTGCTGGAGAGAGAGAAATACTGAAGGCTGGCCCCTAGTGCACCAGCCTTAATACCAGTGATGAAATCACTGGAAGTTCCTTGTCCTTCTGTCTCCATCATCTGGTGGCAGAGAGAAACAACTCACTAGTCTGGAGTGATCTAACAGGATGATCTGGAAAGTACAATTATGCCTTTCCTAGTAACTGTCATTCCTTGACTCCTATGACAAAAAATGTGATAAAGAAACCAGGGGTCACTCAAAATTCAGTAATATCATTAGAATGAGCCTTAAATAAAATTCTTACAGAAACAAAACTTTTTTCTCAGACACCTACGTTATAAACCTGCAGCCTATCCAGGTTTATAGTCCGACAAAAAAATCTTGGATCTGATATTCAAACCGCAGTGGCTAGCTGTTGCTGCAGAAAATTATCCCCGGATATTCAATGTCGGGGCCAATGTTCCCTCTAATTTTCTGCAGGCTGTGTGCGCATAAAATATCAGCTGTGTGCAGCTTTTGAAGGAAGGTTAAATTTTTGTGCGCCACATAACGACACTCGGAGTTATATACTTTAAAATTTGACTACATGTCAGAATACAGTATGTATACCACATTGATTTTAATCAAATTAAATGAAAATAGACGATTACTAAATGAAGCGGGAAATTTCTAGTAATTACAATCATAACTTTTAAATTTTAAGATGCCTGTGTTGTTTTCTATCAGAATCAGAGCTGTAATTTTTGTGCGCTCTGTTGTAAAGTATGTGCGCTCGCTCGGTGAGGTGTGTGCGCGCGCACACGCGCACAGCTTAGAGGGAACAGTGGTCGGGGCCATATCCGGCCACTGGCACTGAATATCTGGGATAGCTGCAGACCCCAGAAGCTAACCAGAGAGTAACAATATTGAGCTGTTTCCTGGTTAGCTTCCATAGATAAAGTTAGGCCAGCATGTGCTGTGCCCGACTTTACCTGTGTGTCATTAACCGGGCAGTGGAAATATTGAGCCTCTGTTCAGTTAGCAATGAGCACAACCTCCACTCCGCCCCGCCCCTCCCCAGAATGCCCATGACATACCCCAGTGCTAATTGTGTAGTACTGGGGTGTGTAGTGGCAGCAGCTGCAGATATTCAACGGCACTAATGTTAGTGCTGATGAATATCCCGCTAACCAGCATTTACACGGTTGAGCGAGGAGGAGGAGGATACCTATTGCCTATGAGACTAATAGATCCTCTTTTGTCTGCCACTCTGATATCTCCTAGATAATGAGGAAGCCAAGTTTGAAGTAGGCCAGGAGAGTCTTAAGAGTGTCACTGTGCTGCATGATGAGAGTAGCAGCCTACTACATTTTATCTCCAAAGAGATTATCTCCTTGGCATGACAGGGCATATCATCAAGCTTCTCCTGTACACTGTGATGTTAGTGTGAGGCCCGTAGACATGTGTGTCTTCTAGTGCCAATACTCAGAGAAGGCTCTTAATGCCATATCAAAAATATCATGTCCTTCTGACCATGTACGAAGTCTGTCCAAAAAGAAACTAAACTTGCTAAAGAGGGGGTCAGTGAGCCCACACAGCAGACTCACGATGATGGTGATGTGTAGTGGTGACCTTGAGTTTTAGCCTCCCACTTGCTCGATCACACCACATGAATTAGTTATGGACTACATGCAGTAGACTGAACTTGTCTCATGTACCTTTTGCTATTTTTTTGCACGTTGAAACATGAAGGATTTTGAAGAGCAACACGTTTGCGTGAAATTGATTTTTTAAAAAACGTTTCAGATGTTGAAGCAAGCTTATGGAAAAGATTGTTGAAGCAAGATTATGGAAAAGATTAAACAATGTTATGAATGGTACCAATGTTTCAAATCAGGCAGAACGTCCACAGAAAATGATCCCAAACTGGACGGTGTTCCATATCAATGGACAACGATCACCAAGAAAGTGCATGCTTTGATTCTTGAAAATCATCATCATCTAACTGTCCGTGAAGTTGCTGAAGAAATAGGCATCAGTGAAAGTTTGTGTCACACAATTGTGACTGAAAAACTTCAGATGCATCATGTTGTTGCAAAATTTGTCCCACGTCTCTGGACAGCTGAGCAAAAAGCGAACTGTGTCACACTCATCGCTCCTTATCTGTGAATTTTTGGCAAAGCACAATATGTCTCTAGTCCTGCAGCCTCCCTACTCTCCAGATTTGGTCCCTGTGGATTTTTTGTTCCTGAAGTTGAAATCCACTCTGAAAGGTCGCCTGTTATGACATGTTTCAGAAACAGGAAAAGGCACATAAGATGAGGTGGAGGTAGAGATGAGGACAGTATTTGAATTCAAGAAAGCATGGGACAAACATAGAAGATCTCTAAAGAAAAAAAAGGAGACTATTGTAGTTGATATGGAAAGGCAGACTAGATAGGCCATGTTGTCTTTTTTTGCCATCATGTTTCTATGAATAAACCGTAGAGGAGAGGGGGAGGGGAGCTGTTTCTTACAGTGCAGGAGCAGTCTGACTACAGAGACAACAGAGTAAGGGCTGGAGTTTGTGAATGCTGCCTGAAAGCTGGGAAGTGAACTGAAGGCAGCCAATCTTTACCAGCCTGGAAAAGGGAGGTATGTGCATGGAACTGTCTTTCGTTTTGTTACGTGGGAACAGAGACTGCTGCTGGCTTTTGGCAGGAAAAGACAAGTTGTACAGTTGGCTTTAAAGGGCTGCCTTGAGAACAGGAATACATTGGAGAGTGAATGCATGAATTGTGCCAGTTGAAACTGTTATAAGGAGATTATACAGAGCATGGGACATTGCTGTGGCCAGTGCTATTCAGCACTGATGACATATTAGAGAGTGGCACGACAGTGGCTAAGTGGTTTTCTTTTGAACTAAAGTGCTGTGGAACTTTTAAGGCTGGAACAGCTGGTAGGTTTGGTGGCCAGCCTGTCAGCATTGCTTGGAGTAGAGTTTCCAGTGTTCTTGGATCAGAGAGTGCCCCCTGTTGGGGGGCAGTAGATATGCTGTAACAGCTATGCACATGGAGCCCAATTGCATAACATGCACGTTTGGCCCACAGGCACGTAGAAATAAAAGACAGGCCTGATTTAAACCCGATTCCACAACCGCAGGTGTAGATGCATCCATGCTTCTGAAATCGAGGACAGACTTTTCCAGTGCAGCACGCACAAACCCTAGGACATGGGTCTATGCAGCAAGCGGCCTGGATGTCCCTGCCGTTGGCGAATTCCAACAAGATGTATGTATCAGATGCTGCCCGTCTCTGTGCAGCCACACCTCCTCAGTTAAAATGTGCATCCCCAAAGCTGCTCCTCACACTGACAGTGTGCTCTTGCAAACTACCTATAAAAACGAATGATACAGATGTGTTGATGCAAAACAGACCATATAAGCTAGTCCTTTGCATGACCAGAACACTGCAAAGTGATCTCTATGCACTCAGAGATGTTACAACAGCAAATAAAAGTGATATGAGTGTCTTGACATATTTGCCGCACAACATACATCTTGCATTGGTCATCGCTGACAAGAGTCTGTACAATGCGATGTATGGACCAGAAGAAATCAGAAAAGGTCCTCTACAGCTAAATGTCAGCATATCCCTGACAATAATTAGGGACCCTCAGATTTGAGTGCATGCACCAGTGCAAACAGCACGATTAGATGCCCAAAAGCACCAGCATCTGTCTATTTAAATGTGCACATTTGCGAGACCACTGATTGTGCTGTGTGCCCTATTGCATGCACTTATTCTGAGGGTCGCTGATCGTTGACAGGGATATTTATTTATTAGCTTTTATATACCACACTATTTAGTAACAGTGCGGTTTGCAGTAAATATGAACAGTCAAGCAACTTTACATAGAACAGACAAACAGGCATAAACGTCAAACGCTCAACTCAGCAACTTTACATCGAACAGGTAAAACAACGAAACTAAGTAACAAGGTGCAGGTAAACAGTGATAAAATGAAAGAGTCAACATGAGGGATAGGGTGAGAGGGCGGGAGGACGAAAGGGAAGGGGGAGGATAGAGGCAAGGGAAATTGGAGAGGAAGGGAGAACTAATTACATAATGTGCAGCCGGGTCTCAGGTAAAGTCATTTTGAGTGTAGGGGCCAGCATAGAAGAGATATGCTTTGACAAGTAGCCGTAGAGACTCCTTTCTGATGTATTCTGGAAGATCATACTGGCACCTGGTCATGCTGTGGTCATCCCTATGGACTAGGTACTGGCCAGGCATTGAAGTCCCCCCAAAATTGCAACTGAGCACACCAGGTCCCCCCCCCCATGAATCCTTAATTAAAACATGCATCCCCTGAAGCTGTCCCACTTCTCGGAAGACAGGAATTGTTAGGGTGCCCTAGATTATCTCCTCTAGCTCATGCAGCAATTGTTAGCCTAGCCAGAATAATCACGATTGCACCTCTGAATATTTATGTAGGGATGTTTATTATGTGCCTTTACCATACAACCTTCCCTCACTTCTGTATTCTTTTCTTTACAACTGCATGTTGTTGTCTTCCAGACTGCAAATACACCGGTTCAAAACATCTTTGTCACAGCCATTCATCAATATGGGACGCATGCAGAGCAGAGCAGAAAAGGTTTTAAGTCCTGGCCTTATTTCATATTTCCGCAGGTATAACATGGACGTCAGTGGGAAACATGAAGAACGTACATGGGTCTTTCCTGAATACACATTGTATGTCTCTGCTGCTGACCATGCCCCTGTTCCACCCCCTCTCACCCACGTTCTGAGATCCCTGTGCTAGCACTGTGTATGTGCAGGGGTTTCAGAATACGGTCTTAGACCGCACATCCAAAGGGCTTATTCATGTTCTGGAATGACCCCCTCCTTGGTGAGGAGCAGACCTGAGGCCAAAAGGCAGTATGTGATACTGGAAGTGGTATATCCCTAACAACAAATCAGAAATACATCCCAGTCACGGGAGTGTATCTGGATGTGGGTGTAAGCATCTCTTTTTTAAAGATAAGTTGTAGGATGCTGGGAGAAAATATGCTGAACTTTTCTTGTACTAAAAAGGTTTTCAGGTCTCTTAGATCTAGGATGGGACAGAATCCCCCCATTTTCTTTGGTACCAGGAAATACCTGAAGTGAAAACCCTGCCCTTTCTGATCAGGTGACATGGGCTCAATGGTGTTTGCCATGCGAAGGATGGAGAGTTCCTGTAGAAGAAGCTCCTGATGTTGAGAGATTTGAAAATTGTGCCTCAGAAGGCAGTTTGGAGGGATTTCCAATAGTTGCAATCGGTACCTGTGATTATCTTCAGAACCCAACTGTCAGAGGTGATTAAGGACCATCTGTATGCAAAAAAGAGAAATTAGACTTACCTGTCCCGTCCCACACCTCTGGGTAGTGTACCTCTTCCAGCAGCTTGGAGGCTAAGCCTGTCATGTTTTTGATGACGCTAGTGTACATATGCAGCTGGCACCGCCCACCAGCCCCAGTACCTATTGACAAAGCAGACTCAGAGGAGCAACAAATAAGTACTTAAACATGCAACAAACACTTCTACGTCCAAATAAACTAATACCCCCTCCATCCCCTGGGAAGGATACCCCATCCCCCATTCCAGGATGAAGAGGCCTACCTGTTGAGCGCCTGAGCAACTCCAACCAGCAGGAAGCGAGCAACCGACAGCTCTTATGGTCAACCCCTCCCCCAAACACTGATTATAAACCCCTCCCCGGCTCCTCCTGGCCACTTCCTCCACCAAGGGAACCAGCTTCAGGACTGGGGTGTGCACAGATCACCACAAGAAGCACTCAGGGAGAGTTCCAGGACTGGACTGGAGTTCCTCAAGGAACAACAATTAGCAGGTAAGTCTAATTTCTCTTTCCTTATCGACCCTCCAGTCCAGTCCCGCACCTCTGGGATGTATCAGAGCAGTTAAACTAACGGGAGGGACCTGCACAAGCACTGCCGATCCGAAACGAGCATCCCCCGCCAACTGGACATCCAGGCGAAAATGTTCAGAGAAGTATGCCATCCTACAGATCTCCACCGGCGGAACTAAAGTATATTCTGCCCATGAGGCTGCCTGAGCCCTCATGGAATGGTCTGCAACCCCGCCGGCACTTTTCTACCTTTCAAGATGTATGCTGACGTGATTGCCTCACTGATCCATCTGGAAATGGATGCTTAGCTCAATTTTGTGTGACCTACCAAACAGAACCAACAGACGGTCCGATCTCCGAAAGGACAATGCCTTTCACATACCTTCGCAGGACTCTTACCATCCAGGTGGCACAGCTGTGGAGTGGCACGGCCCATACCTGCTCTTGCCCACATCCGCGTTCGCCAGAGCCGGTAAGGAAATGGCCTGATCTACATGAAATTCTGACACCACCTTGGCAAAAATGAAGGTACTGGGCGCTGGACCACTTTCTCCTTGGAGAAGGAAAGGAATGGCTCCTGGCATGACAGGGCCTGAAGCTCTGAAATCCTGCATGCTGAGCAACTCGCCACCAGGAATACCATTTTCAGAGCCAAATTCTGCAGGAAAGCTCGACTCAATGGCTCAACGGGTTCCCCAGACAGCACCAGATTGAGATTCCAAGGCGGTACCACTACCCTCTTTGGCAGACAGAGGTGGGTCACCACCCCTAGAAAGCTCAGCACATCTGGGTGTGTACCCAACGGCACCCCGTAGACTTTCCCGCGATAACCGGAAAATCACTGCCAGTTGCATCCTCAAGGAACTGGCAGCTAGACCCTTATCAAAACCGGATTGCAAGCACGCCAAAATGTCCGGGACGGAGGAAGTGGAAGGGCGTGACTGCCTCTCTCCGCACCATGATTCAAAGATGCATCCTATGCAGATGCACGACAGGTTCGTAGACCACCTCTGGGCCTGTAGCAAGGTCGCTATCCCTGAGCCTGATTATCCTTTCTTTTTCAACCTCACCCTTTCATGAGCCATGCCGTAAGCGAGAATTGATCCACCTGGGGCATGCGAAGCAGCTCCTGCATCAAGAGGTCCTTCCGAACCGGAAGCCACCACAGTCAATCCGCCAGTATCCAAATCAGGTCAGCATACCACGGGCATCTCGGCCAGTCTGGTGCCACCAGAATCACAAATCCCCAGTGCGCCTCTAGCCATTGCACTAACCAGCCCTATGAGCGTCCACGGGGAAAAACAGAGAAGACCCTCTTCGAGCCACTGCTGAATTAGAGCATCCAGGCCCTTGGACTTCTTCTCTTCTTCTACTGAAAAACCGGCAGGCCTTGGTCGACTCGAACATTGCCATTAGGTCCATGACCAGTGTGCCCCATCAGCAGACCACCTGCTCGAACACCTTCTGATTGAGCTGCCACTCTCTGGGGTCCATGTGCACTCGGCTGAGGTAATCTGCCATCACGCTGTCAACTCCTGCTACATGCGCCGCTGATAATGCCTGGAGATGAATCGCTGCCCATCCGAACAGACCTTCGGCTTCCTCCTCCAGGGCTGCATTGCCCATGCCTCCTTGCCGGTTGATGTAAGCCACCATGGTCACATTGTCTGAGAGGACTTGGACCACTTTCCCCTGCAACCATGGCTCGAAACGTTCTAGCGCCAATGTCACTGCTCGCATCTCGAGCCTGTTGATCGATCACAGGGCCTCCTGCAGACTCTTGTCCCTGAACAAAGCGTCCTTCGCCAAGGGCTTTCCAACCTGACAGGCTGGTCATCCAAGGAACCCACACCAGGTACTCCTTTCTCCTGGTGCTCCGTGGGCAGGGGAGTACTTGGGACAGGGGTTGACTGATGGAACCATCTAAGGAGCAGAGCCCTCTACAGCAATTGCATAGGCGCCCTTACCCATCGGACTAGCTCGAGAATGGTTGCCATGGTCCCCAGAACCTGCAGATAATGCCACGCTGATGGTCTTGCCCTCTTCAAGACCTGCCGTATCAACTGTCGTAGCTCCTGCGCCCGGCAAACCGGCAGGAAATTCCTGCCCACACAGGTATCAAAGCACGCTCTCAAATACTCTAGCTTCTGGGCCGGACATAACTGGATCTTGGCCAGGTTGACCCCAACCGAGACTGTGAAGGAGCTCTCCCACCCGCACTGTTGCTCTTTTTGCTATCGTCCCTGGACTATGCCTGGATCGGCCAATCGTCTAGGTACGGGTGGATGAGAACCTCTTCCTTGTGAAGAGCTGCCGCCATCACCACCATGACCTTGGTGAAAGTACGGGGGGTGGTCACCAGACTAAAGGGCAACGCTTGAAACTGGAAATGACCCCTTGTCTCCGCAAAGTGGAGAAACTGCTGCTGTTCTGGATGGAAGGGAACATGCAGATACACATCTGTGAGATCAAGAGTCACCAAAAATCTCTGTTTCCTTCCGCCATTACTACTGTGAAAATGCGGCATCTGGAGACCATAGTTCATGCCCTCAAAGTTGAGAATTGGGGCGAAAGGAACCTTCCTTTTGGACAAAACGAAATACATGAAGCATCGACCGCAGACGTACTGGTCTCGCGGAACCAATTCCACAGCTCTCAGCTTTAAGAGACAAGTCAAGGTCTCTTCTACTGCTGCCAACACCGCTGCACCCACTTTGGGCAACCAAAGGAGCTCATTCTTGCTCTGGCAGCGGGTATAGGCGCGTCATGGATTGCACCCCTTTAAGGCCAACCTCTGGCAGATCCCACACATCCTGGATAATCTGTCCTACTACTCTATGTACTGGTAAGACTTTCTGCGATTTCATACCACCTGGAACAGCAGATCCTACAGCGTCTCTTCTTCTGCTGGGAGGTTAGCAGATATATTCAGGGCCTTGAGGGTTGCCAAGGTACACACAGAATGTGAGCCCTTTGGGGACGAGGAATTGTACCAGTACCTGCTTGTAGTGATTGAAAACTGCCCTGATGGCCTTCAGCCTGGGTGGTATATCGAGAAATTGTATAAACATAAGCATAAAGATGAGCGCTGGTAGCTCCTCCCAGCGGAAAACCCGAACAATTCAGGCCTGATCCTCCTGTTCTTGGCTCTCTCCTTCTTCCAACTCCTCCTGCAGATCTAACTCCGTGACAAGGTCTTCCCCATCCAGGTCCCCTGACAATGGCGATTGCTGCCACTCCTCTAAGCCTCTAGCCTGCTTAGACGCCACTGCTCCTGACTTGTGCTCTTTTGTGTCTGACATCCTCTTAGCCCTGTGTTCCGGGGCCGAGGAGCCACTTGGTAGGCAAAACGCCTTATGCAAAAGTAAGACAAACTCTGGTGAGAACTCCCCTGGGAGCCCTATCGCTCCCTGGGCTTGAGGGGTGGATGGTCTGGGCATCGTACAGGGACCGGGGGCCGGATCCGTTAAGATAACATGGCACCCCCCACCCCCAGGGTCTCTTGCAACCGAGAGGGACTCTCCTGCCTCATCTCATCCTGCAGGTCCTGTTCCCATGACTGCCTCTTACGTGCAGTTTAGGCAGACACCTGCCTCTGAGATCACAGCACATCGGGGACTGCACATCTTGAGGATTTTTAGATTGCACTGCAATGTTGTATCTTAAATATATGAAATGGACCTTGCCCTGATCCAATCAAACTGACACATTCTCCGAGTAAAGTTTACGTTTTTATTCTAATACTACTAATGGCTATAAGGGAGTACAGGTTCCCTTACAAGCAATATTATAGATTTAATAGGTACATAATCTGGGCTAAGAGACAAGAGATGATCATGTCAGGTTACTCACTGACCATAGAAAGATGGAAGGATTTCATTTGCTTCCTATCCACTATTGATTATTGCAAAGAACAGACTAAAGCTCAAATCCTGAGCCACCACAGATACAAGTCAATGCAACACAATCATCATTGAGAACAAGCAACTAGCCCTATGCCTCACTTATAGAGCTCTTCATGCCCCCACTCCCCCCTGCGGATGAACTTTCCTCCATACTGGAATCTGTCTGTGCAGTCAACACCAGCCACAAACCTCTGCTGGTACTTGGAGACTTTAACCTCAAATCTGCCACAACCAAAGATGCAGAAGCCTTTCAGACAGCGATGGACTCCCTACAATACACTCAACTAATCAAAGCCCCCACCCACAGACATGGATCCTCACCCGACCTCATATTTGCTCCCAACTACCTACTTGAAAGTAACAGCTGCACAAAGCCCGCGATCACACCAGTGCCCTGGTCGGACCACCATATAATAGAAATAAAACTAGAGCTACAAGGGCCAGGCCCCATCAACCATCAAGACAACCCACCCCCACATAGAAGATTCAAAAGCTTCGACAAGGACCAATTCCTACAAGACACACTACCACATCTGAGCACAAAATCAGATGACATTGATGAGCAAATCGACAACTGGAACAATACCATCACATCTGCTGCCAAAGCCACCGAGCGCAAGACATACAAAACTCAACACGCCAAAAACCGACACACCCCCTGGTATTCAAAAGATATCCAAAAGGCAAAAATAGATCTAAGAAAACTTGAACGACGATGGAGACGCATCAAATCAGCCAACACACAAGACCTATACCAATCAAAACAAAACAACCTCATCAACCAAAAGAGAATACTACACAAGCCTGATCCTCAAATCCGCCAACAAACCTAGAGAACTCTTTGAAATAGTGAAAACCCTCACAAATGAACCTAATCCCGAAAAATCTGATCAAATAGATCCACAGACTACCTCCAAGAAAAACTCATTGCCCCACGTCAACCAATCATGAGCACCACCGCTAAACCAACAAAACAAAAGAAAACCTGGGACAAGTTCAGCATCCCATCAGTGGATCAAATCTCCCACATCATCACCTCGATCAAGACCAGCACCACCCCAGCAGACACATGCCCAGTGGTCTGGATCAAGGCTGTAAAGAAAGACCTCATACACAACATACACAACATGGTGCATAACTCCCTAACCCAAGGCATCATGCCAAACACTCTAAAACTAGCAAGAATACGACCAATCCTGAAAAAATCCCAACTAAATCATTACAATCCAGCCGCTTACAGACCCATCTCAAGCCTCCCTCTACTAGCGAAAATCATCGAAAAGGTGGTTCAACACCAACTCCAGGATCACATTGACAACCATGCCCCGCTGGACCCAAATCAACACGGCTTCCGACTAAACCATGGTGTTGAAACACTACTGATATACCTCTTTGATAATCGGATCCAAATCATCAACAATGTTAAGAGAGGCATCATCATGATCTTCATAGGCATCTCATCAGCTTTCGACACCGTGGACCACAGCACACCTCACTCAAGACTACAGAACATCGGCCTACACGGCACCACCATGAAGTGGTTCACCTCATACCTCACAAACAAACAGACAGCTCCAAGTCAAAAGTGGCGCCATCACCTCCCAACCAATAAGAATCAACCAGGGCGTACCACAAGGATCCTCCCTATCTGCACTTTTATTTAACCTCTACATTCAACCGATCTGCAAAATAATCAAGAACCACAATATACAATACACTATCTACGCAGATGACATCATGATATACACTCCAATCAATCTTGACAGCCCAGACTACACCAAAATATTAGACTGCCTCCAACAAATGACACTCTGGATGCTAGAAAACAACCTGCAACAAGACTGAAGAACTACGCATCACCCAAAATGCCGCCTTCACCCCACCTCCCAACATCAAACTGAACAACATCTCCATACCAATAAAGACCGAAGTAAAGTACCCCGGAGTGACACTCGACAAAGACCTGTACCTACAGTCGCACATCAGCAGAACCACCAAAAATGCATACCTCAAAATGAGAACCATCCAACGCCTCAAGCCAATTCTCTCACAGGATCACTTCCACACCGTCTGTCAAGCTCTAATCACACCCATTCTAGACTTCGGCAACCCCATCTACCTTGGACTCTCAAAACAAACACTCCGGCCCCTGCAGATGGCTCAAAACACTGCCGCCAGAATAATAACGGGATCATCAAGACACGATCACATCACCCCCATTCTTAACCAACTCCACTGGCTCCCGATCAACTCCCGCATCAGATATAAGGCAATACTAAACATCTTTAAAATCAAACACAACCTCTCAGCAAACAGCCTGCTACCCCTCATCAAATCTGACACAAGCACCAGACCAAGGAGGAGAGGCACCTCAGGCTCCATTACCACCCCCGTAGCATTTACCAAAGCAAGGCAAGACATGACAAGAACAGAGCTATCCCTGGCTGCCCCTGCTCTCTGGAACTCCCTCCCGGACGACCTACGATCAACTATAGACATCAAGGACTTCAGGAAGCAGCTCAAAACCACGCTCTTTATTGAACATTATAGTGACATCACATAAATAAACTGTACTTTAGCCCATGGAAGGCTAAAGCTCAAGAGCCTTCTCTTATGCAGCCCCCACCCTATGGAATAAACTCCCGCTAGAACTCCGCAAAATAAAAGATCTTCAAACATTTCGGAAAGAACTGAAGACATTTCTATTTAAAGAACACTTCACAAATTTAAATGAATCCTATCCACCCAACACACCACACAACCATAACAATCCTCCTTAACTACAGCTCAACAAGCCTCAACACTCACTACATTTAAGAAACAAAGCTTAATTTAACAAAGAATCAATGTAAATAGCCAAAGCATTACTAGCTAATGTTAAAATGTATATAGTTCTGTAACAATAACCCATGTTAAACTGTATTTAGTTCTGTAACAATGTTCCATGTTATCGTTTATCATGTTAACTGTACATAGTTATGAAAAAAAAACGATGTTCTATGTAAAACATGTTCACTAAATGTTACCTGTAAACCGCCTTTGATCTTTGGAAAAAGCGGTATAGAAATAAGCATAAATAAATAAAATAAAAATAAATAAATGGCTACCTAACATTCCCCCCCAAGTCCCCCCCACCATCACTGTATATAACTACTTGTACATAGCTCATCCTGTATATAGCTATAGATAATTACTTGTACATAGCTCATCCTGTATATACCTCACCAAGAAATTATTACCTTCACTCCCACAACTACTCCCCTGTGTGAACACTGCATGCCTACCCCAACTGACACTGTTCTTTGATTGTTTGAAGTGCAAACCGCTTTGATTTCAGGATAAAGCAGTTTATAAATCCTTTTAAATAAAAAAAATAAAAATAAAATCTTTCAAATTACATACATTTCTTGTATGCAGATACTCCCTGTTTTCCACAGAGCTGTAGCTTCTACAAACCTATATGCAGCATTTTTTTTAAACACATCTTTATTCCTGTCTCTGACTTTCTATCAGACCCTTCTCAGGAGAAAGTAACAATGTCTCCTTTTAGATCACCTGACCAGGCACACAGCATTCTGAAATTTGCCCAGCAACAAACAATGGCCTATCTGATTAGGCCTTTCCCACATGTCTGCATCAAGTCATTGTGCACTGAATCAGTTTTGAGCTGTATAACACAAGGAATGCTTAAGGATTAAGTGGGGTTCACACCCCTTGATATCATCCTATACCAGGCACTGCGGTCTGGCTGGCATGATGGGAAGGGCTGGGGGCACTCCTCAGGAACTCCCTCAATCTGTACCCGGGTATGTAACAGGATCCCCAGCACAGTGCACCTCCACAGGTTCAGGCACAGAGTACTTGAACTAAAATAAAATAAAAAAATAAAATCTAATTAACTGAAACTGAACTGAAAAAGAAACTGCAAATGGTCCCCTAGGAAGAGGCTGCTCTGTCCTGCTTTATTCTCCAGTGGCTGCCTTTCCCAGGCACCCAAAACACAGCAGGGGGTTAAACCCATGCAGGCCTGAATAAGAAGAAATCGCGCCTAAATGCAGCAGGGGGAGTTTCCCACACTGCTGTAGGCTCCCAAACATGCGGCTGCAGGCCGCTCTCTGTCTCCTCATGTTCTGGTGGTTGCTAGAGGTTTCTGCTGTCCCCCCCCCCCCCCCCCCCCCGCCAGTCTTACCTTGGAGCCTCTTTGCCGCATGGCTTTTCTACCCCTCGCGCTCAGCCTTCCTTCCTGGTTTCGGCGCTGAGAGGGGTGACTCGGGGCTGCCAGCTTTCACTCCTGTCAAGCAACTGCAGCCCCTGCAGTGGCTCCTCACCTGATAATGGGTTCGGGAGCAGCCAGAAGTCTCGGAGTGAGGAAGGCCCCCCCCACAGAACCCTCCCCCTGAAATCCTGGGGGGAGAGGGGAAGAAGGAATATCCTCCCCTTAGCCTTGTTGTCTGTTCCTTGTTTTTTTTTTTTTTTGGGGGGGTGGTTTACTTCTGCCTTTATAAACAAAGAAACCTGGAAATAAAAGCAAACTAACTAAACCTATCTCCTTAGTTGTCCTTTCTGTGAGTCTCTAATGCTTATTATAAATTCCTCCAAGTTTTTCTCAAGGCAAAAACTGTAATGTGCGGTGTTTCAGTCTATAATAGGGGGACCCTCTAGACGCTACAACACTTCTGTGTGCGTATAGGTCTCAGACTTACAACGGCATGGATGTTGCACCTCTCCAACTATGCCAATGCCAGATTTGCATCAACGACCTCTAAAACAGCTCACACACAATATCTGTTGTATAATCAGTTAGGGTTCCCCATAAAAACTTAAAGTGCTTATCTTCGTTGTTGTTCTACGTTGTTGTTCCATATGCCCCAATGCAACGTCCTGGCACCTTATGAGTGTTTCACTTCAGAGGAGTTTCTTCAGGGGATGCGCGGCGTCGTTTTGAGAGCTGGGAGGCCTTGGTTAAACACGCCAAGCAGATGGGATATACCCGAAATACATACTTGTACAGTGCTTGAGAAAGAAGAGTCCCCTGAAGAAACTCCTCTGGAGTGAAACGCTCATAAGGTGCCAGGACGTGGCATTGGGGCATATGGAACAACAACGTAGAACAACAACGAAGATAAGCACTTTAAGTTTTTATGGGGAACCCTAACAGATTATACAACAGATATTGTGTGTGAGCTGTTTTAGAGGTCGTTGATGCAAATCTGGCATAGTTGGAGAGGTGCAACATCCATGCCGTTGTAAGTCTGAGATGGATCGATACAATAACAGCAGCTACGGGTACCAGTCTGTCAACAATGAGCCACCTTACTGAAGACCAAACACAATTTAGGATAGCTATCCAGAGGGTCGCCATGAGTCGACTCCGACTCGACGGCACTTAACAACAACAGCCCTCTCGAATGACCGCCAGCGCCCATTGATCGATGTAATTTGAACCCAGGCCAGCAAAAACTCCCTCAACTGACCTCCTATGGGGTGAACACCCGCCTGAGTTCCCCTCATTTCATTGCAACTTCTTGAAACCAGCAGCTGGTGGGTTTGTGAACCCTGCCTGCCCCTCTGAATCCACGAAAACCTTGGCCATGAAAGGGGAACCGCCCTCTCTGAAATGATCCAAACCGCGAAGCCCGACAACGGCGAACATCGCGAGATTGGCCCCTTAATGCCGCTCCGGGTCTAGCCTAGTGGTTGGGGCAAGGTACTTCAGGCCGGAAGGTCAGAGGTTCAAATCCCACTAGAGGACAGCAACCTTGGGCCGGAAGGACTGGGGTTTCTAGTCCCACAGATGCTCCTTGTGGTCTTGGGCAAGCCACTTAACCCTCCATTGCCCATGTTCCCTGTAAGTATTAGTGTATGGGTCTCATATCCCCGCGTGTTAAATGTATCCCCCAATTGTGTTGTGACCGCTTTGATTGAAGGATAAGGCGGTATACAAAACTGTCTAAATAAATAAATAAATAAATAAATAATCCTCCAGTAGCCGACCTCCTTTGGACTCCCCCAAGTCCTTAACCAGCTTATCCAGATCTTCACCGAAAAGCAGCTTCCCCTTAAAGGGGAGCTTACTAAGGCGTGACTTGGAGGAACTATCAGTCGCCCAATTTCGCAACCAAATATATCTGCGTGCCGCCACTAAGGACGACATACTATTCGCCAAGGTCCTGACCAGGTCATAATGCACGTCTGCCAAATAAGCTGCTCTGGACTCCAATCTGGACAAGTCCTGTTACTGGCCCTGTGACAAGTCTGCCACCTGCGAACGCTGAGACCAACGTAGACAAGCCCTCGCTACCCATGCCCTACAAATGGAGGCCTGTAGTGCCAGGGCATTGGCCTCAAAGGCTTGCTTCACCATCGAGTCTATCTTCCTGTCCTGTCCATCCTTCAATGCCGCGCTACCTTCCACTGGAATGGTAGTCTTCGTTACCACCGAAACCGCCGCATCTATTCTAGGAGAGCGAAACAGCTCTCTCTCCTGATCAGACAACGGATAGAGCCGAGCAATGGACCTTCCACCTCTGAGACCTGACTCCGGCATGTCCCATTCATCCTGAATCATCTGCCTAACTACCTTATGGACCGGGAACACCGCCTGGGGCTTCCTCACCACTTGGATAAGTGGATATTCCACACTGTCTTCTTCCACCGGCACGGCTATGGACAGGTTAAGAGCCTGCAGCGACTCCGAAATCAACACCGTCAGCTCCTCTCTCCTGAACACCCAAATAATCTGGGCCTGATCCTCAAGTTCCTGAATCTCACCTTCCTCAAGATCCTCACTCAGATCCTCCAAGTCCCCTTCTAACCCTTCGTCATCCAAACACTCTAAGGGACTCGTCTTCCACCATCCGAGGTAGTTTGCCTGGCCTCGCATTAGTATCTTCCACTGTCTGCGTCACCGAGGGAACTACACCGGGACTCAATCCTGAACTGCCCGGAGCAGCCCCCTGCTTACGAAGGCAAAATGCTTGATGCAGCAGTAGCACAAAGTCTGGGGAAAAATCTTCAAGGGCCGTGGCCGGCGCTCCTTGAGGTGCACTCGTACCCAGCTGAGACAAAGCCAAACCCTGTGGTGATAGAGGGACCTCTCATCCCTCCTTTTCCTCCCCTCCAACCCCAAGGGGCTTGGAGAGAGGTTCTTCCTTACCCAGGTCCTGTAACTCCTGTTCCATCTGTACTGCTTCCGCCGCACAGCAGCGACACACCTCGTTGACAGAAACTGTGCCCCTGCGGGTTCCACACACTAGGCACTGTGGATGCGCAGGCATCAGCTGCCAGACTCCATTTTACCAGGTAAAGAGGCTTCCCAGCCACTGGGTATGGCCTCCCAACCAAGCCTGCCCTTGACCCTACCGAAAAAAAATCAACCTTTAAAAACGTTTTTTTTTTTTTTAACCTGCCTGCCTATCTTCAGGCACTCTAAAGACTTGGAGCAAGCATCAAAAAATAATATCCTCTCAAAAACTAATGACCTGAACCCACAAGAGTGGCCTGCACAGCCAAATATAGAGATTGAAAAAAAAACACGGGAAAAAAACGCTGCCGACAAAAATGGCTGCCGCAAAATTTAGCCCCCGGCTTTATACAAGGCTGCAGGCCTCAACCAACAGCCAGAGGCTCTGCAGCTCCTCACAACCCTCTGCAGCCTTCCCCCCTCCCCCCCTGCCGATCCAGAGGAAAAAAGAGAGGGTAAATACCTGGATTCCTGCCAGTAGCTGTCACAGCTCCGTGCCGGTGATCCCCAATGCTGAAAGAAGTGCAGTCACCCCCTGCCAGCACTCTCCGATGCTGCCGACAGAATCGGCAGCCTGCACAGAGCTTGAACACACACCTCCCCACCGTCCTTGCAAGGTAGGGAGAGTTATAGGGCAAGAAATCAAACAGAGTGATGAAGAGAAGAGGAGCAGGAATCCCCTCCACTGCCCCTTCTCTGCCCTTACCGGCAGTGATCTCTATTTTTTTTTAAACTACAAAAATAAATTAAAGGTACAGCATACCCTGAAAAAACAAATCCCCCTTAAAACCAAATCTTAATCCCAAAATGCTTTTTTTTTTTAACACTCAAATCTTCTTATGTGTTCCTCCTGTTGAGCCTACACTTAGGCTCACAACCTCCTGCTGCATGGAGACTGGACACACTGGAAGCTGGTGGGAGGTGCCACCGGTAGATGTGTCAAGCTTCTGACATGCCCAGTCTCCATGCTGCAGGAAGAGGTACACTACCCAGCGGTGCAGGACTGAACTGGAGGAATGATAAGGAAAGAGGGGTTATGGGCGGCCCTAGAAATTGTAGCACCATTTGTGGGTGTCTGTGATGGACATGGTCCTACCGTGCTAGCTGCATTTTTTAAACCTGTTGGCAAGTTTCTGTGACATGTCAACTAGAAATAGCCAAAGCTAAATCAAATGGCTCAATCTTTGAAATTCAGATCCCAACCGGGCGCCCCTCAGACGTGCCGCGAGATCCCCCGTCCAGCACCCCAAAACAGGTACCCCGGTTTTCCTCCAATTCATGATAATCATGAAGAAAACCCAAAATAAAATTGCTTACCAGTAACACCGCTGCTGCTTCAAGTCCGAGCTCCCAATGTGCCAGGGTGGGACACAGGACTAAACTGGAGTTACTCCAGGAACTACAATTAGCAGGTAAGTCTAATTTAACCTTCCTGATTGTCCCTCCAGTCTAGTCCCGGAATCTCTAGGGATGTACCAGAGCAGTACATTATGATGAACGGGAGGGACCCGCTAGACCGGCCTGAAGCACAGCCGATCCGAAACAGGTGTCCTTGCCTGCCTGTATGTCCAGACGCTAATGCTTCACAAAGGTATTCAACGACGACCACGTAGCCGCTCTACAGATGTCCACTGCCGGCACCAAACTACATTCCGCCCAAGACGCCGCTTCCGCTCTAGTGGAATGAGCCTTAAGCCCCTCTGGTACCACGCGACCACGCAGAAGATACGCTGAAGCGATAGCCTCCTTTACCCAACAAGCAATAGAGGCCTTCGACGCTGCCTCCCCTTTCCTGGGTCCGGCAAACAGCACGAACAGCCTGTCTGACTTCCTGAATGGCGCAGTTCTATGGACATACTTCTTTAACGCCCGCCGAATATCCAAACTATGAAGCCGCTCCGCCGAGCGACCTTTACCTCTTTCTCGAAACACAGATAACGACACCACTTGGTTCAAATGAAAGGCCGAGACCACCTTAGGCAAGAATGACGGGATAGGCCTCAACACTACCTTAGAATCGAAGAACGCTAAGAAGGGTTCCCTACATGACAGTGCTTGCAATTCCGAAACACGCCTAGCAGAGGCAATGGCCACTAAAAAGACTACCTTCAGAGTTAGATCCTTCAAAGAAGCCTCACCTAAAGGCTCAAAAGGCGCCTTCCCTAAGGCCTCCAACACTAACGGCAGATCCCAAGATGGAACCGTACGCATATGGGGTGGTCGGAGAAGAGAAACCGCCTTCAAAAAACGCTTAATATCAGGATGACTCCCCAGCGTGCCCCCCTGCACCTTTCCCCTATAACAGGATAAAGCCACCAGCTGAACTTTCAGAGAAGCTGCCGCTAAGCCCTTCTGAAAACCATCCTGCAAAAAAGAGAGAACGTGCGGAATCGACGCTCTTAAAGGAACACAGTCCCTTTCTGCACACCAAACCTCAAAGATACGCCACACCCTGACGTAAGCCAAGGAAGTCGACTTTCGTCTCGCCTTCAACAAGGTAGTAATCACTACCGCCGAATAACCTCTCGCTCTCAACCTCGCCCGTTCAATAGCCAGGCCATAAGCGAGAATCGATCCACCGGCGGCATGCAGAGAGGTCGCTGGCTAAGGAGATCCTTGCGAATGGGAAGCCTCCACGGCCTCTCCCCTAACAGTCTGACTAAGTCCGCGTACCAGGGCCTTCGTGGCCAATCTGGAGCAATGAGAACCACTCGCCCCCGGTGTCTCTCTATACGCTGTATCACCCGCCCGATTAACACCCATGGTGGAAACACATACAGCAGCTGCCCCTCTGGCCATCTTTGGATGAGAGCATCTAGGCCTTCCGACATCCACTCTCTTCTTCTACTGAAGAAACGATCGACCTGTGCAGACTGAAACGACGCCATGAGATCCATCACCGGCGTGCCCCAGTGCCGCACTATCATCGCAAACACTTCCGGATGTAGAACCCACTCGCCTGGGTCCACCTTTACTTGACTCAGAAAATCGGCTTCCACATTGTCCACTCCAGCGACATGCGCGGCCGACAAAGCCTCCAGGTTTTTCTCAGCCCACTCGAACAAACCGTCCACTTCGGCCTCCAGTGCCACGCTGCTGGTGCCCCCTTGGCGATTTATGTATGCTACCACCGTCGCATTGTCCAAGAACACCCGAACGGCCTTTTTCTGAAGCCCGGGGCCAAACTCCTGAAGCGCCAACACCACCGCTCTCAATTCCAGTCTGTTGATCGCCCACGACCTTTCCAGGTCGGACCACTGGCCTTGCACCCAGCGACCTTGACAATGGGCTCCCCAGCCATACAGGCTGGCATCCGTCGTCAGCGAAATCCAATCCGGCGCCTCTAACGACATTCCTGACTCTAGACTCCCCAGCCTCAACCACCACCGTAGCGCCAGCCGGGTTTGTGGAGGACAGGACAACCTGTGGGAGAGAGAATCGTCCTGATGCGACTACCTTCTCAACAGGGCCTGTTGTAGAGGTCTCATGTGGGCCCGAGCCCACGGAACCAACTCCAGAGTCGCCGCCATAGTCCCTAGCACCTGCAGATAATCCCAGGCTGTGGGACAGCTCTGGCCTAGAAAGCGACGTATCAAAAGCCTGAGACCCAATACTCTCTGCTGAGGCAGAAACACTCGCCCCGCTCTTGTATCGAAACGTGCTCCGAGATACTCCAGGTTTTGGGATGGCTCCAACTTGGTTTTTGCCCTGTTGACCACCCAACCGAGACTCTGTAACAACGCTATCACTCGTGTTGTGGCGGAAACACTCTCTTCTCTGGACTTTGCCCTGATCAATCAATCGTCCAGATACGGGTGTACCAAGACGCCCTCCTTCCGCAAGGCCACTGCCACCACCACCATGACCTTGGTGAACGTTCGCGGCGCCATTGCTAGGCCAAACGGGAGCACCTGAAAATGAAAGTGACCCGTGGGCACCGTGAATCTGAGGAATTTCTGATGCTCCTGGCGTATCGGGATGTGTAGATACGCCTCCGATAGATCCAGGGACGTCAGAAACTCCCCTCTCCTCACCGCTACAATCTTTATCTTTATCTTCTTTATTGGAACTTAATATACCGCTCAGGCAAAAATGCGTCAGAGCGGTGTACAATATTCAAAATAGCTGCAGGAAGGAAGGAAAAGAACGCCAAATATGTGACAGAAAAGATTTAGGAGAAAGGAGAAAAAGCTAAAGGGAAGGAGAAGTAACAGGAAAAATTGCTAGAGAGAAGTCAGTGAAGGGAAGGGAGGGGGGAAGGAGGTGGGGAGAGGTCAAAGGCGAGACAGAAAAGGTAGGTTTTTAAGTTGGCCTTAAAGGTTTTCAGGGTAGGTTCCAGGCGGAGGTCCGGGGGAAGCGAATTCCAGAGACGAGGTCCAAGGAAATAAAAGGCAGAGGAGCGGGTGGATTCAAGGTGAGCCTGTGAGGGGGATGGTAGGAGCAAACGGTTGGCGTGTATGGAGGCGAAGTGAGCGGTGGGGAGTGTGGAGATGGATTTGATCTGCGAGATAAAGAGGGGTACCTAAGTGGATAGATTTGTGAACGAAAGTGAGGACCTTATATTGAATGCGGAAGGGGACTGGGAGCCAGTGCAATCGTATGAGAAGAGGAGTGACGTGATCAAATCGGGAAGAGCAGGTGAGAATACGAGCTGCAGTATGATGGACCCTCTGGAGGCGTTGTAATTGGGACTGGGGAAGACCGGCCAGAGAAGCATTACAGTAATCAAGGCGAGTGACGATAAGTGAAAGGAGAAGAGTGGTCATGGACGAGAAAGAGAGGAAAGGACGAACAGAGCGAAGTTGACGCAGGGTAGAAAAACAGCGTTGAACAACAGAGGAAATATGGGGTTTAAAGGATAAGGAAGAGTCGAGGGTAACGCCTAAATATCGTAAAGAAGAGACAAGAGGGACAGGAGAGGAGAAAAGCACAGGAAGAATAGATGGAGCAGGACTACCAGCGGTGAAACCATTATTGCAGCAGTCTTGGTGAGGTTAACATGCAAAAAGTTGGAAGAGAGCCAAGAAGCCACAGTGGAGAGACAGTCATTGAGAGGTGTAATGTCAGGGGAAGCAGAGTTTGTGTGATAGAGCAGGAAAATGTCGTCAGCGTAGTAGTGAGCAGATATACCCTGTTGTTGTACTAAGAGAGCAAGAGGAGCAAGAAAGACATTAAACAAGAGGGGGGCAAGAACAGACCCTTGTGGGACACCACAGGGAAGGGGAGTGGGGGGTGAGGAGAGGGAAACCAGTGGACACACAGAAGGAACGACCTGAGAGAAAGGACTGGAACCAACGGAGGACGGTGCCAGAAAGACCTGCATCGAGTAGGCGTGAAAGGAGGGTGCGGTGATCAACAAGGTCAAATGCAGCAGAAAGATCAAGTGAGACAGCAATAGTGAAGCAGACCGCGGTCGTGGGCAGAGTGAAGCTCATTAAGGAGGGAAAGAAGAACAGTTTCGGTGCTATAGCCGGGGCGAAAACCAGATTGGAGAGGGTGCAAAGTAAGTGAAGCTTCAAGATGTGAGGACAGCTGTGAAAAGACAAGTTTTTCAAGGAGCTTGGAGGGAAAAGGAAGGTTGGAGATGGGACGCCAGTTAGAGGGGGAGGATGGGTCAAGGGAACTCTTTTCAAGACAGGACGGATGACAGCGTGCTTCCAAGAGGTGGGGAAGATACCAGTGGTTAAGCTATTGTTGATAATGGAGAGAAGAATCAGGGGAAAGAGCCAAGGAGGGATCTAGTAGCCAACGGGAAGGAATGGGATCAGAGGGATATGAGGTTTTGCGAACGGAGTGAAAGACCTTAGAGAGGATGGAGGCAGAAATGAGCTCGAAGGAGGACCATCTATGAGAGAGAGGGGGGAGCATAGGAGGAGAAAGAGGGGGAGTGGGCAGGGGATTGAGTGGAGGAGGAGAGAGGGGAGGGGGACAGGAAGGGAAGGAAAGGCGGTGGGAAAGTATCTTGGAAGAGAAGTAAGCAGCCCAAACAGCTGGGTCAGGGGCAGCAGGGGGGGGGGGCGGGGAGGGGAAGGACCGGGGGGCAGACAAGGACTGAAGGACAGAATAGAGCTGGCCGAGAGGCGTTGCCAGACGTTGCGATACGGGTAGAAAAGGAGTCTCGCTTTGCAGCGTGGAGGAGAGTACGGTAGTGATGATAACATGTTTGGAAATGATTCAGCGAGGAGGGGGAGGGATGCTTACGCCATAGTCTTTCAGCCCGACGGAGGTATCTGCGGTGGAGGGAAAGACCAGGGTGAAACCAGGGGTGACGACGAGGGTGGCGGGGAACAGGACGTGATTGAAGGGGAACTATGTTATTAAGAGTAGAAGAAAGAGTATCATTCCAAGCATGGACCTGGGCATCAACAGAAAGAAGATGAAAATCGGAAGAGAATAAGGTGTCAGGGGAAGGAAACTGAAGCAAAGTGTCTGGGGTAATGCGGCGGGTAAGAACAAGGGGGGGAGGGGTGGAGGGAGAGGGGCAGGCGGGAGAGTGTAATGGGAGTGAAAGGGAGGAAAAAAGACAGTAGTGGTCAGTCCAAGGAAGGGATAGGGAAGAGAAGGAAGAGAGGGTAAAAGGAGCACTCAGGGGAGAAATGAAGAGGTCAAGAGTGTGACCAGCAGAGTGTGTCGGAAAGGACACAAGTTGTTGGAAAGAAAGATCAGCTAGAAGTGAGAGAAACGCATGATCACGGGAGGAGGAGGGAGAGGTGGCGTGGATGTTGAAGTCCCCAAGGATCAAGAGCTGGGGGAAAAGAAGAGAGATTTCAGATATGGTAGAAAGGAGGGAGTCCCATGCAGAAGAGGAAAGAGACGGCGGGGCATAGATAAGAAGAAAGTGGAGTGGAGGAGAGGAGGCTAACCGGAGAAGCATAGATTCCGGGTAGTGTAGTGCAGGGGAAGTTTGTTCATGAAGAGGGAGAGAAGAGCGGTAGAGGACAGCAATCCCTCCACCACTTCTACCCCGACGAGAGACAGAGAAAGCAGAATAACCCGGTGCTAGGCAGCGATTCAGGAGAGAGTCTTCGCTGTCCTTTAGCCAGGTTTCAGTAAGGAAGAAGAGGTCAGGGGTGTGCTGGGAGGTGAGATCCTGAACTAGAGTAGTCTTAGAACGAAGAGAGCGACAATTAAGGAGAGCAAGCTGAAGTAGCAAGATCGCTGGGGAAGACGGAACTGGGACAGAATGAGAAGAGCAGGAAATCAGGTTAAGAGGCGAGCGAGCGAGTAAGCCAGGGCTAAGAGAAACATGTGGGGTAGGGCGCCAGCCCCAATGAACCGGGGGATAGCGGACATGGTAGAAAGAAATAGGAGGCACAACAGGACAGTACTGAGACTGAGGGTAGAGTGGCACTTACCGTGATAATGTGGAGGGAGACCAGACCGGGACCGCAGGTGAAGGGGAAGGTGGCTGTGTCTGAGCCACATGCAGGAGACAGGAGGGGTGGTGTGAGGGGTGTGAGGGGGCTCTGGGTATTCGCCCCCGGATCGCAGAGTCTCCATCCGAAAATGAGATACGCGCAGACACCGATTCACTCTCTTTAGGTCTAAAATGGGACGCCAGGTGCCCTCCTTCTTTGGCACCACAAAATAAATCGAGTATCGACCGCACCCTAACTGGTTGGCCGGAACCGGGACAATCGCTTTGAGCCGGAGAAGCCTTTGCACCGTCTCCTGCACTGCCTTTTGTTTTGTTCGCGAGCTGCATGGGGACCGAACGAAAGACTCGGAAACCGGCCGTAGCAGCTCTAGAGCATAACCTTCTTGAACCACCTCTAGTACCCACTGATTGGACGTGAGTTGGGCCCAGGCAGGGTAAAAATCCCATAGCCGACCCCCTACAGGAATTAACTCTCCCTGGACCCTCCTGACTTCATTGTGGTTTCTTGAAGGAGGATGACGAGGATGCAGACGCGAACCCCTTGTTTGCTCCTCGAAACCCCCGAAAACCCTGGGACATATTAGGGAAACGCCCTCGCTGGGATTGGCCTCCCCTCGGGGAAGAGAAGCGGCGAAAGTCACGCTGCTGACCTCTAGGCCCGGGAACCGAACGGCTCTGCTTCTGTTTGTCTTCCGGCAACCTGCCTCCTTTGGAATCTCCTAAATCCTTCACCAACTTCTCCAAATCCTCACCAAAAAGCAGCTTCCCCCGGGAGGGAAGCTTACTCAACCTCACCTTGGACGAACCATCAGCTGCCCAATTACGTAGCCACAGACATCTCCGTCCTGCAACCACCGAAACCATACTTTTGGCCAAACCCCGGATCAAGTCCTACTGAAGATCGGCGAGATACGCCGCACCGGACTCTAACCGTGCCACCTCCTCGGTGACCTCCCCCAAGTGGTCGCCACGGACCCTCTGCGTCCACCACAAACAGGCCCTTGCTACCCAGGCCCCACAAATAGACGCCTGTAAGAATAAGGCATTAGCCTCAAACATTTGCTTTAATAATGTTTCCAACTTGCGGTCCTGCGCATCCTTAAGCGCCGCCGCACCTTCTACCGGGATGGTAGTTTTCTTTGTTACCCCAGAGACTGCCGCATCCACCCTTGGTGCCTTAAACAACTCGCGATCCTGATCCAAAAGGGGATATAGCTGTGCCATGACTCTCGCTCCCTTAAGCGCGGCCTCTGGCATATCCCACTCCTCCTGAATCATCTCCCTAAATACCCTATGTACAGGAAACGCCCTCTGATTCCTATGAAAGGCCTGCAGCAAGGGATCCTCCAGGGTAGAGTCTTCTGACGGCCCTACGTCGGGCATATTCAGGGCCTTGAGGGCCTCTGCAATGAGTGCCGGTAGCTCCTCCCTATGAAATACCCACACTACACGAGCTTGATCTTCCTTTTCGCGGATCTCCCCTTCCTCGACATCGTCCAAGTCCCTGTCCATATCTGCCTCCTCTGACCGTAAGTCCTCTGACCCCACGGAGGGAGCTAACTGTTCCTTAACTGACCTGGCTCTCTTGGCACTGATGCCCAACGCTACCGCCGACCCGGGCCAACCTGGTCTCTTCTGCCCCAGCTCTGTTCCTGAAGTACTGGGAATGGGCCCCCCTTGAGGCCCAATCAAAGACCTTTGGAGCAGAGCCAGAAAGTCTGGCGAAAAAAATCGCAGCTAAACTGCCCGCTATAGGCTGCTGCGAGAGCTGAGGCGCCAGAGCCAACTGAGACCCGAGCCCAGGCTCCGGAGCTGGCAGGGAAGAGAGACCCGGATCCATGGGTGCCTCCAAAACCTCCTGCCCTCTCTCTGCCTCAGCCCCTGCGTCTCTGGCTTCCGAGCGCAGCCCCTACAAACACCTTCTTGCGATACTGAGCTCCTCTTTGCCCCACATAATAAACAAGGCTGTTTGGAAGGCATGCTGCCTCTATACCCACCGGCAGCCAAGCCCCCCCCCCCCCCCCCCCTCCAACAGAATTTTCTTTTTTTTTTTACACCAGTAAATGATAATTACACTTACCTGGTAATTGCAGTTCCTTGAGTGACGACAGTTCAGTCCTCTACGTCTGGGTTGTCAATCTCCTCCTGCAGCTTGGAGACTGGTATGTCAATCTTCTGACATCACTGGATATAGTCTGCCACCCTCTCACTCCAACTCCAGTGTGAACTATAACAAAGCAGACTCAACGGAGCAACAAACAAGTAGACAATATTAACATTGCAAAAAACATCTTAACTAACGCTACGCATCGCCACCCCACTCCTTTTTACTGACTACCATATGTTTTTTTTTGTTTTGTTTTTTTTGCTTGGGCAAGGCTTTCTTACCTCCTACTCTGACAGAGGTGATGGCACCGACAACGGAAGCCAAGCACGACTTACCTGTAATCCGTTTACGCAAGGTACAATGAATATGCTGAAACACCGTCCAACCTCCCTCAGGTGGGATGGAGGACTGAACTGTCGTCACTCAAGGAACTACAATTACCAGGTAAGTGTAATTATCATTTCCTTATCGTTCCTCCAGTTCAGTCCTCTACGTCTGGGATGTACCAGAGCAGTAATTAATGGGAGGGACCTTTCCACGCGGCGGACAAAACCGCCGACCCGAAACGAGCATCAGTCGCCGCCGCGACATCAAGCCTGTAATGCTTACTGAAGGCATGTAACGACGACCAGGTTGCCGCCTTACAAATATCCACAGGCGGGAGCAAACAGTGTTCCGCCCAAGAAGACGCCTGCGCCCGGGTAGAATGCGCCCGCAACCCACTAGGTACGGACCGCCCCTGAATCATGTAGGCCGATGTAATGGCCTCTCGAACCCACCGGGCAATGGACGCCTTAGCCGCCGCCTCTCCCTTGCGGCGACCCCCGAAGAAGACAAACAACCTTTCCGATTTGCGAAAGGAGTCCGTCACCTTCAAATACTCCTTCAACGCCCTTTTCACATCCAAACAACGGGGGAAGGAAGCCGACGCGGAACCCCCATTGTCTCCCAGCACCGGCAAACATACCGCCTGATTCAAGTGAAAGGGAGACACCACCTTGGGCAAAAAGGACGGAACTGGACGCAGGACCACCTTGTCCTTAGAGAAGGATAAGAACGGCTCCCGACAGGATAAGGCTTGCAATTCCGAAATACGTCTCGCCGAGCATATAGCCACCAGAAACACAGTCTTAAGCGTCACATCCTTCACCGACGCGCGACGCAATGGCTCAAAGGGGGAACGAGATAACCCTGTCAATACGAGATTCAGATCCCAAGGCGGAATGTACACCCGTCGTACTGGCCGCAACCTCGAAACCGCCTTCAGATAGCGCTTTACATCAGGGTGAACTCCCAATGACACCCCATTGACCTTACCGCGATAACAAGAAAGAGCCGCTAGCTGCACTCGCAAGGAGCTGGCCGCCAGACCTTTATCAAAACCGTCCTGTAGAAACTCCAAAACCAAAGGGACTGGAACCGTAGCCGCTCGGACCTGCCGCCGCGAGCACCAATCCTCAAAGACTCGCCAGATCCGCACATACGCTAGAGAGGTCGATCGTCTGCGGACGTTAAGCAAAGTTGCGATGACCGCCGAGGAGTAGCCTCTCTTCTTCAGCTTCGCCCTCTCAATGGCCATACCGTAAGCGAGAATCGATCCACCTGAGGCATGAATAGTGGACCCTGAAGTAAGAGATCCGCTCTCGACGGGAGCCGCCACGGCTCGCCATCTAGAAGACGCACTAGATCTGCGTACCAAGGGCGTCTCGGCCAGTCCGGCGCCACGAGCAGAACGGGCCCTGGGTGAGCCCCGATCTTTTGAACCACCCGGCCTATCAACGCCCATGGCGGGAAGACATACAGAAGACCCTCTGATGGCCAGGGATGCAAGAGCGCATCCAGCCCTTCCGACATCCGTTCGCGTCGCCTGCTGAAGAACCTGCTCACCTTTGCCGACCGGAAGGTCGCCATTAGGTCCATCCAGGGCATTCCCCAGCGAGCTACAATCTGTTGGAACACCTCGGGATGCAGTTCCCACTCCCCCGCATCCACGTGAACCCTGCTGAGGAAGTCTGCTGTGACGTTGTCCTTTCCTGCAATGTGCGCCGCCAAAATCGCGGACAGCTTCAGTTCTACCCATCCGAAAAGCTCGTCCGCCTCCTCCTCCATCGCGGCACTGCCCGTGCCTCCCTGTCGGTTGATGTACGCCACCGTCGCCGAGTTGTCTGACAGCACTCTCACCGGACTCCCCTGTACTACGGCCTCGAGTGCCTGCAGTGCTCTGGCCACCGCCCGGAGCTCCAGACGGTTGATCGACCATGAGGCCTCCTGTGGGGACCAAAGCCCTTGCGCGAAATGGCTCCCGCAGTGAGCCCCCCAGCCCGCTAAGCTGGCATCCATCAACAGCGGAATCCAGTCGGGTTGTTCCAACGGCATGCCCGCTGCTAGAGACGGGCGATGCAACCACCATCTCAGCGATCGCCTGACCTGGAGTGGACAGGGAAGCCGCTTGCTCAAGGAATCAGCTTGATGGGACCACCTGCGCAGAAGAGCCCGTTGTAGGGGCCGCATATGAAACTTGGCCCACGGCACCGCCTCCAGTGTCGCTGCCATCGTGCCCAGCACCCGAAGGTAGTCCCACGCCGACGGCGCCGACTTCGTCAAAAACTGTTGAACCAAGGTTCGCAATGTTTCGGCCCTCCGGTCTGGTAAGAACACCAGCCTTTTCTTGGTGTCGAAGCGAACCCCGAGATATTCCAGGTCTTGCGAGGGGTCCAAGCGACTTTTGAGTGGATTCACTATCCAACCAAGCTGCTGCAAGAACTGCACCACCCTGTCGGTTACCCTGACACTCTCCTCCCTGGACTTCGCCCGAATCAACCAATCGTCGAGATAAGGGTGCACGAGAATGCCCTCTTTGCGCAATGCGCACCATCACATTGGTGAAGGTGCGCGGCGCCGTTGCCAGACCAAAGGGCAAGGCTTGGAACTGATAATGCCCCCATGGAAGAGCAAAACGCAGGAACTGCTGGTGCGCTTCTCGGATGGGAATATGCAAGTACGCCTCTGTAAGATCCAGGGACGTCAAATACTCCCCCTGACGGATCGCCACTATAACGGACCGCAGAGTCTCCATCCGGAAATGTGGAACCCGCAGGCAACGATTTACAGCCTTTAGGTCTAAGATTGGCCGTAAGGTTCCACCCTTCTTTGGCACCACGAAATAGATGGAGTACCGACCCGCTCCGCATTCGGCGTCTGGCACTCTGACAACCGCCTTCAACTGCAACAACCTGTCCAACGTAAGGCGCAGCTCCGCGGCCTTTTTGGGGCCCCTGCAATGTGACATGACGAAGGCCTCACGTACCGAACGAGCGAATTCTAGTGCATAGCCGTGCTGAATAATCTCCAACACCCACTGGTCGGAGGTGATGTGGGTCCAAGCAGACAGAAAGTCCCTGAGCCGACCTCCAATGGCCACCCCGTCCGCCAGGACCCGCCTCACTTCATTGCGTCTTGCGGTTTGCAGAGGAGGAGGGGGAGGAGAAACCTCTACTGGCTCCTCAAAACCCGCGAAATCCCTGCGCCCGAGACTGAAATCGGCCCCTTTGAAAGGAACCAAATCGTTGGGAACGAAATCTGCGGAAGTCTCTCCACTGCCCACGAAAGCCTTGAGAGGACTTCCCCTGTTTTGGCTTATCCTCGGGGAGTCTGCCCGCCTTAGATTCTCCGAGATCCTTCACTAACTTATCCAAATCCTCTCCAAAGAGCAGCCCCCCTTTAAAGGGCAGCTTGCTGAGCCTGGATTTAGACGAACTATCCGCCGCCCAATTGCGTAACCACACCGAGCGACGGGCAGCTACAACCGACGCGGTACTATTCGCCAAGGCTCTAATTAAATCGTAATGGACGTCCGCCAAGTAAGCTGTGCCCGACTCAAGGCGATCTAGCTCTTTCAAGTCCTCGGAATCCAGGTGAGACGCCTGACGTAGGCGTTGCACCCACCTCAAACATGCTCTAGCCACCCATGCTCCACAGATGGAAGCCTGGAGGGACAGCACATCCGCTTCGAAGGTCTGCTTCAACAAACCGTCCACCTTACGATCCTGAGCGTCTTTGAGAGCAGCACTGCCCTCTACCGGGATAGTAGTCTTTTTCGTGACCGCCGACACCACCGCATCTACCCGCGGTGCCCGGAACCTTTCCTTATCTTTATCGGCCAAAGGATAAAGCCTAGTCATGGTCCGAATGCCGTGGAGACCGGCTTCCGGCCGATCCCATTCGTCTTGTATCATACGCTCCACTACCTTATGCACCGGAAAAACCACCTGGGTTTGTCTCACCGCCTGAATTACAGGATCCTCAACTTCATCCTCTACCGCCAACGGAGTGACCAACTTCAACATCTGCAAAGACTCCGTTATCAAGGCAGAAAGTTCCTCCTTACGGAAAACCCTGATGATCCGCGCTTGATCCTCGGGCTCCTGGATCTCCCCTTCCTCCAGATCCTGTGAACCCTCTTCTTGCTCCCACTCCAGCTCAGGAAGTCCCGGCCATTCGCCGTCTTCCGCCGTAGAATCCATAGCCTTCGCTCTTTTAGCGGCTGGAGGCTCCTGGACGACTTCTGCTATAGCTGCCGGGAGCTGTGTCGTCCCACCAAGCGCCCCGAGATCGGACGCCTGTCCTTGACGCTTCAGGCAGTAGGCCTGGTGCAGAAGCAGAACAAATTTCGCACTGAACCCCCCAAACTCCGACCCTGACACGTCCAGGGTAGAGCCAGAGGGCCCCGCCTGCTCCTCCCAAGCCGGGTCGTGTGCCGGCGAACGCGGGGAAACTATCCCCGGACCTGCCTGCTGCCCCTGTGCATCTGGGGTCTCATGAACATCTATTTGCATCTCCAGAGCGGATGACAGGGCTGCACATCCCCGACAGACCCCTGTCTCCGCTACTGCCCCCCTCCTGGTGCCACACACCAGGCATTGGGGTCTAGAGGCCATAACCCCGTTTGAGCTTTCTTTACTTTTTTTTTATTTTTTTCAAACAAGAAAGAAAGCGTAGTTACTCACCTGTAACAGGTGTTCTCCAGGAGCAGCAGGAATCAGTCCTCACATATGGGTGACGTCGGCGCCGACGGAGCCCTCGCGGAGCAATTTTCCCCAGCTTTCAAAGAAAGCCTTTGGGAATTGCAGCGCGCATGCGCGGTCTCCTTCCCGCCCAAGGGTGCCATCTTAGCCAGTCAGATGATATAGCTAAAAAGACAGCGTAAAAATATGCAAAAAAACTAAAGCAGATAATCGCAACTCCAAGGGGAGGAGGGAGGGTTGTGAGGACTGATTCCTGCTGCTCCTGGAGAACACCTGTTACAGATGAGTAACTACGCTTTCTCCAGGACCAAGCAGGAAGTCAGTCCTCACATATGGGACTCCCAAGCTTAAGGCTACCGGAGACCCTAAGCACAAAAAATGAGCTCCCTCTAGCTCAGCAGCACAGAAGGAAGGAATCTTCACTGAATTATTACCCACCGGTAGCCCCCATCCGGGATGGAGGGTAGGAGTTGCTCAAACCTCGAAGAGATTTCGGAGGACTGCCTGTCCGAAAGCACTGTCCCTGCGGGACTCCCTCTCGAGACAGTAATGGACCGCAAAAGTCTGGCTCGAAGACCAAGTAGCGGCCCGGCAGATGTCTGCCAGCGGAACAGAGCGGAGATAAGCCACTGACGTAGCCTTCGCCCGAACACAATGAGCCGTGACTCGACTTTCTAAGGAGAGTCCGGCTGCCCCATAAGCCCAAGCGATACAGTCAGCAACCCAGATGGACAGAGTACGCTTGGAGACCGGGAGCCCCAGTTTATTGGGGTCAAAAGATACAAAAAGCTGAGCAGCTTTACGGTGCTCCCGCGTACGGTCAAGGTAGAAGTTCAATGCCCTTCTACAGTCCAGGGTATGCAGGACCATTTCAGCTCGGCTGGAGTGTGGCCTGGGAAAGAAGGTTGGAAGTACCACCTCCTGATTGATGTGAAAAGGGGAGACAACTTTTGGAAGAAATTTTGGGTGAGTCCATAGGACTACCCTATTTTTGTAGAACCGAGTGTAAGGGGGATCAGACACGAGGGCCTGCAATTCACTCACGCGTCTAGCGGAAGTGAGGGCTATCAGGAATAAGGTTTTCCAAGAAAGAAAACGTAGAGAACAGGTAGCCATAGGTTCAAAAGGCGGACAGGTGATCCGCTGTAAAACCACATTCAGATCCCAGTCAGGTGCTGGCGGGCGCAGAGGTGGTTTAAGTAGAAGGAGACCTCGGAGAAACCTTGCTACGAGAGGGTTGCTGGAAAGAGGTCTGCCGTCCACCGGCACATGGTGTGCTGAAAGAGCACTGAGGTGGACTTTGATGGAGTTGGACTTAAGTCCCAGATTAGAGAGGTAGAGCAAGTACTGCAAGATCACCGACACCGAGCAGGAGAAGGGATCCTGAGACTGCTGTGCACACCAAACGGAAAAGCGACGCCATTTAAGGGCGTAGCATTTGCGGGTAGAAGGTCGCCGAGAAGCTAGGACGACCTCTTCCACCTCTGCCGGCAGGAGAAGGGGAGCAAGGACTACCCTTTCAGCCGCCAGGCCATTAGATTGAGAGATCTGAGGTTGGAGTGTAGCAGAGACCCCTGATCCTGTGTTAGGAGATCCGGTTGAAACCCCAGAGGGAACGGATCCTCTACCGCTAATTGCAACAGGAGTGGAAACCACGGCTGTCTGGGCCAGCGAGGAGCCACCAGGATCATGGAAGCTTTGTCTCGGAGAACCTTGAATAGAGTTCGAGAGACTAGCGGGATGGGAGGAAAAGCATAGAGAAGGCTGTCCGACCATGAGAGGAGAAAAGCATCTGCCGCTACCCGAAGGGGATGTGGCTGACGAGAGCAGAAGCGAGGAAGTTGCCGGTTGAGAGGACTGGCAAAGAGATCCATCGTGGGGAGGCCCCACTTCAGAAAAAGTTTCTGAACCACCAAGGGATCCAGACGCCACTCGTGCGGCTGGAGTATCCTGCTGAGTTTGTCCGCCAGGCAATTGTCTTGGCCTGGGAGATAAACTGCCTTGAGAAGAATGCCGTGACTGACGGCCCAAGAGCAGAGCCTCTGAGCTTCTCGGCAGAGAAGGAAGGAGCCCGTGCCCCCCTGCTTGTTCACGTAGAACATGGCAACTTGATTGTCCGTCTGGACAAGGACGGACTGGTGAGAAGTCAGGTGGGAGAAAGCCTTGAGCGCCAGACGGATTGCTCTGAGCTCCAGGAAGTTGATCTGTTGAGCAGATTCCCACGCGGTCCAGAGACCTTGAGTACATGCCCCTTGGCAATGTGCTCCCCAACCCAGGAGGGAAGCATCGGTCGTCAGCACTTGAGCCGGCTGAGGCGACTGAAACGGCATTCCGAGCACCAGGTTCGGCCGATGAAGCCACCACTGTAGGGAAGAGGCCAGCGGCCCGGAGATGCGCACTAAGTCGGCTAGTCCGCCGGTGGCTTGTTGCCACTGCTTGCGAAGGCACCATTGAGCAGGCCGCATATTCAGGCGGGCATTGGGGGTCACGTGGACGGTGGAAGCCATATGGCCGAGTAGTCTCAGGAAGCGCCTGGCTGAGACCAGGGACTGGCTGCGAAAACGGCCGGCTAGGTCCATGAGCCGTTGAGCCCTGTCGAGAGGCAGGAAAGCTCGTGCCTGAGGAGTGTGCAGTCTTGCGCCGATGAACTCGAGATCCTGTGAGGGGAGCAAAGTGGACTTTGCGAAGTTTATGACAAAGCCCAAGTACTGCAGAAGAGTCACCGTGCGGTATGTGGCATTGGTGACTGCCGGAGAGGACGATGCTCTGATGAGCCAGTCGTCGAGGTACGGAAAGACATAGAGGCCGTGAAGCCGGAGATAGGCCGCCACCACCGCGAGACATTTTGTGAAGACTCGCGGTGCGGAGGATAGGCCAAAGGGCAGTACTCTGTACTGGTAATGATTTCCTGCCACCACAAACCTTAGGTATTGGTGGTGGCTTGGGTGGATGAGGATGTGCGTGTAGGCATCCTTTAGATCTAAGGAGCATAGCCAATCTCCCTGCTGGAGGTAGGGCAGAAGGATTCCAAGGGTAAGCATCTTGAACTTTTCCCGCACGAGGAAACTTGTTGAGGTTGCGCAAGTCCAGGATGGGTCTGAGGCCTCCTGTCCTTTTTGGTATTAGAAAATACCTGGAATAAAAGCCTTGACCTCTCAGGTGGTGGGGCACCGGTTCCACAGCCTGTTCCTGAAGAAGACTTGCTAACTCCTGAAGAAGTAAGTCCCTGTGCAGAGGGACTCGAGGAGGTTCTCCCGGGAAATAAGAGGGAGGGACCTGATGGAAGTGGAGAAGATATCCTTCTCTCACGACTTGAAGCACCCAGGCATCCGAAGTGATGTTGGACCACCTGTGGGCGAAGTGAACCAGCCGGCCTCCTGTGCTGGGAGGAGCCAGCTGAGGGGGAGAGGCTATGCTGAGGAAGTCAAAAACCCCCACCCTGCTGAGCAGGGGCTGGTGGTGCAGGCTTGGGGGCTTGCTGCCTATGGGACCCGTTACCCCGTCCCTTGGCCTGCTGGCCCTGTGGGGGAGCTGTGGAGGCCTGATATTGAGGGTAGTGTTTATAGGCAGCCGCCTTTCTCGGGTAAAAGGACTTCTTTCCTGAGCCCTTCTTTTTCTGGGAAGGGGCGGAGGTCTTCCTAGAAAGCCTAGTCCTGGTGAGAGTCTCCGTCTCGATTTGTGCAGCCTTTTCAGCCATGGGCTTGCCAAAGAGGTTCTCACCTCGGCAGGGGACATCGACCAACTTGTCCTGCACCCAGGGTTCAAGGTCAGACGACTGAAGCCAAGCCTGTCGGCGGGCACCGATGCCAGCTGCGGCCACTCGGGCCGATGCTTCAAAGCCATCATAGGCTGCTCGGGACATGAATTTGGAGCATTCCCGAATACCAGTTGTCAAGGCCAGGAACCTCCGCAAAGGTTCCTCGGACAGTCCAGCGGAGAATCCGGCTATCTCTTTAGCCAGGTCTCGGAGATACATGCCCATGTATAGCTGGTAGCTGGTAGGTAGCAAGCATAGAGCCCTGGAAACACTTCTTACCAAGGCCATCCAGGTTACGGGCCTCCCTGCCAGGAGGCACCGAGGAGTGCATCTTTTGGCTCTTAAGCCTATGCATGGCCGATTCCACTACCATGGAATGGTGTGGCAGCTGTGCTTTTTGGAAGCCAGGACTCTTGCGGACTCGATAGATGGAATCGACCCGCTTACTTAACACCGGCGACGAGGCCGGACTCTCCCACATGCGGAAGAGTAGTCGTTCCAGCATGGGAGGAACCGGTACAGTAAAGTGCTCCCGGGCGGGAGAGTCGTACTGAAGGGCGTCGAGCTCTTCGGCTCGAGGCTCCTCCTCGTGATCCGCAGGGAAGGCCAAAGCCTTGGACATATCCCTGACGAAGTCCGAGAACCGGGCATCCTCCGGAGGGGACTGCTTCCGAGGTTCGGACTCAGGTGAGTCCGAGGGGACACACCGAGTCCGAAAGGAATCAGGTGACTCTTCCTCTTCAGACTCCCAGGCCGACTCCGAGGAGGAATCGGTGGGGTCGGCTCGGGCAGGCGGAGGCGTCGGCCGCCCCGACGCCGAGGGAGTCGGCGTCGACGACCTCGGTCCCGAACGGGAGGCCGAGGGTGACCTCGACCGAGGATCGACTCGAGTTCGCATGGACTCGAGGATCGGCTCGGTCTCCGGGGTCGACTTGGACGTCGACGTCCCGGCGGTCGGGGCAGTGGCGCCAGCGAGGCTAGCGATCAGTGCCCGCTGCTGGTCCATGAAGGCAGATAGTCTGCTCTCCAAGGCCGTCAACCTGAGTCCGACCTCAGGTGACCCAGCAGCCCCCGACTCGGGCCCCGACGGCGTCGGGCCCGACGTCGGACATCTCGGAGGCGAGTCCAGAAGGACTACAGGACTTACCCGAGCAGGCAACTCCGACTCCAGGCGAGGTCGCTTCGGGAGGTGCTCCTTCTCCAAGGACCCGGGACGGCTATCGGGGCTATGCGACCTGGCCCTCACGGAGCCAGGAGCGTCCACCGACGCCGCCCTCGCGGGTTTACCTTCCGTCGATGGTCCCCGGAGGGAGAACCCCTGTCGGAGGAGCTTCGGCGATGGTCAGAGCTGGAACCTCTGGATGCCGAGGCCTCCGACGAGGTCCGGGTACGGCCGGGGTCAGCGAAGATTCTATCCCGCTGGTGCCGCCGACTCCTCAACGCTTTGGAGGACATTTTGCCACAGGCTCCACAGATCAGTTCTTCATGATCCGGGCCCAGGCAGCGGAGGCAATTATCGTGTGTGTCAGTGAGTGACATATTTCTGTCACACTGACCACACCGCTTGAAACCACTGGCAGCCATCGGGGGAAAAAGGGCCCCTGCAAGGTCAAAGGACCGGGCTGCCAGCGAAAAAACCGAAAACGAAACTGACCAAAATCAGAAAAACTGAAAAATAAGAGAAGGACTCGCAACGGCGTCGCGAGTCCGGGCAGGAAAAAGACCGGCGTCGAACCGAAGTGAAAAAAGCGAAAAACTCACGAAAATCAACTTTTTCAGCGGGGACACGACGGGTACATCTGTAGGGCTCCGCGGAAAAAAGAAGACTGGCTAAGATGGCACCCTTGGGCAGGAAGGAGACCGCGCATGCGCGCTGCAATTCCCAAAGGCTTTCTTTGAAAGCTGGGGAAAATTGCTCCGCGAGGGCTCCGTCGGCGCCGACGTCACCCATATGTGAGGACTGACTTCCTGCTTGGTCCTGGAGAAATGGACTAAATCAAAGAGAAGGCACAGCAACAAATTTAGAGAAGGCTGCCGCACCGCCGACCCACGAAAAATCGAAAGCCCCCCCTCCCTTCAGGAAGGCTTGAAGCATCACGAAGAGACCACCCGCTTCCCCGGCCTCCCGACAACGAGGAAGCAAGAAGGCAAAAATGTGCCCGAAAATAAACACAAACAAACACCACGAACCAAACTGCATGCAAGCACAAAACTGTAAAAGAACAGCGGTTTGAATCCCACGTGGCGGCTCCGCGGCAGAGAAAATGGCCGCCGGGACTGCCGCCGACAAGAAAAAAAGGCGCGAAAAACGTCCCCACGCTGCTCCGGCTCTACAAATGGCCCGGTCCCCGCTAAGCGCTTTTCTCGATCCCGCAGGACTTACCGGGCGGCCTCAACTGCTGTGAATGACAGATCAGCCCTGTGCCTGCACTTCTCCGGCGAACACCGTTTGTCCGCTAAGCTGCTGCCTCCGACGCTGTCCAGGAGACAAGGCAGCTGGAGGAATAAGTGTCAGCACCAAGGGCTCTCCCCCGATCAGTCAGGGAGGAGAGAACCGGTGATCTACAGCAAGAGGTAACAACTCGATGTCTTGAGTCTACACCTCTGCTTGCCTAAAAACACTCAGAGAGTCAGGGAGCAAGAAAGCCGGGAGTCTGTCCTGTAACCCGGAGTGACAGAACCCCCAAAGCTGTGCTAGCTTCTTTTGTTGTTTTTTTTTGTTTTTTGTTTTTTAAATCAGCAAACAAACTGTAAAAGAAATGCCAATTATATGCCAAATTGCCAAACTACTAGCTCCTTATCCATTACTCCAGAGAGCCCTCCCTAGGGCTCGCCATGTCCTCCTGCTGCCTGGAGACTGGTCACACTGGAGTTGGAGTGAGAGGGTGGCAGACTATATCCAGTGATGTCAGAAGATTGACATACCAGTCTCCAAGCTGCAGGAGGAGATTGACAACCCAGACGTAGAGGACTGAACTGGAGGAACGATAAGGAACCCCAGAATTAGTCCCCCTGCCAAACCTTGAAGAAAGGAACTAAAAACGAAGCCCCTGGGCTGAGAAAAGCAGCGCCAAAGCCCCAACGCTGAAACCACGATTTTCCTGCCTGTCACACACGCGGGCAGGCCTGCTCCGGCAAACGCCGTTGACCGCCGAAAGTGCAGCCGCCAGGGCCGACGCTGTGCGCTAGCACCCACAACTGCTCTGGGGACTCTCCCCCTCTCTTACCTTTGCCCGGCCGAACCGGACTTGTATTCCCGCCGGTGCTCCGCACCCAAAAACACCACACAGCTGCGAGTGACTCCCCGAGCAGACAGCTATGGCAGGCAAAGACTTCTGCACTCGCTGCGCTCTGAAGCCAGCTGGCTCCTATCCTTTCAACCCAGACAGGTAACCAGATGAAGATCCCCTTCCCCGGAGTCACTGAGAGCCCTGTCCAGACTCCTGACCGCCCCACTGAGCAATGAATGGGAAGGGGAGGGGAGCAGGGGATCTCAGGGCAATACCAGCAAAACGCTCACCCAGCCACTGCCGGTAGAGAATTTAACCAAACCTAAGATTTAGCCACCTATCTAACGCCTATTCTAGCTTTACTTAATCGTTCCTCAAGTGAGCCCCTAGACCCCTGGGCTCACCACTCCTCTAGCTGCTTTGGAGACTGATAAACTGAGGTGAGAAGGCGGTGCCAGCCCCTATATACTGGTGACATCACAGCACTGAAGTTTTCTCAGTCTCCAAAGCTGCTAGATGAGGTTGACAACCCTAGAGATTCCGGGACTAGACTGGAGGGATGATCAGGAACTACCTCCTGCAACTCCTCCAACCCAAAATCTACCCCAATGGCCCTACCCCCCCCCCCCCCCAAATATTCCCAATCCCAATAACTTCCCTCTTGCAAACTGTCCTACCTGTCCCACCTCCAAAAACTATCCCCCACAATAGTTCTATTACCCTGCAAACTGCTCCTACTGCCAAATACTACCTTCCCACTGTGCAAACTACTCCCCACAGACATAACACATGCAGAGCACACACAAACGGATGCACACACACACTCTACAAATAAATCCCTAGCTGTGATGCACTGCATTTTAACTTATTTAGATATATTTCATTTTTTTGTTATTCTACTGTGAAAGTTACTGACTGAATTATACAGTCTTCTTGTTGGTTGATATGTGTACTACCAGCTATTATTTTTTGCCATTGGTAAGGCTAAATTAAGGCACTGACATATTAGGAACACTCCTAGTGTCTAAGGTTTAGGGGGGCCCTAGCACATGTGCACATAATTCAGGAAGTTAGGCTTGACAATTGTGGGTTGTTTCTTCATGATTTTACTGATTTTTACATTAATGTCTGTAAACTAGAAGGATGGTTAGCACATCTGGACATTTTTATTCTTAGTTTATAAACTATCTGCAGATCTCTAATCCTTCCCTCTGTGTGAGTGTGTTTGCCCTGCCTGTTTCCAGAGTGGGTAGGAGCCAACGAGAAGGCTGTGGGGAAAGAGTACTGGAAGCCAGCTCTAGTAAGAGATATGATGCCACTGAAATATAGGTGGTTGGTGGCTTAGATTTTTGGGGATTCTAAAGTGAAGAGGGGCTAGGGGAGGGGTCTTAGGAAAAGTACAACCACTTTTTAAATAAATTTAAAATGTACAAAAAACTCAAGACATTACCAAAAATGTTTAATGCAGTTTTAGATAAAAGCTTTCCCAATTTTATAATACTGTACAGAAAACAAAATTCACATTTACAAAGGCAGTCTTATAAAAATAATTTGGAGTTTCAAAAGCTTCTTGATGTTGTTAAGTGCTGTTGAGTCAATGTTGACTCATGGCGACCCTCTGGATAATTGTCCTAAACTGTGTTCAGTCTTCAGTCAGGTGGCTAATTGTTGATAGAGTGGCATCCATAGCTGCTGATACTGTACTGATCCATTGCATTGCTGGCCTTTCTCTTTTGCGCTGACCTTCAACCTCACCAAGCATGATGTCTTTCTCTAATAATCTTTCTCTTCACATGATGTATCCAAAGTATTAAAGTCAAAGGGGTATGTTTACTAAATGGCGGTAGCGGACTCCATGCAAAATCAATGGGGCTGCGGCTCCAATATCACACAGAGTCCGCTACCGCCGTTTAGTAAACATATCCCAAAGTCTAGTCATTTGAGCTTCTTGGCTAATCTGCTGTTAAAAAGAGGAAAGGGAGAATTCTTTTTTGCAAGAGACATATTAACGGCTTTATAAATTTCCTTTTATCAGCTTTATGCCCAGGGGTTCTTGTTTCCCAAAATATATCAGTCAGCAAGGCTCTTTTACAGATGATGTCAGCCAGTGCTGATCATATAACTCCAGGAGCTGCTGGCCCTTCCACGGAGGCTCTCTATGACTTTGTGCAGGTTCCCTTTTCCTCCTTCACCCTACCTCCCCTTTGTACGAAAGCCCTTGCTGTCTGTACTTGTAAATTATGGGCAGCACCATCATGTTCATTTTTTGACCTGTACAGGCAGCTGAGCTCAACAGTGTGCTCTCCTCTCCTCCATACTTGTTCACGGCCTAGCCCGAAGCTCAGCCCAGCAGGAATGGAAAAGTGATTTAAGTGATTTTGTAATTAATACTTAAAAAACCTAACTGTATATTTAAATATAATATGAATGACTTAGGCACTTAAATGTATTTGAAAAAGTGACAAACGCATTGTATAGGCAACTTCTTCAAAGACAACTAGCTACACTGTCTGTTGCTGGCCAACTTATATTGCGGCCCACCCCATTACTCCTTCATGCCACCTGGCTGGCAAAACGCTTTGAGGAGAACACCGCAAAACCTGTATCACATCCTGGCACATGCGTACACTCATAGGAGAAAGCAAGAAATTCACTACAAAATTTTATCCTACTCAGTTTTATCAGTGTCACTCTCCATTGGACTGCCAATCTTGTAAAAGCAAAAATCTGCAGCTTTCACACACTACTAGGAATGTGTATTTGTTTGAAATGACATGAAAAATGTCAATGGCATGTCCCTTATTGTTTCATGTTGTTTTTAACCTGAGACAACAAAAACATTTCAATGGGGTCACGGCTCCGATAACGATCGGAAACCGCTACCACGGCTTTGTAAACAAGCCCCTTAGTGTTTTTCCACTGTAATATCAATAATGTACCCTATGATCACAATGTCCCCTGAAACAACAACAAAAATAAAAATCACCTGAACACAACAATAAAATCCCATAAACAACACAGAAAACAAAACAAAATAACAATTTTTAGCCTACACAACCCTAGACAATACCACATGCAAATGTGACAGTCTGCTTTTAGGCTAGGAAATACCAACCAACCATGGTCCATTTTCCCTGTATTGCACTTCTGACATGCTTACTAAGCTTTCCGCTTCAATCTGCGGTTCTGACCTGACTTGCCTTGCCTTGTAAACCTCTGTTTACTAATAGTGAACCCAGACACCTTGTGCACTCACCTTTTCATTGTTTTTGATTGTACATAGTATTTCCACACGTATTGTTGGATGTCCCATCCCATCCAGCACTTTTTTCCCAGTGATCTTGGAAATTACTGGCTTCTTTGAGAACTCTGAAAACCAATTGGCCTTCAATAAACAAAACATAAAATAAATTAAACTATTAGTTGAATCATGATTCAAAGAAAGAATATACTGTTATACATTGTAGCTTTTAAAACTCCAACTACACTTTGGATTCTCAAGAACTGATTGCGATAAGAATCCTTAATGTATTTCAACATAACTTATTTAAAATATTTTTACACCCCAATGGCATTTTCCTTGGTAGTGCTTGATGTGATCTAACTTCAGAATTATCTGCTTCCTAGTAGATGCTTCCTCCATCTGATTATGAAAGAGATTTCACCCTTGTGTCTATCTATAATAAAGTATAGTAAAGTATGGAAGATTTTTATATGCTAGGGTCATCAAAGCAGAAGGCAGGTTTAAAACAACCCCAAGTTTCTCTAGATTAGTGATTATGGGCGGGTTAAAATTCTATACTGAAATCCCAGACACCATTACTGCTGTTTTCCTTGGCATGATGGCAGCACTAGAAATTTATAGGTTGGTTAGCTTAGAGACAGATGCTTCATGTAACCTTCATTGTACAGTGGTGTGCAAGTCTGGAATCACTTGTAAATTTGACGTTTTTTCAACTTCCTGACCTTATATCTTAATTTATTTTTCCTCCCAGTGGCTTTTTCTGTATATCTCATGATAAGTGATAGATTTGGCTATTAAGACCAACTTTTAGTATTGGTTTGGCCCTTATTTTCTGAGTTTGTTCCCCATAGTTGTCCTGTTGATAGATTTTCTGTGAAAATCGCGTAATGTACATCGTTGGCCAACGATATAATATTGTAAGTATGCTTTAAAATATTATGGACGCATGCCAGGTTTCCTTCAAATTCATGTAAGTGGCCTTGAAAAAGGCTGTTTTTATGTGTCAGTGATTGCTCAGTATTTGATGGGCCACCCTTTGTTCTTGATCACCTGACTGCATCTTGTCGGCATTGAATGAACCAGTCTGACAAGGTGATTGTTGGTGACAACGCGGTTCCAAGCTGCAATGAGTGACTCAATCAGCTCACGCTTTGATGTCGGCTGCCTCTTGGATATTTCCAAGGCCACCTTGTGCCATAGGTTCTCGATTGGATTCAGATCTGGAGACTGGGCAGGCCAGTCCATTGACTTGATGTTGTTCCGCTGATTCCAGCTGATCACCTGACTGAAGCGATGGCAGGTTGCATTGTCATCTTGGAACAGGAACTGGCCAGGAAACAGCTGGTGTGCTGATGGTACCATGTACATTTGCAGTATGTTGATGTACCTGGCCCCACTGACCAGTCCATCGACGATATATAGACGTCCAATGCCACTGGCAGCCATGCAGCCCCAGACCATGACCTTCAAAGGATGCTTCACAGTGAGGTTGAGACACTCAGGCTTGAATTCCTCTCCAGGAAATCTCCTCACATAGGTGTGGGCCTGGTTACCAAACAGGCAGAAGGTGCTTTCATCGCTGAAAAGCACCTTTTCCCACATTTCAGTCGACCAGGTTGAGTGCTTTCTCACCCACACGATCCGGTTGCGCCTTTGTATGTCAGTCATCAGTGGCTTATTCCGTGCTTTGCAGCCCCGGAGACAAAACTGCAGGCACCGGCGATGAACTGTTGATGAGCTGACACTGACCTCACTGTTGTCTGACCACTCTCGAAGTAGCTGAGGAGAGGTCAACTTGCGATTAGTCAGTGAAATGCGTCGTAGTGCGTGGTCCTGGCGTGATGTTGATGCACGTGGACGACCTGACCGAGGCTTGTCCACCACTGAACCTGTTTCTTTCTTCTTCTGTACAATCTTAACAACAGCGCTCTGACTGCAGCCAACTTTCCTGGCTATCTGATGGCTTGAAAATCCTTCCTCGCTCATAAAGGACACACGAACACGCTCCTCCAACGTCAGGGTCCAAGTCATCTTCATGGTCAATCCAGAAAGCGTATAAAATTCAAAAATTCCACGCGTTTTATAGCTGCACTGTTGGCTAGATATCTGCATTGTGATTGGTTAGTGAAACCAGCCTCCTGATTGGTCAGAAATAACGTGTGCATATTGGATAATCTCGATCCAGTTTTGACGCAGGATCCACAAAAATCGCAGTAGCTATCTTCCAGTGTCTGTAAAATATTTAAATTGGAAGCAAGGAATGCAAAAAAGTCAACTCTAATAGCCAAATGCATCCCTTTTAATGTGGTAGAAGGAGAAATTAGACCTTATCTGCTAATTGTCTTTCCTTGAGTCTTCTCCAGGCCAGTTCAGGCACCAAAGGGTAGTCAGCCTCCTTCAGCAGCTGAGGACTTAAAAACAGAGTCTTGCTGACCCTATATCTAGCTCCCCCTAGCCTTCTCAGCTCAGTCTTCTATTGACAAAGCCGCCAAAGCAAAAACAACAACATAACTGGAACCGTCTTAGCAATTCTAAATTAACTTTCACGACCCCAGAAACAATTGTACTTTTTTTTTTTTAACGTTCAAATTTTCATGTTCTTCTTCTTTCACTTACTCCCTGGACTGACTCCGCCCCTCCCCTATGTAAGGGAGAACAGACAAACAGAGCCATCCCAAGGTACTAGCTGCCAGCTCGCTCACACTCCATGCCATTGACCGCGGTACGCCAAACCACTGCTTGGGAGGGCCCTGGACTGGCCTGGAGAAGACTCAAGGAAAGACAATTAGCAGGTAAGGTCTAATTTCTCCTTCCTCTTTGCTTCTCCAGGCCAGTCCAGGCACCAAAGGGACGTACCAAAGCAGTACCTAAACACGGGAGGGACCCAAGAGCCCAGACATCAAAGCTTCAGCCCCAACATTGGTATCCCCCTAGCCTGAACATCCAGGCGATAATGCCTTGAAAATGTATGAAGAGACGACCACGTGGCTGCCCGACAGATATCCGCAGGAGGGACCAAGGAACTCTCTACCCAAGAGGCTGCTTGCCCCCGTGTGGAATGAGCTCGCAGACCTCTCGGAAGAGGCCTCCCCTACGCCGCATAAGCTGCCACAATAGCTTGGTTTACCCATCAGGCAATGGAAGCTTTGGAAGCCGCTTCCCCTTCACGGGAACCTCCAAACAAGACAAACAACTGATACGTCTTACAAAAAGACTGCGTCTGTTTGAGGTATCTGCGAAGCACCCGACCAAGATCCAGCCACCGCAGCCTACGATCCACTCCGTCTACACCAAGGCTCGTAAAAGTCGGAAGCGTAATTGCCTGACTCAGATGAAACCGAGGACACCACTTTTGGCAGAAAAGAAGGCACCATATGTAACACCACCTTCTCCGCCGAAAACTGTAGAAAGGGCTCCCTGCACGAGAGCGCCTGCAATTCCGAAATCCGCCTCGCCGAACACAATGCCACCAAGAAGACTGTTTTCCATGAAAGGTTTCTCAAGCTGACCGTTCCCGGCGGCTCAAACAGCGGTTCGGACAGCGCTTCCAACACCAAATTCAAATCCCACGGAGGCACCACCGGCCAGATGGAGGGCCGCACTTGCTTCACCACTCGAAGAAAAAGCATCACATCTTGGTGAGTAGTGAGCGCTCGACCCTGCACTCATCCCTGATAAGACAGCGCTGCTACCTGGACCTTCAAGGAACTCAGGGCCAGGCCTTTTTCCAAGCCCCGCTGAAGAAAAAGCAAAATGTCTGGCAGTGTAGAACGCAACGGCTGAACCCCCCGTTCCACACACCAACCTTCAAATATGCGTTAAATCCGGATATATGCCAGTGAGGTGGAACGCCTCCTGGATTTCAACATGGTATTGATCACCAGCGCTGAGTACCCCCGGCGTCGCAACCTCTGCCTTTCAAGAGCCAAGTCGTAAGCAAGAACCGATCCACCTGTGGCATCAAGACTGGCCCCTGGCATAACAAATTGATCCGATTGGGCAGCCTCCATGGCCGATCTATCAACAACCGGACCAGATCCGCATACCAGGGCCTCCGAGGCCAATCCGGCACCACCAGAATCACACGCCCCTCGTGCTCTGCTATCCTGTGCAGCAGCCGACTGATCATTGGGCATGGCAGAAACACATACAGCAGCCCCCGCCTCGGCCAAGGCTGCACCAGCGCATCCAATCCTTCTGACATGCGCTCTCTGCGTCTGCTGAAGAACCGCATGGCCTTGGCGTTCGCAAATGTTGCCATCAAATCCATGACCGGCTTCCCCCAATGGACCACAATGTCGTGGAACACAGCTGCATTCAGTTCCCATTCGTCGGGATCCAAGACATGTCGACTTAGGTAGTCGGCCTGCACATTGTCTTTTCCTGCTACATGAGCTGCTGACAACAGCAACAGATGGCTCTCTGCCCACTGTAAAAGTAGTTGACTTTCCTCCGCCAACATTGCACTGCCAGTGCCCCCTTGACGGTTGATATAAGACACCGTTACCGCGTTGTCAGACAAAACGCTCACTGCTTTTCCTATCACCAGGCACTTGAAATGCTGCAATGCCAACCGCACTGCCTGCATCTCCAGACGATTGATCGACCACTGTCCTTCATCCGTTGACCAACAACCCTGCACCACCTGGGTTAGACAGTGCGCCCCCCAGCCCTGAAGGCTGGCGTCCGTGGTGACCAAAATCCAATCGGGCTGCTCCAAAGACACGCCCACCGGCAGATACTTGTTCACCATCCACCATTCCAAGCTGGCCTTTACCTCTTCTGGACAGACTAGTTTTCACGACAGTGGATGCTCCTAATGAGACCACCTCGAGAGCAGAGACCGCTGAAGCGGCCACATATGTGCTTGGGCCCACGGAACGAGATCTAGTGAGGCCGCCATCGACGCGAGGAGCTGCATGTACTGCCATGCTGTTGGAGCCTTCAAGTGCAAAAATCGGCGCACCTGCGCTTGAATCTTCCTCACTCGGACTTCGGGCAGTGACACCAAGCCCGTTTCCGTATCGAACAAAGCTCTGAGAAAACCAACTGACGCAATGGGTTCATCTGACTCTTGGCCCGATTGACCACCCAACCAAGTTGCTCTAGAAGCGCCACCACTCGACCGTTTGCTGTGACCGACTCCTACTCAGAGCCTGCTCGAATAAGCCAATCGTCCAAATAAGGATGTACCCGAATACCTTCGCATCTCAAGGCCGCCACGACCACCACCATCACCTTTGTGAACGTGTGCAGTGCCGTGGCCAGTCCAAACGGTAACACCCAGAACTGAAAATGACCCTCGTGAACGGCAAATCGCAGATACCTTTGATGTTCTGGCCTGATCGGAATGTGTAGATAAGCCTCTGTGAGGTCTATTGACGAGAGAACCTCGCCCGGCTTTACCGCCAAGATCACGGATCTCAGGGTCTCCATCCAGAAATGCGGCACCTGTAGGCTGGCGTTCACATGCTTGAGATCAAGAATGGGTCGATAAGAACCCTCTTTTTTGGACACCACGAAATAAATGGAGTATCGACCTAAACTGTACTGGTCTCTGGGTACTGGCACCACTGCCTGCAGAAACAGTAACCACTGCAAAGTCTTGTGCACCACCTCCAGCTTCTCCCGTGCATTGCAGGGAGAAGCCACAAAGGCGTCTGCCAGAGGCCCGCAGAACTCCAGGGCATAGCCCTCGCGGACGATCTCCAGCAGCCATTAATCTGTCGTGATTGTGGCACAGAGTAAAGGTTTTGTAGGCGATCCCCTACTAGCACCTCCAGCTGGGCCTTCTCGACTTCATTGGGACCTTTTGGGTTGGGACTGCTGGGAATTGAAATACCCCCGTCCAAACCCCCGCGCTCCTCGAAAGGACTGCCCCCTTGCCAGGAACTGTCCCCTCTGGTATGGCCTATACCGCGAAGACCTAAACCTGCGGACGTCTCTCGTCAGACCTCGCTGCAGCCCCCCAAGTTTTTGACCTTTCGGCTTATCCTCAGGGAGCCGCCCTCCTTTGGAATCACCGAGATCCTTCACGATCTTCTCTAAGGCTTCCCCAAACAGGAGCTTAACCTTATAGGGCAGTTTACTCAGGCAAAGCCTTGGACGACGCATCCGCCGACCAGTTTCTCAACCACAGGAAACGCCGAGCCGCCACTAAGGATGCCATAGTCTTTGCAGCGATGCGCACCATATCATAACAGGTGTCAGCTAGGTATGCCGCAACTGACTCCAACTTGGCCCCTTCCGCAGCCACACCTTCCTCCCCTTCGGGAGCAGTGTCGCCCTGGAGCCACCGAATGGAGGCCCTTGACACATAGGCCCCACAAATGGATGCCTGCAGCGCCAGCGCACTCGCCTCAAACGCTTGCTTGAGAATAGACTCCAGTTTCCGGTTCTGAAGATCCTTGAGGGCCGTGCCCCCCTCCACCGGAATTGTAATCTTCTTAGTCACCGCCGAGACCAAGGCATCTACCTTCGGCATCCTCAACAGGTCCTTTTCCTCCTGCGGAATGGGATACAAGAGCCCCATTGAACGACCACCCCTTAGGTTGGCCTCCAGGCACTCCCATTCCGATTCTATCATCTGTTTTATAACTCTATGCACTGGAAAGCACTTCTGCTCCTCCTTAAACCCCTGAAGAAGCGGATCTTCCAGAAGCTCCTCCTGAACCACAGGTAAAGCCAAATTTAGGGCATTTAACATCTGCGCAATGAGAACACCCAGCTCTTCTTTATGAAAGACCCGAAACATATTTGGATCATCACTAGAAGCAATCTCCCCTTCTTCTAGCTCCATGGACCATGGCTTGAGCCCAGAATTCGAGGGGGACTCCCCCTCCTCTGCGGCTTGGTGCCCTGGAGCCTGCAGAACTAGCCACTCAGGGCTTGACTCCCAAGAGAAACCCTTTTGGGAAGGGCCCTTCCCCTGGATCCTCTAGCCTTTTTTCCTCTGGCCCTGCAAAGGCTGCCATCTTAGGATCAGACCCCTGATCCTGCGTCTGCTTCCTCTTCGAACAGTATGCCTTGTGCAGGGCTAAAATAAAATCAGCAGAAAATAATGAATCCATGCCTTCCTGCAGCCTCAAAGTACTCTGAAGCAGAGACTGTTCTGTCTGAGCAGACGTCTTTGACTTGCTCTTACCTCTGCTTTGTTTTTTCGCAAACGCTGGAGAAAGCGCGGTCTCAGGCAAAATGACCGCCTTTCCCGTCTTCCCGTCTTCTTCTCGCTTGCCTACCTCGCTTGCACTAGTTCCTGCCTTGTCCTCCATAGCCAAAAACCGCTCGATCCTACTGCCTTTTCTGACGCAGATACGGCACTGCCCTGGTCCCGACAAGCCCCGGCTGCTGCTGCACTGAACACACCCCCCTGAACCCGACCGCATGCACAAGAACCGGCCCTGCGGAGCGCCCTGAGGCCGCGAACCCCCGAGCCGACCGAAACGCACCACAAACCACGCAATAGAGTAGTTACTCACCTATAACAGGTGTTCTCCAGGAGCAGCAGGAATTAGTCCTCACATATGGGTGTCATCGGCGCCGATGAAGCCCCAGCGGAGCATTTCCCCAGCTTTCTATGAAAGCCTTTGGGAATGCAGGCACGCATGCGCGGTTCCCTTCCCGCCTAAAGGTGCCATCTTACCTCAGTCAAATGACATAGCTAAGAACAGCACACAAAAATGAAAAAAAAAACAACTATGTACAACTGCAACTCCAAGGGGAGGAGGGAGGGTTGTGAGGACTGATTCCTGCTGCTCCTGGAGAACACCTGTTACAGGTGAGTAACTACTCTTTCTCCAGGACCAAGCAGGAAGTCAGTCCTCACATATGGGTGACTCCCAAGCTCTGGGCTACCAAGGAACCCAGGCTGAACAAGAGAACTTCCTCTAGTCTCAGCAGCAAAGAAAGGATTTTCAAGGACACAACCTCCACCGGTAGCCCAACAGAGGACAGGAGGGCAGGAGTTGCCTAAACCTCAAAGAGATTCCGGAGTACTGCCTGGCCAAAAGCACTGTCCCTATGGGACTCCCTCTCCAGGCAGTAATGGGCCGCAAAAGTCTGGCTTAAAGACCAAGTTGCAGCCTTGCAGATGTCTACCAAGGGCACAGAGCGGAGATGAGCCACTGAGGCAGCCATTGCCCTGACACGATGGGCCGTGACCCTACCCTGCAAAGGAAGGTCAGCCGCCTTGTAAGCCCAGGTGATACAGTCAGCCACCCAGATGGACAAGGTACACTTGGACACAGCTAACCCCAACTTATTGGGGTCAAAGGATACGAAGAGCTGAGTAGCCCTTCTATGCCCCTGCATACGGTCAAGGTAGAAGGATAAGGCCCTCCTACAGTCCAGGGTATGCAGAACTGCTTCAGCCTGGCTTGCATGAGGCCTAGGGAAGAATGTTGGAAGAAACAACTACTGATTGAGGTGGAAAGAGGAGACAACCTTAGGGAGGAACTTTGGATGAGTCCTGAGGACTACCCTGTTCCTGTAAATCCTGGTGTAAGGCCTGTCACAGACCAGGGCTTGAAGCTCACTTACTCGCCTAGCCGAGGTAAGGGCTATTAGGAAGAGTGTCTTCCAGGAGAGGAAGCGAAGTGGACAAGTAGCCATCGGTTCAAAAGGTGGGCGAGTCAGCTGCTGCAAGACCACATTCAGCTCCCACTCATGGGCAGGAGGACGGATGGGAGGCTTGAGCAAAAGCAAGCCCCTGAGAAAGTGTAACACCAAGGGGTGACCAGATAGAGACTGCCCCTCTACCAATGAGTGGTGAGCTGCTAGAGCTGAGAGGTGAACCCGAACAGAATTGGACTTAAGTCCCTGATTGGATAAGTGCAGCAAATACTGAAGCACCACTGGCACAGTACAGGAGAAAGGATCCTCTGTACGTAAGTGACACCACACAGAAAACCTCTTCCACTTGGGAGCATAGGTTTTCCTCGTGGACTGTTTCCTAGAGGCTAGGACAACCTCCTCAACTTCCTGAGGTAGGCCCCAGGGAGCCAAAACTACCCTTGCAGCCTCCAAGCCATCAAATTGAGAGACTTGAGATTGGGGTGCAGAAGGGATCCCTGGTCTTGTGTGAGAAGGTCGGGTTGCAACCCCAGAGGTAGTGGAGGATCCACTGCCAGTTGAAGCAGAAGAGGAAACCAAGGTTGTCTCGGCCATCTGGGAGCTACCAGCAGGACCGAGGCTTTGTCCTGAAGAATCTTGAAGAGGGTTCGTGCCACCAAGGGCGTGGGAGGAAACGCATAGAGGAGGCCCTGAGACCAAGATATCAGAAAAGCATCCGCTGCTATCCGCAGAGGATGTGATTGCCTGGAGCAGAACTTTGGCAGTTGCTTGTTCAGTGGGCTGGCAAAAATTTAATTAATTTAATTTTAATTTAATTAGCGAATTTTTATATACCGCACCTTCCATTGATCAGTTGCGGTTTACATGGAACAACAGTAAAACAGGCAATGCTGTTTTTACAGGTAACAATGTGAAACTACAAAGAAATTCAATTTTATAATTAACAGTTGTAAACTATATACAAAGAACCAGATTTTAACTATATACACGGTATGTATGTTTTCAAAATTAAGGGCATCACAGACCTGTTATTGCTTGATCTCGTGTGGCTGAAGTCCACTTGTCCCTCTAAGAAGTTGGACGCCGACCGCTGGGGGTCGCGTAACTAGTTAGCATGGAGGAGTCTCGTTCATTATCGGAATTAACCAGTGGAGGAGTGGCCTAGTAGTTGGGGCAAGGTACTTCATGCCGGAAGGTCGGGGGTTCAAATCCCACTAGAGGGCAGCAACCTTGGGTCGGAAGGACTGGGGTTTCTAGTCCCACAGGTGCTCCTTGTGGTCTTGGGCAAGCCACTTAACCCTCCATAGCCCATGTTCCCTGTAAAATAGTTATCTCCAAGTTATAATGCCCTGTTCAATGTAATTTCAGTTTTTCAATGTAAACCGCACTGATGCAGAATAGCGCGGTATATAAGAGAATGTAAATAAAATAAATAAATAAATCGCTCCACCAACTAAGAACGGCCATGCACCACCACCCACAGAATCGAGAAAGAGCTATCAATCTGTCAAAAAGATCCATCAAAGGAAGACCCCATTTGAGAAAGATCTTCTGAACTACCAAAGGATGCAGCTGCCACTCGTGGGGCTGCAGAATCCTGCTTAACCTGTCTGCCAGGTAGTTGTCCTGGCCTGGAAGATACACAGCCTTGAGGAGCATGTTGTGCTTGAGGGCAAAAGAACACAGGTCCTGGGCCTCCCGACAAAGGATCCTGGACCCGGTTCCGCCCTGTTTGTTCACATAAAACATTTCAACTTGGTTGTCTGTCTGGATCAGGACAGACTGGTGAGTCAGGGTAGGAGTGAAAGCTTTGAGTGCTAAGCGAATAGCCCTGAGTTCGAGGAGATTGATCTGTTGTGCAGCTTCCCAGGGAGACCAGAGTCCCTGGGTGCACTTGCCCAGACAATGCGCTCCCCAGCCTTGCAGGGAGGCATCTGTGGTTAGCATCACCGTGTAACCTGGAATCTGAAAGGGCACCCCTTTCAGCAGATTTGGTGGGTGTAGCCACCAGTTGAGGGAGTGCAGAAATGGTCTGGACACCCTTATCCTGTCTCTGAGGCTGCCTGTGGCCTAGGACCACTGAGTTCGAAGACACCATTGTGCAGGCCTCATATGGAGCATGGCATTGGGGGTCACATGCACTGTCGAAGCCATGTGGCCTAGAAGTCTCAGGCAGAGTCTGGCGGAGACCAGGGACTTGCTGAGAAACTGACTTGCCGAGGCCATCAACCTTTGTGCTCTGTTTTCTGGCAAGAATGCCTTTGCCAGGAGAGAGTCCAGCCTTGCCCCTATGAACTCCAAGTTCTGGGAAGGGAGCAAAGTGGACTTTGCGAAGTTTATGACAAACCCCAGGCCTTGTAGAAGAGCAATGGTCCTGAGGGTAGCTTGATTGGCCTCCTGACCTGTCTGACCCCTGATGAGCCAGTCGCCCAGATAGGGGAAGACAAAGATGCCCTGATTTCTCAGGTAGGCCGCCACCACTGCTAAGCACTTTGTAAAGACTCTGGGGGCGGAGGTGAGGCCGAAAGGCAGCACTCTGTACTGATAATGGTTTCCTCCCACAATGACCCTGAGGTACTTTCTGTGGTCTGGATGAATGAGGATGTGAGTGTACGCATCCTTTAGATCTAAGGAGCACAGCCAATCTCCCTGCTGGAGGTAGGGCAGAAGGGTTCCAAGAGTAAGCATCTTGATCTTTTCTTTCACTAGGAACTTGTTGAGGTTCCTGAGGTCCAGAATAGGACGAAGGCCACCGGTCCTTTTGGGCACCAGGAAATACTTGGAGTAGAATCCGTGACCTTGCAAGTGGGGAGGCACAGGCTCCACCGCCCTGTCCACCAACAGACCCTGAAGCTCCTGAGGTTGAAGGTCTGTGTGCAGAGGAGGCCTTGGAGGCTCCCCTGGAAAGTATGGGGGTGGCAGTTGGTGAAAATGGAGGGCATAGCCCTTGTGGACTATCTCCAGCACCTAACTGTCCCCGGTGATAAGGGGCCACTGGTGGGCAAAGAGAGCGAGGTGACCTCCTGTGCAGGGTTGGGAGAGCAGTGGAGGAGAGGCTATGCTCAAGGAGTCAAAAACCCCCACCCTGCTGAGTGGTAGCAGGGGCCTGAGGCTTGGGGGTCCTCTGCCTACGGGGCCCATTACCCTGGCCCTTGGCTTGCTGACCCTGGGGGGCAGCTTGGGCAGCCTGATATTGTGGGTACTGTTTGTAGGCAGTGCCCTTCCTCGGGTAAAAGGGCTTTTTACCCGAGCCCTTCTTTTTATGAGAAGGGGCAGAGGTCTTCCTCGACAGCCTTGTCCGAGTGAGGTGCTCGGTCTCGAGCTGAGCGGCCTTCTCGGTCATGGGCTTGCCAAAAAGGTTTTCACCTCGGCAAGGGACATCGACCAACTTGTCCTGAACCCATGGCTCTAGGTCCGAGGACTGCAGCCATGCCTGGCGTCGAGCCGCGATGCCGGCGGCTGCAACTCGGGCCGAAGCCTCGACACCATCATAGGCGGCGCGGGACATGAACTTCGAGCAGTCCCGAATCCCCGAGGACAAGGACTTAAATCTCTGCAAGGGTTCCCCAGAGAGACCAGCAGAGAACCCGGCCAACTCCTTGGCCAGATCCCGCAAGTACATGCCCATGTACAGCTGGTAAGACTGGACACGGCAAGCAAGCATCGAGCCCTGAAAGCACTTTCTACCGACGCCATCGAGGTTTCGGGCCTCCCTGCCAGGAGGCACCGCGGAGTGCATCTTCTGACTCTTCAGATGATGCATGGCCGATTCCACAACCATGGAATGGTGTGGTAGCTGTGTCTTCTGAAAGCCAGGGCTCTTCCGGAGCTGATAGATCGAATCGACTCGCTTGCTAAGAACCGGCGCCGAGGCCGATGCCTCCCACATACGGAAGAGGAGCCGTTCCAGCATCGGAGGAACCGGGACAGTAAAGGCCTCCTTCGGAGGAGAGTCATACTGCAGCGCCTTGAGCCCTTCAGCTCGAGGCTCTTCCTCGGGATCCGCCGGAATAGCCAAGGCAGTGGCCATATCCCGGACGAACTCCGAGAACCAGGTGTCCTCCGGGGGAGACCTACTCCGGGGCTCAGACTGCGGTGAGTCTGAAAGGAAGCACCGAGTCTTAAAGGTATCAGGAGACTCCTCGTCCTCCGTCTCCAAAGCTGACTCGTCCGAGGAAGAGTCGGAGTCCGACCCCGCGGGACCCTGGAGCACCCGCCCCGACGCTGGAAGCACCGGCGTCGACGCCCTCGGTCCCGAACGGGAGGTCGAGGGAGACTGCGACCGAGGTCGACTCCGAGCCACGATGGACTCGAGTATCGGCTCAGTCTACAGGGTCGACTTTGATGTCGATGTCCCGGTGGTCGGGGCAGATGCGCCAGACAGGCTGGCCATCAGTGCCCGCTGCTGCTCCATGAAGGCAGACATTCTGCTCTCCAAGGCTGTCATCCTGAGACTCAGCTCGGGAGACACAGCAGCCACTGACTCGGGCCCCGGCGGCGCCGGGCCCGACGTCGGCTCCCTGGGAGGAGAGTCCACGAGGACTACGGGGCTTACGTGTCCAGCAGACTCCGGCTCCACACGAGGAACTTTGGCTGGCTTCTCCGGTTCCACAGCCCCGGGGCGACGGTCGGGGGTCTTAGACCTGGCCCTCGAGGAGCCAGGGACTTCCTCCTCCGACGCCCTCGCGAGCCGTTTCTTTCTCTTGCGTTCCCGGTCGGGGGACCCCCTGTCCGAGGAGCTTCGACGGCGCTCGGGATCGGAATCCCGAGATGTCGAGGCCTCAGACGAGGTACGGGCCCGGCCGGAGGCTGAGTCAAAGAAAAGCCTTTCCTTTTGCTGCTGGCGACTTCGTAGTGCCTTGGAAGATATTTTTCCACAGGCCACGCACGACTTAGAATCGTGGTCAGGGCCGAGGCACGGAAGGCAGCAGTCGTGTATATCGGTGAGAGACATTTGTTTCTTACACCGATCACACTTCGTAAAACCACTGGAAGCCATCGGGGAAAAAAGTGTCCCCGCGAGGTCAAAGGACCGGCCTTCCAGGGAAAAAGAGAAAAAAGGGTGCGAACGCCAGCCACGAAGGGCAAAAACCGAAAAAGAAGAATCGGGCTCGATACCGGTGTACCGAACCCGGCGGGAGGGGAACCGGCGTCGAACCGGTAGAAAAATAGCAAAACAAATCGCTGAAAAATCTAATTTTAACCAGGAAAACTGGACACACGTCCGGTGGGCTTCACGGAAAAAAAGAGACTGAGGTAAGATGGCACCTTTAGGCGGGAAGGGAACCGCGCATGCATGCCTGCATTCCCAAAGGCTTTCATAGAAAGCTGGGGAAATGCTCCGCTGGGGCTTCATCGGCGCCGATGACACCCATATGTGAGGACTGACTTCCTGCTTGGTCCTGGAGAACAATACCCTCTCCAGAATCTCCTACCTGGGCAAAGAAAACAACTGACGGTATAGCCCCTTCTCCATCCCGCTGCTAGCGGAACAGTTCGGTTTGGCTGCGGAGGCAGGAAGAGCGCTCTGGGGGCTCCCTGGCAGTGCTTCCGTCAGACAATGAGAGAGCCACGCTCCCTCCCTGAGACAGGCTCTGCCTCTCTGTCCTCCAAATCAAGCAGCCCTACTCCGGCAATCCTGCTCTGCTAGAGCAAGCCAGATCCTCCTCGCTGCCGATTCTAGGCTAGATAAACAGCCTAAACTCCATTGCAATTGTTCCCCTTTCGTCTCTGAGGTCTGTTTTTTTTTTCCCCAGCTACCTAACACCCGGGAGCCTGCCTAACTGCTATCCTTCCAGCTGCTGAGGACTGAAAGACTGAGCTGAGAAGGCTAGGGGGAGCTAGATATAGGGTCAGCCAGACTCTGTTTTTCCATCCTCAGCTGCTGAAGGAGGCTGACTACCCTTTGGTGCCTGGAATAGCGAAGAGGAAAGATGAATATGCTGGGCTAACGCAAAATTTAAAAAAAAAAACAAAACATTAGAAAGTACGAAAAACGCAAAACCCACAAGTGATTCCAGACTTTTGCACACCACTGTAAATCTAGGTAAAATGTTTTCAAGGTGGCTCTAATCTTGTGGAAGGATTTCAGACAGGTATAATGTACTGCAGTTTATCTGCTGAATTGACAGCCAGTCTTTTTCACTTAACCCTCCATCTTCTCAGATACTAATTCAGAATCTAAGTCCACTGGGGACACGGAAATAACTACTGTACCCAAATGTAACTCGCCTTGAACCTCTAGTGGAAAAGGTGTGAGCTAAATACTACTAAATAAACAGAATTTAGAGCATGAAAAGCAGGTATACTACAATTTCAAAATGGCTACTTCAAAAAAGTATAACTTGCAAATATGTAAGAGGAGAAAAAGGATCTCAGATCTTCAAAGAATGCTAGCTATGCAGATTCAGAGAGATGACAGAGACAGCACATCAACCACCAGGCAATGAGAGCTAGGGACCCGATGTGTGCAACAATATTCCCCCATCCTGCTTGATCAGCTTTAGTGAACTGCCTGGGTCCCTGCTCAAGCAGAAGTGGAAACCAAGGCTCTTAAAAAGCCAGTAAGGAGCTATGAGGATTATGGTGCCTCTATTGTGTATGAGTTTCAGGAGAGTTTTCACTATGATAGGTTTCAAGAGATACATATACAGAAGACCTTCCCCCCAATTGAGAGGAAGGTATTCAAAGCTAGTTTGCTGTATATCCTTATCCTGGAGCAAAACTGAGGTGCTTGGGGCATCATATCTATCGAGCTGATGCTCCACTCCTAAAACATCCAGAGCGCCACCTTCCTGTCCAGGGCCCATTTCTGAGGTTAGAGCACATGGCTCAGCTTGTCTGCTTGAACATTATCTTCTCCAGCCAGTTACAGTTGTGGTCAACATTATTGGCACTCTTGCAGTTCAACCCCTTAATGTCCAATATCTCCTAAAAACAACGTGGCAGCGAAATGGATTTGGACTATATATGCACACATATTCAACACATAAAAGAATCAAATAAAACAAGACCAATTTAAAAAAAAAGAAAAGAAAACAGCATAAAAACTGGGATATTGCCAGGACATGATTATTGGCACCCTTATAAACAATTCAAATCAGTTTGAACAGAAGGACCACATTCCGAATGCAGTAAAATTAAAGGCACCTGTGATCAATTGTCAGTACTCACATGACTTCAATCAACCAATGAACGATGGCTCTGTTTTAAATGGCCATATTTACGCTCTGTCCCATTTTCACTGGTGAAGACAAGAGAGCTGCCCGAGACTGGTGATAATGGCTTTTCTGACAAACATCAAACTTCAAAGGGTTACAAGGCCATCTCCAAAGACCTTGGGATTCCTATGTCTACAGTTTGCAATGTTATTAAGAAGTTTTCTGCACATGGAACTGTCAAGAACCTCCCAGGATGTGGTGGGAAGAGGAAATTTAATCCAAGAAATCTTTGAAGGTTAGTGCAAACGTTTTGAAAAACACCACGTACAACATCCAAAGAGCTTAAGGCTGACTTGGCACAATCTGGAGTGGTGGTTTCAACCTGCACCATACGACACGCACTAAACAAAAAAGGATTTCATGGGCGAAGGCCAAGGAGGACACCACTGCTCATTTCATCTATTTAAGATTTGATATACTGCTTAATGTGGGTACAGCAAAGCGGTCTTACAATAGAATACAATAAAAACTGAAGCAGAAAATGAAAAGAAAGCCAGTATGTATAGGACAAATGGGAAAATGAGATGTGACAAGGCAGGGCTGGAGGAGAATGGTGAGAGGAGGAGGGAGGCAGGTAGGAAACACAAGAAAGTCAACTGAGTCCAGTGGGAAGTCAAAAACTGTGCAGAATAGGTGGGTTTTAAGTTAGGCTTTGAACTTTGTAAAAGAAGACTCTTAACTGGAGATGTGGAGGAAGATTATTCCAAAGGAAGGGTCCAAGGAAATAAAATGCTGAATGGTGAGTAGACTGAAGATGGGCAAGAGAGGGAGAGGGGAGGAGAAGACGGTTTATATGAATTGCACGGAGAGAGCATTGTGGGACAAGCAGAATAAGGGAGGATGCTAAGTAATCTGGGGAACCAGTGTTAAGTGTTTTATGGACCTGGATGAAAATCGTGTAATGAATATGGGATGGTACAGGAGTCCATTTAAATGGATGAGGAGAAGGGTGATGTGATCAAATCTGAATGTGTGAAAAATTAATCTGGCCGCAGTGTGCTGAATAAGTTGAAGGCACTTTTAAAGAGTATTGAGGGAGGCCAGCAAGTGTTATATTACAAAAGTCAAGTCTAGATAGAATGAGAGAGACAACAAGATTGGTTAAGGTAGGAGTGGTCAGAAGTGCTCAAAGACAGACAAAAAACAGCAAGCCTGATCTTTGCCCAAACCCACCTTGAGAAGCCACAATCCTTCTAGGAAAAATGTTCTATAGACAGATGAAAACAAACTTGAGCTTGTTGGCAATGCAGACCAGCAATACATTTACAGGCGAAGAAATGAAGCTTATAGGGGGGAAAAAAACACTTTCCTACAGTTAAATAGGGTGAATGTTGTGGGGCTGTTTTCCTGCCTCAGGAGCTGGAGTCCTGGAAAGTATTAAACAAATCATGAGTCAGAGGACTACCAAGGTATTTTGAAGCGAAATGTGCTAGCTAGTGTCAGAAAGCTAGGCCTGGGTCGAAGGTCATGGGTCCTCCATTAGATCAATGACCTAAAACATACATCTAAAAGTACAAAAGAATGGTTAAAAAGGAACAAATGGACTGTTTTAAACTGGCCAGCAATGAGTCCTGATCTCAATCCAATCAAGAACCTTTGGAAAGAGCTAAAATCTGTCACTGGTAAAAGGAATCCTGGAAACATTCATGAGCTGGAACAAATCGCAGTTGAAGAATAGGAGAAACTACCAGTAGATAAATGTACAAAACATATAGACGGATACAAGAAATGTTTGGAGGCTGTCATCAATGCAAAGTGTTGTGCAACCAAATATTAGTGAAGAGTGCCATTAATCCTGTCCAGGTTATATTTTGTTTTTTTCTCAGAAATTACTACGTCTAAGCTGCACAGACATCTTTTTTTCATCGTATACCTCTGAACATACTATTAAAATATTATGACATCATACAGATAGAATATTTCCAATCAAGGCCCAAGGCGGGACATTCAAAAAGAAGTGCCTCCAGCTCTGGTTGCATTCGATCTCCGCGGCCACGGTCGGCATCAGGACAGAGAGCAGGAGGAAGGAAACCCCTCCTGCTCTCCACCTCAAGGTCAATCAGGGCCCAACGTGGGACATTCAAAAAAGAAGCGCCTCCCGGCACGCCCGTGCCGGAGGGCCTCGCCAGAGGGCCCTTTGGCATGGCCCTTAGGCGTGGAACCTAGATGCCTGAAGAAGAAACACAGAAATCGAGGTACTATAAGACCTAATAGCTATTAAACAAAGTTGTCTACCATATTATACTATATTACATGTAATCTATAGACTCTCAGTTAACCCTTTTGCGTCACATTTGTAACTTAAATTTTTTGGTGTTCTTTTTATTAAGATTTAAGCTAAATGATGCAGAATATAAAGTTTTTTTGAAAATGTTTATTTCTAAGAAGCAATATTTACTGTTGCCATATGGCAACTACGGTCCTGAAAGGCTGAAAATTAAAAAACAAACAGTCTTGGCATCAGTTTCATTTACTGCTGGGTGTGATAGTTTAAATAACAGGTTTTTTCAGATGTCAAGCACAGATACACATCACATTTCGCACACAGTGTGCGGATTTTTTGGAAATATAGAATCCGGTGAAATGTTTGGGGGAAAATTTGAAGGTTGCCATATGGCAACAACAGCCATGACAGGGTTAAGCTAAGGCCAGCCTGCTACGTGATAGTGCTACTTTTGCCATGCCCTCTTATATCTGATATCTAGTACAGAAGTTTTGCAACTATGTAACAACTCAATTTAACACATAGTCAGACAGATTCATTGTTACATTTTTTGCTCAGTGAAACACGCTGCTTAAATTTAGTTCCAGTATCTATCACCTTATTCCCACTAAATATGTTCTCTCTATCACAGTTCCTCCACTCATAACAGAATGTCCGATATATTCATCATTCTCCTACTTATCCTTTTCATAGCTCATCCCACATTTCCTGCTGACCCTCTCTTCCAACATCAGGGCCTGATACCCATCATATGTAACTATGGACAGAGATGGCAAGGAATCCCACACTCTTAAACAATAAAAGGGGACTGCTACTTCTGGAGAGAGATCTGCAATTGTAAGTATTTACTTCTGGGAATTTTTCTAAATCTTGGGGGAAAAAGAATTCTTTAGATTAAAGCTGATTAATCTGTGAACCCAGTGTAATTGTTAAATCAGTCAGGGCCTAGTAGCAGCAAGAGCTTGCAGTTTATATTTAAAACACAGCAGAGAGCTTTCTGTTTAAATTTAGAACCCAGCAGAGAGCTTCTGGTTTAAATTTAATACTCAGTCAGGGCCTAGTAGCAGCACGAGCTTTCAGTCAAAATTTAACACACAGAAGAGAGCTTTCTGGTTAAATTTAAAACCCAGCAGAGAGCTTCCAGTTTAAATTTCATACTCAGTCAGGGCCTAGAAGCAGCAAAGAGCTTTAATTTAAATCACATCAGGATATAACCTAGCATAAAAGGCAAAACAGGGTTAACTCAGTAACATAGTAAATGACGGCAGATAAAGACCAGCATGGTCCATCCAGTCTGCCCAGCAATATGGTAAGAGTAGGTGCACCTGTCGCTCTGTGCAGGCCACCCCTCCCCATGTCTTTGTTTAGGGGTGAACCCACCACTCCATGTAGGACAACCCTATTTGTTGAGAAGTTAGATGGTTCAGTTTATTTTGTTTTTATCCTGTTGCTGTAAAGGGATCCGCTGTGCTTGTCCCATGCCATTTTGAATTCCGTCACCATGTTTACCCCCACCACTTCCATCGGGAGGGCATTCCAAGCATCCACCACCCTTTCAGTGAAAAAAATATTTCCTGACATTGCCTTTCAATTTTCCACCTTGCAGCTTCATGTTATGCCCTCTAGTTTTACAGCTTCCCCGTCTTTGGAAGAGGTTTTTTGTTCATTGTTTCTCTTTAAGTATTTAAAGGTCTGAATCATATCTCCCCTGTCCCTCCTCTCCTCCAAAGTGTACATATTTAGGTCTTCAAGTCTCTTCTCATAAGGCTTCTGACGCAGGCTCCAAATCATTTTGGTCACCTTCCTCTGAACAGTTTCCAGTCTTTTTACATCTTTTGCAAGATATGGTCTCCAAAACTGAACACAGTATTCCAGGTGAGGCCTCACCAGTGACCTGTACAGTGGCATAAGTACCTCTTCCTTTCTGCTGGTAATCCCTCAGTATTCCTTGAGCAATAAATTATTTCTAGAGACCTTTACAAAGAGGCCTTCTACATAGGGTGCAAGAGACCTGTGAAATCTTTTAAATAGGTGTTAAAGCCAGGTGACAAGTCAAAGGACCAGTTTGAAAGACTCCCTCTATCAAGCAAGGACTGTTAATCGCTCAGGAAATTGGTCACAGATTACCTCAGAAGCACAGGCATAAATAGTTCAACCAGAGTTCTGTGCTTCTCAGTCTTGGAGGATTACAAAAGGGGACTGCTACTTCTGGAGAGAGATCTGCAATTGTAAGTATTATCTTCTGGGAATTTTTCTAAATCTTGGGGAAAAATAATACTTTAGATTAAAGCTGATTAATCTGTAAACCCAGTGTAATTGTTAAATCAGTCAGGACCTAGTAGCAGCAAGAGTTTGCAGTTTAAATTTAAAAGACAGCAATGAGCTTTTTGGTTAAATTTAGAACCCAAGACTCCCTCTATCAAAGCAAGGGCTTTGGGACTCCCCTTGGAGAATGGTCACAGATTACCTTAGAAGCATGGGACAGGGTACGGTGTAGCAGCCAGATTTTAATAAATCTTCTTGTTACCCATGAGTGAAGTGGTATTTAAAGGTGACACTGCAGAGGAATTGAAAGAAATATCGATACACTGGGAAGATGTATTACAACTATTTGATAAACTGAAGAGCAGCAAATCACCTGGACCGGCTGTTGAAAGAACTGAAATATGAGATTGCAGACCTGCTATTAGTAATCTGTGAACTATCATTAAAATCATCTGTAATACCTGAAGACTGGAGGATCGCCAATGTAATGCGGGAAAAATGGTAGAAACCATTATGTGGTCTGGATTGTCATACGCTTATATTATGGTAACCTGCTGTTCCCTTTCTTTTCTTTGCCTATCCTTTTGACTGTTTCTGTCCTCTACTCTTTCCTATCTTACAAATGGCGTTCCTTTCATATTTCCACAAATGATATATTATTGTAAACCGCTCTAATGCTTCGGCCTGAGCGGTATATCAAATTCAAATAAACATAAACATAAACATTATAAAGAACAAAATTACTCATCATGTACATAGTCATGGCTTAATGGGAATATACCAATACTCTATATTATAACCTGAAAGTATCCTGCAGTCTTTAACTGACTTGCCGTTCTTATATAGTATCTAAGAGATGGTTTCTAAAGTGGCAAGAGAAGTCTCAGAAGAAACGGGCCACCAATGACTTTTCAAGCATAGTCAAATTGAGATGTAGCCCTTTACACATCAATGACCCTCTGTAAAGCCATTAGCCATCCATTCTTTATAGTATAAGCCAAATGAAAATTTTTGATAATGGGAGACAGCCAACATGGCTTTAGACAAGAAATATCTTGTCTTGCTAATCTGTTATGTTTTTTTGAAGGTGTGAATAAACAGGTAGACAAAGGTGAGTCAGTTGATATAGTGTATCTGAACTTTCAGAAAGCCTTTGACAAGATCCCTCATCAGAGACTTTTGGCAAAACTAAAAAGTCATCGGATAGGAGGTAGTGTACTATTGTGGATCAGGAACTGGCTAAAAGATAGAAAGCAGAGGGTAGGGCTAAATGGCCAATTTTCCCAATGGAAAAAGGTGAACACTGGAGTACCCCAGGGATCTGTGCTGGGTCCGCTGCTTTTTGACATATTCATACATGACCTGGAAAAAGGAATAATGAGTGAGGTTATCAAATTTGCAGATGACACAAAACTATTTAAAGTTTTTAAAACCCAAGAGGATTGTGAAAAATTGCAAGAGGATCTTAATAAATTGGAAGACTGGGCATCCAAATGACAGATGAAATTTAATGTGGACAAGTGCAAAGTTATGCACCTAGGAAAGAACAACCTAAACTATAGTTACACGATGCAAGGTTCCACATTGGGAACCACTACCCAAGAAAAAGATTTAGGCGTCATCGTGGATAACATGTTGAAACCCTCCGCCCAGTGTGCAGCGGCGGCAAAGAGAGCAAATAAATTGCTAGGTATCATAAGGAAAGGAATGGAAAATAAAACAAAAGGATATTATAATGCCTCCGTATCGTTCCATGGTACGACCGCACCTTGAATATTGTGTGCAATTCTGGTTGCCGTATCTTAAAAAGGATATAGTGTTATTAGAAAAGGTACAGAGAAGAGCACCAAAATGGTAAAGGGGATGGAAGGATACTCCTATGAAGACAGGCTAAGAAAGTTGGGGCTGTTCAACCTGGAAAAGAGACGGCTGAGGGGAGATATGATAGAGGTCTATAAATTAATGAATGGAGTGGAACGGGTAAACGTAGATCGATTGTTTACGTCGTCAGAATATAAAAAGACTAGGGGACATGCAATGAAGCTACAGGTTAACCTATTTAAGACTAATAAAAGAAAATATTTTTTCACTCAACGTGTAATCAAACTCTAGAATTTGTTACCGGAGGATGTAGTAAAAGCTGCTAGTGTAGCTGGGTTTAAAAAAGGTTTGGACAAGTTCCTGGAGGAAAGGTCCATAAACCATTATTAAAAGGGACCCAGGATATCATTGCTTGACCCAATACAAGCATTGAGGAATCTGTGTCTTTTGGGGAGACTGCTAGGTACTTATGACCTAGGTTGGCTACTGTTGGAAACAGGATACTGCGCTTGATGGACCTTGGTCTGACCCTGTATGGCATATCTTATGTTCTTATCCATATTATTTGTCAACCATCAGAAAAAAGGCATAATGAGAAACCTTTGCATAAATAACACCTAGCATGCATGCTAAAATGCAGATTCTGTCCGAAACAAATGGCCTGTAATCATTGACTATGTTGAAACCTATAAACTTGACATGTTATTTATTACCGAATCATGGTTAAACGAAACAGACACAGTCATCACAAACCAATTAAAACTCCCAAATCATGTCCCCTTCAACTGCCTAAGAGCTAATAAAAGAGGTGGTGGAGTACTTATCATAGCTAAAGATAATCTCCAACTGCTATGCCATAGCATAAATAAGTCAAACACCCTGGACACCATTATGATCTCCAAACATCACTTTTCAACAGCCTTGTTCTACCGTGCCCCAGCTATGTCTGCTGATGACCTATCTGTTGTCCTCGACATGGCATGCAACTCCTCCATGAAGAAAAAGCCATTCTGGATACTAGGAGACTTCAATCTCCCTGCACTTTTAGCGAAACATACTTCTGCCTTCCTCGATGCTATGACCTCCCTGGGCTCTAATCAAATAATACATGAACTTACCCATATTGGAAGTAATACCCTGGACCTCATCTTCTGTCCTACATCTACTCAGCTGGTCAATGATATGCATCAGTTACAAATCTTACCAGTACCTTGGTCAGACCACAAGACCATCCCCCAATCATCAACTGTTCCTTTGCCTTCCTCGAACCAAACTCTTACTCACCCTCATCGTTTTCAACCATTCAACAAATTAGAATTACTAGAGGTTACATTACACAAGCTTAAAACTAACACCTCTGACTTACTTGAGTTAGTTAACACCTGGAACTCCACCTTAAGTAAAGCTGCACTTCTACCATCTGAGAAGAAAACCTCCAAATGAAACATAGCTCCTATCTGGTACACAGCTGATTTAAAAGAGTCCCTACGGCACCTCAGGAAGTTAGAACGTAAATGGCGCAACTCTAAGCTCCAACTTGACAAGACTGTCTATATGAAGTCCTTACAAGAGCATCGCAATGCAATTAATTTGAGAAGAGATCATCATACCAACATCCTGATGCGCTCCATCAACAGACCCCATGAGTTTTTCAGCATCACTCAGTCTCTAATAAAAGACAACACAAGGAAATACACTGAAAACACACCGCACCCACAGGTCTTCACTACTTACTTTAAGGCCAAAGTTCACATAACTACTCCCCTTCCATTAGCCATTTACCCATTCACCCAAACACCAATATCATTATTCCCTGCCTCCAGTACCTCCACACCTGATAACGACTCCAGCAACCAGACAATAGCAACTTCCGCTACTCTGAACAATGATCCCACTATCCCTGTTCTAAGAGCTTTCCACCCTTATTCAACAGAACAAACAGAGTGCATAATAAGAGGGTTCAACACTACCACCTCTCCAGCTGATCCATGTTCATCATTTTGGATCAAAGTAGCATGCTCTGAGCTAAGGAAGTACACCCACCACTTTATGAAGATCTCCTTCTCCAAAGGACTTTTTCCAGCCCCACTAAAAGCTGCTTCCATCAGAACCCTTCTCAAAAATTCTAAACTGGATCCAACAGATGTAAAATCCTACTGACCCATTTCAAGCTTGCTCTTCCTGGCCAAGGTAATGGAGAAGATTGTACAGCAACAAATACAAGATCACATCGATGCACATTATCCACTGGATGAAAATCAACATGGATTTCACCTACAACATGGTGTAGAGACGCTGTTTGTCACCCTGATGAACAATCTAATCTTAAGCAAGAACAAATCCAAATAAGGATTTATTCTTCTCTTTCTTGACATTGCGTCTGCCTTTGACATTATGTCCCACAATCTACTCTTCACCCAGCTGCAGCGGATAGGCATTCACAGCCTAGCCTTAGACTGGTGCAGATCTTACCTTTATGACCAACAACAAACAGTACGCATAGATGCTCAACCATCATCCAGTTATATACAAACACAAGGAGTACCACAAGGCTCCTCCTTATCAGCACTACTGTTTAATATTTACATCCAGCCTATTTGCGCCATAATTAAATCATACAATATACTCTACCATATTTATGCAGATGATGTGCTTCTCTACACTCCCTTCTCTACAGTCAATCCAAACTACTACAGAATCATGGACTGCTTCAATGTTGTATCTGACTGGCTGAATCTACATAACTTAAAAGTAAATTGCAAGAAATCTGAGGTTCTCTTCATTACTAAGGACTCTTCATTCATACCCCCTCCCACTTTACCAGTGAGAGATTCTGAGATAATCACTAAGCAAGAAGTACGATACTTGGGGAACACTCTAGACCAACATTTGACAATGGAGTCACACATAAAAAACATTACCAGAGCAATATACCTAACATTAAGGACCCTTTGTCAACTCCGTCCCCTGATCATAGCTCCTGACTTCCGGACAATATTCCAAGCACTCATCACCCCACATTTTGATTATGCAGCAAACATCATTCTCTATGGTCTTCTAGATTATATAATTCACTCCCTTTAACTGGCTATGGATACGGTAGCACAAACCTTGGTTGAAGCCTCTAAGTACGAACATGTTACTCCGATCCTGAAACAGCTCCACTGGCTCCCAATTCTCAGTTGTCTCAAATATAAGGCTCTCATCATAACTTTAAAAATTCTGCACAACCTCTCCGCTCCTGCCCTTAATGAGATTCTACAATGGACACTGGACAACAGAGTAAGAAGATCAACCATGTCAAACACTATCTGTTCCTTCTGTTCTAAGAAAAAAATTCCAATTTGTGAATGGCCGAGCATTCAAATTGTATGCACCACCTCTCTGGAATGCTCCCTCCCCCCCCCCCCACCCCCGGTCCGTGCCATCTTTGACCTATCTACATTCAGAAAACACATCTGTTTCAGCTATATTATGAGCACGTAATGTAGAACACTTCACACTACCAAACCCCCTCAGCTAGACTCTCATACTTTCCATGAGGCTCTATGTATTGTCACCAGTAGTCGGCCCGTAGCATAGGCATACGGGATAGATGGCCTGGGGACCCTTTATTGAAAGACTGGAGCAATGCTTTAGGCTGGCATTGCCTCCTGGAAGTTGTAGTATTTTTCCCTTTTCAATAAGATGCAGTTGTGGTGCGAGTGGTACAGGCAATGACAGGCTTTTAATTCCCCTCCCGGGGCGGATTCAAACACAAAACTCAGGACAAAAAAGGCCATATACTCTGACACGAAATAAGAAAGGAAATAATAACAGCTTCTCAACTTAAATCCAAAGTTCCACGGTATTTACAGCATACAGTCACTTTGTATAAGCAAGGAAAATCCTATGCTCTTCAACTGCCAGTTTAAACAGCTTTCACATCACCTGGCTCAGCACAGAGAAATTATATCATCTGTAACCATTAAAGTACAGTCCATTTGGTTATCTGATATTTCTTCTTCCTGAGGATCAATCAGCATTGACTCATGCTGATTCTCTGGTAAGTACAACTTCTGCTTGGTATACAACGTTTCCAAACTTCCACCCTCTATCTGTTCCTGAGGCTTCTCTATCAAGCCCTCCGTGAGATAGGGTTCAGTATTACCATATATCTTAGAATAGCAGAGAGGAGAGTCACACCCTTTAGGGTTTCTATAAGAGAACTTCTTATAACCACTTTTATCCTTATAGTAATTAGACAGCCTACCTTCTGGCTTAGAGACAGGGGAAAGTCCGTGCACAGCCTGGTCAGGAAGGGGTTTAAACCTCAGAGGTTTTCCTCTGTATTCTGGCTTTTCAACCTCTTCTTCTGACATGCAAACGTCCTCCACAGAATACCTTTCACTCCCTGGAGCTTGCAAGTGCTTCCTAGATAGCTTTACCGGTAACATTTCCCTCCAGGTGCCGTCCCAATAGGACAATTGCCTGGAGTTCGTGCCACAGGGTTTTTGGGCCCTGCTCCTCCAGTTATTCCTGCTGGTTACTTCCTGTATTTCTCTATCACTCTCAGAATCACAATCCTCTGAGTCACTCACGTACTTTCTCTCGTGTTTCCTTCCACACTGAAACATACATTGCTTCTGAGTCTCAGACTTCAGCTCACTCAGCTTTCCCAGCTGGGTCTGTCCAAGCTTTCTCTCTCTCTCTCTCTCATTCTCCAGTTCCTCTGCTCCTCCTGCTCTTTGCTTCCCGTGCTTCTCTTGCTTCCTTTGCTGCCCTTCACACTGAAACTCTAATGAGCGTTTCTTATATGTCTGGTTTGGAGCTAATCTAGCCCTTCCTCCTCTCAGATGAAAACTATTGGGCTCAGGAGATGGGGATTGTTTGCTAGCTGGGCGGGGCTGCTGCACTCGTGGCTGGGTTTGCTTATGTTGCTCCTGGCAACTGGGAGTCCTGTGCTTTGCCTTCCTGTCAGCAACAGACCTACTTCTCTCAAGTCCCTCTGTTTGCATGGCAAAGGACGTCTCTTCCCCATTACAGTATATACAGCTTTAATGTATATAGTTCCCTGTTACGACCCAAGTTATACCAACCCAAATATTTTACACTGTTAACCTCTATTACACTTGGTTCTCGAAACTTGTTCTATGTAATTATTGTTGTTCTTTGTAAACCTCACTGAATGTGAAATAGCGCGGTATATAAAACTAAATGAATAAATAAATTTCTCAAGACATTGTACACAACATACCTAAAATGCAAGGATGCCAAAAATGTTGACCACAACTGTATGTGGCTCTGAGAGTCATCCCATGAGAGATGGACCAGTTTCACATCCTGATTGCTTTCCAAAACAAGAGGTACAATCCTATTTCTCCCTGCTTGTTGATTTAGTACATGGTTACTTGGTTGTCTGTTTGTATCATTACAATTTGATTGGCCAACCAATCTCTGAAAAACCTTTAGAGTATTCGAGATTGCTCTCAGTTCTAGGAAATTTATCTGATAGAAACTTTCCTGAGATACATCCGTCATAAGTACTTTTTGGTAGGAAGGAATTTGGAAGAGAATTCCTTTGGCCAGATTTGAATGAACCATCTACCAGGACAGAGAGCCCCAGAGCAGAACTGTGACAGAAACAACATCCTTGAGCCGCTAAATTGTTGGTAACTACTGTGTGCAAAAAGTCCACGGAGTTTGTCTCATTTCGAGATATTAGAAGAAAATACAAGAGCAAAGCAACCTCCACAAACATGGATGCCAAAAGAAGGAGCAGAGAGAGACCACCGGACGGACTTGGCTGTCGAAGGTGCTTTGCTGCTCTCAAGAAGTGAACTATATCCAAATGAGTTGCCAGGTCCGGCACTGAACTCGTCGCAGTAGCAGGCAAGAGCCGTTATCTGCACTTCCAAAGAATTGAGTGCCAACCTCTGCTACAGGCCATCCTTTAGGAACAGGAGAATTTCCAAGATACCTACTGCAAAAGGCCAAAAGCTCTTCTGACCACAGTGGCTCTCAAACACTCGCCAGACATGTATATAAGTTAGATTAGTGGACTTCTTCCTAGCTTGTAGGAGGGTGGTAATGACAGAGGCTGAATATCCCTTACATCTCAATCGAGCCCTCTCAAGGGCCATGCCGTAACTGAGAATCGATTCACCTGTGGCATCATGATTGGCCCCAGTACTAGTAGGTTGCTCCAGCAGGGAAGCTTCAATGGCTTGTACACAAGCAGCCACAGCAGATCTGCCTACCACAGCCTTGAACTGGCCCTGTAGGCCATCACGATCACCATTCCCCAGTGAGCTTCTACACGCTGTAATAGCCGACCAATCAATTGTCAAGGCAGAAACACATACAGCAGTCTGTTCGTTGGCCAAGATGTCGAACCCCCCAGACATGTGTTCCCGGTATCCGCTGAAGAACAGCAACACCTTGGCTTTGGCAAGGGATGCCATCAGATCCATAACTGGTGTGCCCCAACACCTCGTGATGCTGTGAAACAGAGTCGTTCAGCTCCCATTTGCCTGGATCCAGGAGAAAGTCAGTCTGTATATTGTCCTTATCAATGACATGTGCCACTGAAAGGGCTCTGAGCCACTGCTCCGCCCACAGCAATAGCAGTTGAGCCTCCTCTGCCAGAACTGCGCTGCCCATGCTTCCAGCGGTCAAAAATGCAGAAGGGCTAAATACACTGCTCTCATCTCCAGGCGAATGATGGGCCAAGCACTCCCCTCTGGGGACCACTGCCCCTATGTTAACGATTGACAGTGTGCTCCCCACCCCATGAGGCTGACATCTGTCATGAGCAGAATCCACTTCGGCGGCTCCAGGGACACCCTGGCCACCATATGTTCCCTTCTGAGCCACCAAGCCAGACTCTCCCAAACTGGAGTCTGACAAACTAGCTTGCAGGACAGCAACTGCAGCTGCAGCGACCAGTGTGTCAGCAGCACTCGCTGGAGTGGTCACGTGAGCTCACATGCAAGGCACCAATTCCAGTGCTTTTGCCATGGATCCCAGTAGCTGCAGGTAACACCACACTGTCAGTGCCCTCTGCACCAGAAAGCAGTGAATCTGATTGTGGATCTTTTGTATCCTGTCTTCAGGGAGCAAGACGAGCCCAGGTCTTTATTGAACCATGTCCCCAGGTACACCAATTGCTGGACAGGCTGCAACTGATGGCCAGATTGACCACCCATCCCAGGCTCAGAAGGAACTGTATCACGCACTGGGTGGTCCAGCATGCCTCTTCTTCCATCTTCGCTCGGATCAGCCAGTCACCAAGTCCAAATGGACCATGATGCCCTCTTTCCGCAGGGCTGCGGCCACCACCATCATCACCTTAGTGAAGGTGTGCAGTGCAGTGGACAGGCCGAAGGGCAGCACCTGCAACTGAAAATGGCCCATAGGCAGAGCAAAACGGAGGAACCTCTGATGTTCCAGCTGAATGGGAATGTGCAGGTACACCTCCGTGAGGTCCAAGGCGGTAAGTAATTCCCCCGGCGCACTGCCAGATCACGGAGTGCAACATTTCCATACAAAAATGAGTCGTGCGCAGGAAGACATTGATGTTCTAAAGAGCCAGGATAGGCTGGAAGGACTCTTCTTTCTTAGGTACCACAAAATAGATGGAGTATTGCCGCAGTCAGCACTGGTCTGGCGGCACAGGCACTACAACCTCCAGGGTCACCAGCCTGCACAGTGTGTCCCACGTAGCCGTCACCTTGGTAGCCGGGCACGGAGACCACACAAAGATGTCAGGAAGGGGTCACGCAAATTCCAACACATACCCCTCCTGAATTATCTCCAGTACTCACTGGTCAGAGGTTATCTCGGCCCAGGCGGAGTAAAAGTGCTGAAAATGACTTCTGACCAAAACTAACTCCAACTGGGCCTCCCTGGCTTCATTAGGCCTTCTCTGCAGAGGTCTAGGAGGCTGCAAAGGCGCATCCCTCCCTGTCCTCCAGTAGCCTCAAAAGGATTGTCCCTGGAGCTGCAACACTCTCTAGAGAAAGAGGCAAAGTGGCCAGTCCAGAACTTCTGAAAGCCATGAGGCTGCCCCCTTTGTGGGGTCTATTATTTGGGGCCCTTCGAATGGTCCTCTGGCAGCTTCCTACCTTTAGTCTCGCCCAAGTTCTTAACCAACTTGTCCAGCGCCTCATCAAAAAGCAGTTTACCCTTAAAGGGAAGCTTACTTAGATGACACGCCAGCCGACCAATTCTTCAGCTAGAGGAACCAACAGGCCACAACAACGGACGCAATGGTTTTCGAGGAAGTTCGCACCAAGTCGTAGAAGGCTTCAGCCAGATATGCGGACACCATCTCTAGCTCGGCCCCTTTCTGTACCATAACAGAGGCCTCAGGCTCATGTGCCATCAAAGCTTGAAGCCAATGAATGGATGCTCTGATAACATAAGCCCCACAAATTAACGCTTGTAATGTCAAGGCACTGGCATCAAAAGCCTGTTTAAAGAGGGACTCCATTTTATGGTCCTGCGGGTCCTTCAGCGCCGCCGACCCCTCCATCAGGATCGTGGCCTTCTTTGTCACCACAGACACCAGAGCATCCACCTTAGGTAGTTTGAGAAGCACTTCTCTCCCTCTGGAATGGAGTGCAGGCAACCCATCACTCTGCTTCTCTTGAGGCCTACCTCCGGCACCTCCCATTCCATCTCAATCATCTTTTTAATCACCTGGTACACCGGGAAGCAGACCTGGTTGCCCCTGAACTCCTGCAATAGGGGATCCTTCAATGACTCCTCCCTCGAGGCTGAGGGCTGCACAATATGTGAGGCTGCCAGGGATTGCATAATGAGAGCTGCCAAGTTCTCCTTCTGAAACACCCTGAAACCTTAAGGTCCTCTCCCATGGAGATTTCCCCCTCCTCCAGTTCCGTGCCAGCTGGGTCCTCCCAAGGGTCCGAGAGACCCTCCCCGGCATCCTTTGAAGTCTGGGAGTAGAGAGAATCTGGTGCTCCCCACAAGTCCAGATCAGCCTTAGCCTTCTTGACAGGCAGCTCCTGACTAGATAGGGGTGCCACCTGAAGTGCAGTAGTCAGCAGAACAGAGGGCAAGGCAGGCGGGGTAGAGCTGGGAACCTACTGTTGTTTCAGCAAATATGCCCCGTGTAAATATAAAATGAAATCTGCAGAAAAAATAACTCTCCCTGCTCACAAGTCAGCATGCATGCGGTCCGTGGCACTGAACTGTGTTTTGAACGCTGTTTTGCTTTAGATTTCAGAGCCTTCCCCTGCACAGAAGAAATGGTTGCTGCATCTAACATGACCACCGCTCCCGCCAAAACTGAGGGGGGTTTCCGGCCTGGACAGATCAGATTCTGCCTGCTCCTCAGTATGATCCATGCTTCTCCAAGCAAATCCATGCTCTAGAGCTTTTCCCTGCTTTAAACCAGCTCTGCAAAGACTAGCCGCCAATAAACCACAGCTTCCCCCACAGCAGACACAAGCCACAAAAGCCGAACACATGCACAACTCCCTGGGGATGCCCTGTCAAACTTCCCAATGCAACAGAGACACCACAGCAAACAGACTGAGGGAAGCAGAGTCCTGCACACTAACCAAGTAAAACTCACAATAACTTCTATTATTTAAAGGGACAGCGACCTAAAAACGAAGTCCAGCCATTTGGAAGAAAATCCCAGATCTCTATAGATGAAAGGTGTGAGTAGTCCAGCCAGGGGGAAAGGGACCTGGACCATCAGGTATTTAACCCCTTAGGGACCACCAGATGCACCAAAGGATCATGGTGTTAGATACTGGGATTTCTGCTTTTCTCAACACTGGTCATGACGGCCTTATTCAACATTAACTCGTCTATTGTCATAATGTTATAGGAGTCTATATGGATACCAAAGAAACTCTGAAAATTGCCTAGAAACACAGAGAAGCTAAAGCCAGAGAAGAAAAAGATTGTATTATCAACACTTGTGGTAGGTCGGATAGTTCCCCCGGGGGTGGGCGTCACCGAGCTTGCGGGTCCTGTGATTTCTGTTTAAACACAATGGAGGGCACTGAGTGGCTAGATCCACATTCTCAGAGGAAATATTTTTTGCGCTATGCCACCAATTGTGCCTCCACCTATGTTATTTATTTAATTTTGTGCCCGTGTACTATGATCTACATGGGCAGGACAACCAGAATGATTAGAAAGCGTTTACAGGAGCATAGATCCCGTATTAACACTAAGGTGTTGACGGCCCCATTGGTACAGCATTGCGTGCAATACGGGCATACATTTGATCAATTAAAATGGACAGTATTGGATGTGGTACCTCCATTGAGAAGCGGGGGTGACCGTCAAAATTTATTATGCTATAAGGAGCAATGGTGGATCTTCATGCTTCGATCTATAGCCCCAGTTGGGTTGAACACGGAAGTTGAATGGTGGACTTTGAGTTAAGCTTCATTAAAACCAGCTGTGTCTGATGCCGTCATTGTATCCATCAGTTACCATTGAGCCCTGGCTGACATCATCACGTCTTTTCGGAACAGGAAGTTGGGTATACATTGCTTGATAAAGGGCCATTAAGACAACAGGTTTGAAACACAACAGTTTATGTTGCAGTTACCCGACTGAATGTTTATACGCTCAGCAGAAAAACGTTTCAGCATGGACGTTGATTATCTATACCGATTATTGAGCCAGGTGGAAGGATTTCGCAGGAAGGATGATTGCTATACATCTCTGCTTTTGAACTCATCTCAAGAAGCTTCACTCTTTCAGATGAGTAGTTTCGTTCTCTCTAGAGCGGTATACATATTCCTATTGGATACTTTGAAGTAGTTCTTGATTGTTTTGGGACTTAAACAAAGATAGTATAAGTCTTATAGAAGTTAGTGTTCGCGGGGGCTGGTCCATTGGGCTGTATAGCCTCATACGAAGTTGGCTGAACAGCCTCTTTTAAAACTGAATAAAATGGAGGGCCTGTTACAAGAGTATGTTTGACATCCTCATTACAGGCGATCCGACAAAATTCATTGGAATAAATTGTTCGTTAAGTCCGTTAAGTTACGGGAGGTTATAAAGGTAACTTTAGGGATTATTTTCAGTGTGCCTTCTTTAAGGGATATTATTGTGGTCACACTGTGGGGGGTTTCTAAACTTATAGAGAAGAAAGAGAGGCAATCAAAGAACTCTGTGATTTCCAAAGTGCGGCAAGACAAGACAAGGAGAAGTACTACAATGACGCGTGAAAGGAAATAGAATCAGAAATTATTAGAGGAAGATTTCCTAAAGCTAAAAGAATTAAAGAAAAAATTCCAGCCCTGAATTGGAATGTTACAAGATGCTCAAGAATCCATGTTGAATATCCTGAGAAGATCAAGAAAAGGTGGAAAAAAATATACAGAGTCATTATACCATAAAGATCAAGTGGACCAATAGACTTCAACCTGTACCTTATGACCAGGAACAAGCAGTATTGAAAGCCTTATCAAAGAACAAAGCAACGGGTATTGATGGCATTCCCAATGAAGTATTACAACAAATTGTATGCAGCTGTTATCATAATTACAAGGCTTTGCCAGGAAATTTGGAAGACAACATCATGGCCAACTGACTGGAAATATCTGTGTTTATACCAATACTAAAGAAAGGTGATCCAACTGACTGTGAAAATTATTGCACAATCGTTCTGATCCCACATTTATTTATTTTTATTTATTTATTTACATTCTCTTATATACCGTACTATTCTGCATCAGTGCGGTTTACATTGAACAAACTGAAATTACATTGAACAGGGCATTATAACTTGGAGATAACTATTTTACAGGGAACATGGGCTATGGAGGGTTAGGTGGCTTGCCCGACCACAAGGAGCACCTGTGGGACTAGACACCCCAGTCCTTCCGGCCCAAGGTTGCTGTCCTCTAGTGGGATTTGAACCCCCGGCCTGAAGTACCTTGCCCCAACCACTAGGCCACTCCTCCACTCCACATGCCAGAAAGATCCTACTTAAGATTGTTCAGCAGAGACTACAACCATATGTGGAATGAAAACTGCCTGAAATGCAAGCAGGGTTCAGGAAAGGGTGAGGAACAAGAGACATCATCATGGACGTGAGGTGGAATTGAAAAGACAAAAAAATACCAAAAGGATATCTATAAGTGTTTTATTGACTACAGCACAGCTTTTGACTGTGTACACCATGAGAAACTCTGGACCACATTAAGAAGCATGGGTATACCAGAACACCTGATTGTTCTCTTGCACAACCTTTACATTGATCAAGAAGCAACAGTTCAAACGGAACAAGAAAAACAAGAATGGTTTACTGTGAATTAGGAACATTCTGAACAAGAACATCATAATTCAATTTGTTACAACATATAGGATAATATAAACGGCCAACTATGTACATTTAGGGGGGTAACATTACGGAGAGTGAGGTATTGAAGATCATCTTTACATCAAGGTGGAATAGTCATTTTCTATTTCGTTGAAGTTTGCTTATCTGTTATAGACTGGTAGGATTAGGAAAATAGTGCCATTTTTGAGGTTTTTTCTGAATATGGTTATGGTTAGGACAGACTAGATAGAAATATGACGACAGAAAAAGACCACATGGCCTATGTTTCTATGTTCTTTTTTCCCGTGTAGGTTGTTGGGTAGAGAGTTCCATAGAGTCAGTGAGTATAACTAAAAGGCCCTGTTTGTTGTTGATTGGTTTGCACTTCTTAAAACCGTCAGGGTAGCTAGTAGATTCTGCACATTTTCTCTCCTACTTATTGTTTCTTGTTGTGTCTGAATTAGTGAATTCAGGTATATTGGTGCAATGCTGTTTATTGTCTTAAATGTGGTCAGTATCGCTTTGAATTTGATTCTTTGAGACACCGGCAGTCAATTATGGGTCTAGATGCCGAAAAGGCATTTGACAATGTGCCCTGGGACTTCATGTTTTGGATGGTGAATAGATATGGAATACGGGGAGAGTTCCTCGACTGGGTTCAGGTGCTTTATCACAAACCTTGTGCACAAATGTTTGCTAATGACAACCTGTCTGAGCCCTTTTATTTGCACAGGGGAACAAGACAGGGTTGCCCACTATCACCACTCCTTTTTATTTTAAAGCTGGAGCCCCTGGCCCAAAAGATTTAGCAATCAAAGGAATGGGATGGGATCAATATAGGACGGGAAACCTGCAAAATCATTTATATGTGGATGACATGCTTCCTGAGCAATGCTAGTAGGGACATTGGCAAAGTGATGGACACCATCATCTAGTTCGGGACATTTTCAGGGCTGCGTATTAACTGGGGAAAATCAGAGGCTATGGGGGCCTCGAGAACTTGTATGTGCCAGGCGAAAGCAGACTTCCCTCTAGGGTGGGCAAAGGATTACCTGAAGTATTTGGTTATCTATTTACACAGTGACCCTGGGAAAGTATATCATAAGAGCATTGTGGAAAGATTGGAAAGTATTAAAAACCTATGCAGCCAATGGAGAGAGCTACCTCTCTCCTTGTTTGGGCGAGTGGCGCTAGTAAAAATGACTATTCTGCTGTGGGTCCTTTACCCCCTTCAGATGATCCCCATATGGATCAGGGAAAAAAGAGGAAAAACTTTACAAAACAACAATCACATCCTTTCTGTGGAAGGGCAAAGAAGCAACTATGCCAAATTAACCATGGCCAAGGAATGGGGAGGACTAGGGCTCCCAGACCTTTGGTTATATAATATGGCCATTGTCATGCGATGGGTACACAAGATATATACAAGAAGAGAAAGATATGTGCCTCGCAACTTTTTCGACCCTGGCTGTGCACCTTATAGATGTATGAATCTTTCGCAAGAGAAAATATGGTGACAGCACAGAATGTCGGGGAAGATTTGGTACTTAAACTCATTACAAAAGGCCTGGGGTTGGTGGAGAAGCCGAATAGGAGGGGCGACGGGCCAATCACCTTTCCAGCAATTGGTGAGAAACCCAGAATTCCCCCCCCCCGGGTTGGAGGGGGGGGGGACTCTTTCGCTCATGGGAACAGATAAGATGTAGAGAGTTACAGTAGTGTGCAAAAGTCTGAAATCACTTGTGAGTTTTGCGTTTTACGTACTTTCTAAAGGTTTTTTTTAATTTTGCGTTAGCCCAGCATATTCATCTTTCTACCATGTTAAAAGGGATACATTTGGCTATTAGAGTTGACTTTTTTGTATTCCTTGCTTCCAATTTAAATACTTTACAGACACTGGGAGATAGCTACTGCGATTTTTGTGGATCCTGTGTCAAAACTGGATCAAGATTATCCAATATGCACACGTTATTTCTGACCAATCAGGAGGCTGGTTTCACTAACCAATCACAATGCAGATATCTAGTCAACAGCGCAGCTATAAAAACGCACGGAATTTTTGAATTTCATACGCTTTCGACCATGAAGATGACTCGGACCCTGACGTTGGAGGAGTGTGTTAGTGTGTCCTTTATGAGCGAGGAAGGATTTTCAAGCCATCAGATAGCCAGGAAAGTTGGCTGCAGTCAGAGCGCTGTTAAGATTATACAGAAGAAAGAAACGTGTTCAGTGGTGGACAAGCCTCGTTCAGGTCGTCCACATGCAACAACAACATGCCAGGACCGCGCACTACGACGCATTTCACTGACTAATCGCAAGTTGACCTCTCCTCAGCTACTTCGAGAGTGGTCAGACAACAGTGAGGTCAGTGTCAGCTCATCAACAGTTCATCACCGGTGCCTGCAGTTTTGTCTCCGGGGCTGCAAAGCACGGAATAAGCCACTGATGACTGACATACAAAGGCGCAACCGGATTGTGTGGGCGAGAAAGCACTCAACCTGGTCGACTGAAATGTGGGAAAAGGTGCTATTAAGCGATGAAAGCACCTTCTGCCTGTTTGGTAACCAGGCCCACACCTATGTGAGGAGATTTCCTGGAGAGGAATTCAAGCCCGGATATCTCAACCTCACTGTGAAGCATCCTTTGAAAGTCAAGGTCTGGGGCTGCATGGCTGCCAGTGGCGTTAGATGTCTTCACATCGTCGATGGAATGGTCAACGGGGCCAAGTACATCAACATACTGCAAAAGTGCATGGTGACATCAGCACACCAGCTGTTTCCTGGCCAGTTCCTGTTCCAAGATGACAATGCAACCTGCCATCGCTTCAGTCAGGTGATCAGCTGGAAGCAGCAGAACATCAAGTCAATGGACTGGCCTGCCCAGTCTCCAGATCTGAATCCAATCGAGAACCTGTGGCACAAGGTGGCCTTGGAAATATCCAAGAGGCAGCCGACATCAAAGCGTGAGCTGATTGAGTCACTCATTGCAGCTTGGAACCGCGTTGTCACCAACGATCACCTTGTCAGACTGGTTCATTCAATGCCGACAAGGTGCAGTCAGGTGATCAAGAACAAAGGGTGGCCCATCAAATACTGAGCCATCACTGACACAAAAATGGCCCTTTTCAAGGCTACATACACTAATTTGAAGGAAACCTGGCATGCGTCCATAATATTTTAAAGCATACTTAGAATAATATATCGTTGGCCAACGATGTACATTACACGATTTTCACAGAAAATCTATCAACAGGACAACTATGGGGAACAAACTCAGAAAATAAGGGCCAAACCAATACTAAAAGTTGGCCCTAATAGCCAAATCTATCACTTATCATGAGATACACAGAAAAAGCCACAGGGAGGAAAACAAAATTAAGATATAAGGTCAGGAAGTTGAAAAAACGTCAAATTTACAAGTGATTCCAGACTTTTGCACACCACTGTAGGAGAACTGATGGATATAGGAGGAACATGCTTCCCTACATTCGAAAATATGCAACACAAGGGTGAAATTAGACTTACCTGCTAATTGTGTTTCCTGGAGTAGATCCAGTCTAGTCCTGGACCTCTGGGTTGTCCTCCTTATTCAGCAGCTTGGAGACTGAAGAACCTCCTTCTTTTTGTGATGTCACCAGTATATACTCCTGGGAGCCACCTCCACTCGTCAGTTCCCTATTGACAAAGCAGACTCACCGGAGCAACAAGTAAGTATCCATCGTAATTATTTCCTGTCAACCTGACAGCCATATAAGCTAAACTCTACAAACTTTAAAACTGCAAACTGTACCTTATAAACACGCTGTGGCCATCCCGCCCCCAATTGTAGGGACAAGCCCGCGAAGAGAAAATTTACCCCCCCTCAAGGGTCTCCCAAACCCCTATAAAAATCTCTGCTTACCTGCAACTGCAAGGTCCTCATCTTCTAGATCTGCAGGTCAGAGAACGTAACATAAGTCTGGGGAGGGACACGGGACTAGACTGGATCTACTCCAAGAAACACAATTAGCAGGTAAGTCTAATTTCACCTTCCTGATCGAATCTCCAGTCTAGTCCCAGACCTCTGGGTCTGTACCAGAGCAGTAAATCAACGGGAGGGACCCGCCACACCAGCCTGAAGGAGTGCCGATGCAAAACATGTGTCCTGCCCCGCCTGAACATCCAGACGGTAATGTCTAACAAAGGAACTTAATGACGACCAAGTCGCCACCTTACAAATTTCCAACGGCGGCACCAAGCGAGATTCCACCCAAGACGCTGCCTGAGCCCTGGTGGAATGGGCCCGAAGCCCCTCCGGCACAGCCTACCTTTCAACACGTATGCTGACGCAATCGCCTCCTTGATCCATCTAGCAATGGAAGCCTTTGACGCCGCTTCTCCCTTTCGTGGACCTGCGAAGAGGACAAAAAGTCTCTCAGACCTGCGAAAACCTGCCGTGCGACGCAGATACTTCTTCAACGCCCTTTTAACATCCAGCAGGCTCAGCTTCCCCGTGACCGGTCCACCTGCTCCTCCGTCTTTACGAAATACCGGCAAGGAGATTTCTTGGTTCAAATGAAACGCCGATACCACCTTGGGCAAAAAGGCTGGGACTGGCCTCAAAACCACCTTTGAGTCAAAGAAGGAAAGGTAAGGCTCCCTACAGGCTAATGCTTGCAACTCCGAAACCCTTCTCGCCGAAGAAATGGCCACCAAAAACACCACTTTCAAGGTCAAATCCTTTAGCGACGCCGGCGCCAAAGGCTCAAACGGTTCCCGCTCCAGTGCTTCCAGCACGAACGGAAGATGCCACCTTGGAACTAACTGTCTACTAGGCGGCCTTAACATGGACACTGCTCGCAGGAAACGCTTTACATCCACATGCCCCCCAAGCGGACGTCCACCTATCTTACCTCTGTAACACGCCAAGGCCGCAACCTGCACCTTAAGCGATGCAGCCGCCAACCCCTTGTCAAAGCAATCCTGCAAAAACTCCAAGACCTGGGGAATGGACGCCCTCAAAGGCTCAATCGCTCTGTCGCCGCACCACTCTTCAAACACTCTCCAAACTCGAACATACGCCAAGGACGTTGAACATTTCCTTGCCTTCAACAAAGTGGCGATAACCGCCCTGGAATAACCTCTAGCCGTCAACCGAGCCCTCTCAATAGCCAAGCCGTAAGCGAGAACCAATTCACATGAGGCATGAACAGAGGTCCCTGGCCTAACAGGTCCTCCTTGGCTGGCAGGCGCCAGGGCTTCGCCACCAGGAGCCTTATCAAATCCGCGTACCAGGGCCGGCGTGGCCAATCTGGAGCTATCAGAATCACCTGTCCTCTGTACCTCTCTATACGCTGAATCACTCTGTCTATCAAGACCCACGGCGGAAAAATGTATAGAAGCTGTTCCTCCGGCCAGCTCTGAATGAGAGCATCCAGACCCTCTGACATTCTCTCCTTTCTTCTGCTGTAAAAGTGACTGACCTTTGCCGAGCTGAAGCTTGGCATGAGATCCATGACCGATGCGCCCCACCGACGCACTATCATGCTGAACACCTCCAGATGAAGGACCCACTCCCCTGGATCAACCTTCACCCGACTCAGAAAGTCAGCCTCTACATTGTCCACCTCTGCGACATGTGCCGCCGACAGAGCCAGAAGTTTCTCCTCGGCCCAACTGCATAGGCCCTCGGCTTCGGCTTCCAGCGCCACGCTGCTTGCCCCCCTTGCCGATTGACATAAGCCACTGCGGTCGCATTGTCGGAGAACACCTGAACTGCTGTGCCCCCAAGATAAGCCTGAAAACTTTGCAGGGCCAGCGCCACCGCCCGCAACTCCAGCCGGTTGATCGACCACGTCTTTTCTTGCTCGTTCCATTCTCCCTGCACTAATCTGCTCTGGAAGTGCACAACCCAGCCCCAAAGGCTGGCGTCCTTCATTAAGGGCACCCAGTCGGGCGATTCCAATGGCATTCCCTGCTGCAGAGATTCGGGGACTAACCACCAATGCAGAGCCCCTCACGTCTCCTCCAGGCACGGGAGTTTGCGCGACAGCGGATCCTGCTGATGCGACCAACGCCTGAGCAATGCCCTCTGTAACGGTCTCATGTGCGCTCTCGCCCAAGGCACCAACTCTATCGTTGACGCCATCGTGCCTAACAGCTGGAGATACTGCCATGCTGTGGGAGCGGTGCTGCTTAAGAATCTTCTGACCAGCTTCCTCAGGCCTCGCGCCCTTAGTTGCGGCAAAAACACCTGACCAATCTTAGTGTCGAACCGAGCTCCCAAGTATTCCAAGCTCTGCGACGGAACCAACTGACTTTTCGCCAAATTGACCACCCAACCAAGGCTCTCCAAGGAGGACACCACTCTGGCTGTGGCCTTTTCGCTCTCGGCCTTCGATTTCGCCCGGATCAGCCAATCATCTAAGTAAGGATGTACCAGGATCCCTTCCCTTCGCAAAGCTGCTGCGATTACTACCATAATCTTGGTGAATGTTTGCGGAGCCGTCGCCAGACCAAAAGGCAGAGCCTGGAACTGAACTGCCCGAAGGGAACCGCAAAGCGGAGATACCTTTGATGATCTGGTCGTATAGGAATATGCAGATACGCTTCCGACAGATCTAAGGATGTAAGAAACTCTCCTTTTCGAACCACTACTATCACAGATCTTAGAGTCTCCATGTGAAAGTGCAACACGCGAAGACAGCGATTCACTCCCTTGAGATCCAAAATCGGCCGAAAACCTCCATCCTTCTTTGGCACGACGAAGTAGATGGAGTATCGACCGCAGCCGTATTGGTCTAGTGGTACTGGCACTATTGCCCCAAAGTCCAAGAGCCTCCGTACCGTCCCCCTCACCGCCTCGCATTTGCTCGGCGCTTTGCAGGGGGACGCCACGAAGGCGTCCCGCTCTGGGCACTTTAGCTCTAAGGCATACCCCTCTCGGATGACCTCCAGCACCCACTGATCTGTCGTGACTCGGACCCAGGCGGCATAAAACTCCTGCAACCGCCCCCCTACAGGAACTAAGGGTGCCTGGGTCCCCCCGACTTCATTGTGTTTTCCGAAGGTTGGGAGAAGGAGGAAGCCCCAAAACCTCTCCCCGCTCCTCGAAACCCCCAAAACCCTTGACTTCTAATGGGGAATCTGCCTCTCTGGCTGGAATGAAACCTTTGGGAATGGAACCGGCGAAAGTTCCGTTGCTGGCCTTTGCCTGCGGGAGCCATCTGCCCTTGCTTAGGTTTGTCCTCCGGCAATCTTCCGCCTTTAGACTCCCCAAGATCCTTCACTAACTTCTCCAGCTCTTCTCCAAACAAGAGCCTCCCCTTAAACGTAAGCTTACTTAGCCTCGACTTTGACGAGTTATCTGCCGCCCAATTACGGAGCCACAGATAACGCCTCACCGCTACAGCCGATGCCATGCTCTTTGCCAGACCCCTCATAAGATCATAATGCACATCCGCTAGGTAGGCTGCACCAGACTCCAGCTTTGGAGCCTCTCCAGCCAACTCGCTCTCCTGACCTCCTTGCACCCGGCTGTGCCCAGCGCAGACAGGCCCTAGCCACCCATGCTCCACAAATAGCTGCTTGGAGCAGCAGGGCATTACTATCAAAAATCTGTCTAAGAAGGGTATCCAACTTCCTATCTTGCGCGTCCTTGAGGGCTGCGCCGCCCTCCACCGGTATCGTGGACTTCTTGGTAACGGCCGCCACAGCCGCATCCACCTTGGGGGGCTTAAACATCTCCTTGTCCTGGTCCACCAAGGGATAAAGCCGGCTCATTACTCTGGAGCCCCTGAGAGGCGCCTCTGGTAGACTCCACTCTTCCTGAATCATCTCTTGAAACACTCTATGCACCGGGAACGCCCTTTGCGTCTTTCGAAAGACCTGCAACAACGGGTCTTCCAGGGTCTCGTCCTCACCCGACCCTGGGACCGGCATGTTTAGCGTCCTCAGTGTCTCCAGTATGAGCGCAGGCAGCTCCTCTCTGCGGAAGGCCCGCACTACTCTCGCTTGATCTTCCTTGTCCGTGAGTTCACCTTCCTCCAACTCTTCTTCCAGGTCCATGCTGCGGTCTTCGTCCTCCGACAGCTGCCCCTCTGAGACAACAGAGTGGTCCTTGAACTCTGCATCCAGATGCGCCCTCTTACTCCCCTCCTGAACCTCCACCATACTCTGGGAGGCCGAGGGCCTCTTCACCCCGCTCCCTTGCGGGCTGTCGTTTGCCCCAGCACCCGGCCACCTACCGCCTGCTGCAGTAGGGCTACAAAGACCCTTGAGAAGATAGACTCCAAACCCTTGGCCCAGGGCACCAGGGTGGAAGGAAGGTCCGGGGCGTAAGAAGGGCCCGCCACCGGTTCCCCCAGGGGTAAAGCGCCTGGCTGAGTGACTGAAGAACCTGCTTTGGCCTCCAGCCGCTCCTCTTTCTCCTCTCTGACCTGCTCCATGGCCGAGGCCTCCCGTTTGCAACCCTTGCAGACCCCGGAGTCGGAGAGAGTGCCTCTTCTAACCCCACAGACAAAACAGTGGGGCCAAGAGGGCATGCCGGCACCGAGCAGGGGCTTGCAGTCCCCTCTGTACATACTTACCTAGCGCCCTAACCGTGCAGAGGCTGCAACGGCAAGCGGAAACCCCCCTGCTTCTCTTTTTGTTTTGTGTTTCCTTTATTTATTTATTTTTTGTAAACTCTCAACGGGTCCCCAAGAGACAAGACCCCCCAAATCAATGGAACCCCCGCTAAAAAGGAGCTCTCCCCACTAAAGAAACACCTTTCCGTCCAGCCCGACACTGCTAACATGCTCCCCGGGCCGCTGCCACGCGGCCGGGCCTTTTTCGCGCCAAAAGAACCGCCGGCAGCTGAAAAGCAAAAAAGTCTACTCGGGCCTCTGACCTTAATCGGGTTTCCCTCGCAAGTCCACCGCCTTGACAGGCTTCACTGCTCTAGCCGCTGCCGCAATCCAAGCCGGGCAGGAGACCTGAGGGGGTTTTGGCGCTAGCGAAAGTCTCCCTGCAAAGAATCTTTGCAATCAGCTGCCTTGCGCTGACAGGCAGAGCATCTGTACATGTGCCGGCTGTGCACAGGGCTGAACTGTGCCTTTCAAAGCGGTCCTCTCCGCCGGTTTATCTCCCGGAGCCAGGCCTGCTTCTGCAGAAGCTACCCCCAACCCCCAACCCCCAACCCCCACCCCGTAGGAAACCCCAAATGGTGGTGGGGGGGGGGGGAAGCCCTCTGCTCATTTAAAGGTACAGTCCTCGCAAACCAGAGGGTACCCCCTTTTCTTTCTTTTTTTTAAAATATTAATCTATATCTAACCTAACACTATCCTCAATTGTTCCTCCAGTGAGCCCGGACCTCCAGGCTCACCGTCCCTTCAGCTGCTTGGAGACTGAGGTAACTGACGAGTGGAGGTGGCTCCCAGGAGTATATACTGGTGACATCACAAAAAGAAAGAGGTTCCTCAGTCTCCAAGCTGCTGAATAAGGAGGACAACCCAGAGGTCCGGGACTAGACTGGAGATACGATCAGGAATGGCACATCTCCAACTCCCAATTCTTTGCTTATTTACAATGCCAACACTATGCCATGGGGAGAGGGAGGAAACATGCCGACACTATGCCATGGGGGGGGGAGGGGAGGAAACACCATTAGGTAGGACATTCCGAGGGACCCCTGCTAAGCTAAACAAAGTGTCACACTGGTACCGGCTGGCCAGATCATGGAAGACAGATAAAGGGATGATCTCGTTGGCTAAGAAATGGGCAAACGAGCTGAGAGAATCAGTGAATGAGGAAGAGTTAAAATAGCTATTTGTGGGAATCCCAAAGGATACCCCAGATGCCACCCTGCAGGAGACACAGTTTAAAATACTATACAGGGCATATATCTCTAGAGAACGAGGGGCATGGATGAAACTGTAGAAGACCCCAGAGTGTATTAGATGCGGAGAGAAACTGGGAACTATCTCATATGTTTTTGGAGTGCCCTGCACTTGCCAGCTATTGGGAGAGAGTGTTAAAACAAATACAGAGCGGAGAGTCCAAGATGGCGGCGGTGTAGCAGGACGTGCTAGTTCACTGCTCCTTTCTTTTGTTTCCTGAGGCTTTCTTTACTCCGTGCCCTATGCCGAAGCGGAAGGCTAAGGGCAAAGGAGGCTTACCTGATGGTCAACGAACTATGGACTCCTACGCGGTGGCAAAGGAGGGCGCTCCAGCAGAAGTGGTGGAGGTGAGCCTCTGCTTGGGCAGCGATGTTTCGCTGAGTCCTGTAGGTCCCTCCACTCCTCCCCCGCCCGTCGAGGTGAACGCCGGTAATGATGAGGAGACGCGGAGAGTGACGGTTGGGGATATCCAGGCTGGTGTAGCAGTGGCGTCCTCGGCTGAGGTGGTGTCTCCAGCTACTGGTGCTGGTGTGCTGGAGCAGGGGAGTGTAGCTCATCCCACAGCATCTACTAATCCCCAGCTGGTTCTTCCTCCTCTTCTTAGTTCTCAAGAAGTGACTTTAACGTCTATCTGGACTGCGCTCCAGTCGATACATCAGGTTTGTGCAGCAGTTTTCCAGGCACTGACCCCGCTTCCCACTCAGGTAGAAAGTGTGGAGAAGAGCCTTGTGGAGCAACAGGGTCAATTGACTGTTCTTGATCAGCGAATTCAACAGGTACAAGGGCAGCAAGGGGTAATTTCCCAGGATAAACTGATGTTTCTTCAGAAGATTGAAAACTTAAATGCTTCCCGCTCCTTGAACTTGAGGATATTGAATTTCCCTCGGATTTCTGGCTCTTCGGCCAGAACTTTATTTCATAGATTTCTGAAGGATATTTTTGGTTACCCTGAGGCCGGTCTCCCTCCTACACAGAAAATTTATTATTTACCATCTACTACTGCTTCTGGTACCACTACTATGTCTCCTGTTCCTCAAGCTGAAGTCTCATTGGACTCTTTGGACTTGGGGAATTTGTCCCTGTTGTTGGATCAGTCTTCTGAAATAGTAGGGTCCAGAGCGACACTCTTAGTTTCTTTTGTTTTCCTTACTGATAAGAATGCATTGTTACGTTTATTTCTTAAGAAAACGGATATTTCCTTTCTGGGGTTAGGATCCAGATTTTTCCAGACGTGTCTAGATGGACACAAGTCCGTAGGAAGAAATTTCTTGAACTCCGTGCAGAGGTTTTAGCTCTGGGCGTGAAGTTCCAATTGAGATTTCCCTGTAAATGTATAGTTCGTTATCAGAACTCTGTATTTCATTTCTTTGAATCTTCTCAACTCCGTCTCTTTTTGGATGCTAGGAAGTTGGTGAGCTGACTGGGGTGGTGGGAGTGTGGGTGTGTTGGGGGACATTAATGTAATAGGTTTGCCACGATAGTCCTATTGCAATTTGTGTCTGTATTTTTCCTTTTTATTTCCACTCCTCTGGAATGGTGTTTTCTTGGATCTCTTCCATTGTGGTCTATTTGATTGATGGCCTGGTATTTCCCGAGTAGGGTTTCCACGTTGGTTATGTGATTTATTTCACGGTTATCCTTTTTTCTTTGTGTAAGACCATCAAAGTATTTCCTGTTCCAAGTTTTGCTTGGTGTCTTTGTAAAATGTGATAAATAAAAAATTTAAAAAAAACACACAAAACAAAACACAAATACAGAGCATAATTTTCTTACAATGTTTAGACTTATTTTAACACTTTATAGGATTGCAGTTATTTGTTTAATGTAATTGCAATGAATTATTATGAAATGTAACTTGCTGTAATTTATGTAATATACTGTAATGTACTGTAATTTACTGTAATGTATTATTTTATTTTGTCTTCCCTTCCCTCAATGTAGACCCTTTGTTGTCTTGTTGACCACTTTGATTGAAGGATAAGGTGGTATATAAAACTGATTAAATAAATAAATAAATATTGGGCCTTACAATTGAGTGGACATATGCTGCCTTATTATTGAGAGATGAACAACCTATGAAAAACAAAGGGGTGGGCCCAGAGGGCAGGAGATTTGGCAAGGTGGCCCTGCTGATGGCGAGAAAGGTGACACTGACCAAATGGGTGGACAAAGAAGCACCTGAATACAAGAGATGGTTGGCTAGGATAAAAATGATGGCATCCTGGGTGTAACGCACCACCCCAGATGATGGATCGCCACACCAAAAACAATATGCCCAGTTATGGCTGCAATTAGCAGTAAATGGTGTCAGGGAAGCGCCAGTGAGGTCGGTGGGGGGTCAGATGAGGGAGTGGGTGGATGGGGGGAGGGAGACAGGGAAGAGGGAAAAGGATACGAGGAAACAGAAAAGCAGCCTATCAGGCCCATCTCAAACATCAGAAAAAAGGCCATGGTTTCAAACATTAAAGGAGGACGATTAAACCAGGGGCCTCAGGGGAGGGAAGGGGAGCCCTCCGGGATTCCGTAGGATTAGGAAGAAAACTCAGGAAGTACAGAAATATATATAGTCTGTTCAAGATGGTGGAAACTCAGAAGAAAAACCTGGGATTTGTCAATGTATCTTGCCAAAATGACTGTATGTACAAGAAGAATAATTGTAAAAGTTTTAATATGTAAAAATGGTCTGAGGTGGTTGCAATAATAAAAAGTCATAAAAAAAAAAAAATAAAATAAAAATTATTATATATATATATCCAGCATTGTTCTTTACATTTAAGCTGGTATTCACAATCTCCCCCATGTCAACTTTCCCCAACATAATAAATTATCCTCCATTTAAAGTCATCAGGGCTATGTTGCATTTCAACAAAATAAAACACTATCGGTGCCGTTATCGTTTTATTGTTAAATCTGCTATAACGTTCTATGAGATGTACCTTCACTACTCTCTTGGTCCATCCAATACATACTTTTGGACAAGTGCATATAATTGCATAGATTACAAAATTAGAAATACAAGTAAAATCTTGTTGAGCCCAAATCATTTGATTCGATGTTGGATGAGTCCGTACAGGTCCTGCAATTGCCTTAGAATAACTCTCACAGAAAAAAAACAAACCCAAATTTAAATGACCCACACATTAAACATATTTTTTTGTCGGAGCTATACCGTAGGAAGGCCGAAATCAAAAACGACCCTCTCCAAGCGGAAAGCTACTTTTTTTCTCAAAAGGTTCTTCACCAAAATCACGAAGTTCCAAATTTATTAAGTATTAAATGTCACTTATCTCAGTCCCTTCAAACGCTGGTGTAAATAATCCAAATGCACGACGTGCACGTTTCGGGCTCCTGTGCCCTGTATCAAGTGCAAAGTCTAGATAAACTATACAGCAGTTGAAAAAACGCCGTCAAAGCAGCTGTGGTCTTAATTCACAATGGCCGATCACCATCTTTTTAAGGAAGAACCGTCCAATAACCGCAGAGAAAACCCCACATGACGGGGAATCCCAGCAGTGATTGGATACCTGAAGCAATGACAATCTTTCATTCATAAAAGACTTTGCCAGTCTATTTCACGATTCAAACCTCCTGGCTCCACTGTGCCTAGAAGGAAAATCCAACGCTGCTCAAGACGCTGGAGGCGATCCTCCCTATGTCCGCCTCTAGGATCAAGAGGAACATGGTCAATCACAGACCAGCGAAGCTGATGAAACTGATGAGATGCTACAGAGCAATGAGATACCAAGGGGGCAGATTCAACTCCACATCGCTGTCTTGAGGCATGTTCCATCAGAAGCCGTTTAAAGGGTCGAATGGTGCGACCTATATATATTAAAGGGCAAGGGCATACGATCATATATACTACAAAAGTAGAATTACAATTCGTATCCCAGCGCCGACGAAATTCTTGACGTGTGACAGGGTGACACCATTCAATACCCTCCATTGTAGAATCACAATAATTACAGTCCTACTTTGCATATACCTCCGGGTGCTTTTCTAGTCACACTTGATGTGGTTTCATTATACACTAATATTGATCAATTGGAGGCTTTGGCTTTATTGCAGGATAAATATATTTATGCCCCTGAGCATATTCCACGAGATTTTCTACTTCAAATGACGGAGCTGGTTCTAACCAGGAATTATTTTCTATCTGAAGGCAATTTTTATCAACAGCAGACAGGAGTCGCTATGGGAGCAACTATGGCTCCGTCGATTGCCACGCTGTATTTGGCTGATTTGGAGGTGTCTTATATAGAACGTTCTAATGAATATCAGTATGTGATGTTTTGGAAGCGGTTCTTAGATGACATTTTCTTCATCTGGACTTATGATATTGAATCCCTTCATTCTTTTATATTATGGCTTAATGGGCTTAAATTAAACATTAAATTTACGGAGCATATTGATACCTCTACAATTGAATTTTTGGATCTTCAGATTTCGATTGCTCATGGAAAATTGTTTACTTCTCTCTATAGAAAACCAGTGCAAAGAAATAGTCTTTTACATTTTCAGAGTTTCCATCCTGGCCCTTTAAAACGGGGTTTACCCTATGGACAATTTCTACGCTTGCGCCGCCTTTGTCAAACTCTGTCAGCTTTTGAGGATCATGCTTCAGATTTATATAATCGGTTGTTATCTCGGGGTACCCAAGATCAGTAGTATCTCAAGCTTACAAAAGAGCGCGTTATACACATAGGGAATGGTTGCTGGATCCTGCCTATTCAAATAAGCCAACAGATGATAAGGCGGTCACTGGGATACTGCCTTTTATGGATCGTAGTTCTGATGTTCTACGTATTTTGAAATCACACTGGGGGATCTTGCAACTTCATGAGTGTTTTAAAGGTCCATTGCGGATTGCTTTTTCTAGGGGTCGGAACCTAGGCGATCGTTTAGTTCAAACATCTTTACAAAATGATCGGTTAATATATCAAGAACCTACACAAGGTCATGTGGCCTGTCATGACTGTAATTATTGTGATTCTACAATGGAGGGTATTGAATGGTGTCACCCTGTCACACGTCAAGAATTTCGTCGGCGCTGGGATACGAATTGTAATTCTACTTTTGTAGTATATATGATCGTATGCCCTTGCCCTTTAATATATATAGGTCGCACTATTCGACCCTTTAAACGGCGTCTGATGGAACATGCCTCAAGACAGCGATGTGGAGTTGAATCTGCCCCCTTGGTATCTCATTGCTCTGTAGCATCTCATCAGTTTCATCAGCTTCGCTGGTCTGTGATTGACCATGTTCCTCTTGATCCTAGAGGCGGACATAGGGAGGATCGCCTCCAGCGTCTTGAGCAGCGTTGGATTTTCCTTCTAGGCACAGTGGAGCCAGGAGGTTTGAATCGTGAAATAGACTGGCAAAGTCTTTTATGAATGAAAGATTGTCATTGCTTCAGGTATCCAATCACTGCTGGGATTCCCCGTCATGTGGGGTTTTCTCTGCGGTTATTGGACGGTTCTTCCTTAAAAAGATGGTGATCGGCCATTGTGAATTAAGACCACAGCTGCTTTGACGGCGTTTTTTCAACTGCTGTATAGTTTATCTAGACTTTGCACTTGATACAGGGCACAGGAGCCCGAAACGTGCGCGTCGTGCATTTGGATTATTTACACCAGCGTTTGAAGGGACTGAGATAAGTGACATTTAATACTTAATAAATTTGGAACTTCGTGATTTTGGTGAAGAACCTTTTGAGAAAAAAAGTAGCTTTCCGCTTGGAGAGGGTCGTTTTTGATTTCGGCCTTCCTACGGTATAGCTCCGACAAAAAAATATGTTTAATGTGTGGGTCATTTAAATTTGGGTTTGGTTTTTTTCTGTGATTTATCGAGTCCAGACCTTGTGGGTCTTTTGTTGATTAGAATAACTCTGACACTTATTACAAACCCAATAATTATAATTGCTCAGTAGCTCCCCAATATTAGGGCCAGGCTGATAGGCGATCATGAGGATTCTTGAAAGGTTTGATGAAGAGAAAGTACTCTCCAATAATGATTAATTAATTTGGTAACTCTTGTAATCTCATGTGAATATGGAAGAATATACATCATCCAATCCTCTTCTTCTCTTTGCTTACATGGAAGCAAAAGATCACCCTAGGCATACTTAGTCCTCTTAAAAACACGATGAATGGTTGCAACAGGATAACCTCTCAATAGCAATTTAGTATTTAATGCCTGTAATTTAATCTGATATTCATCCAATGATGAACAAAGCTCTCTTAATCATAAAAATTGTCCCATTGGTAAATTATATTTCAAATGGAATGGATGAAAACATGAGAACTGCAATAAATTGTTCCTGTCAAATGGCTTCCTAAACAGAGTTGTACTTAATACATTATTGCATTTAATAATCAAAAGGTCTAAAAACTCAATTAAATCCTGTGAATACTTCACTGTAAATTTTAAATTAAAATGAATGGAATTGAGCCATTTATCAAATCCAATAGATCTGAAAGAGAACCTTCCCATAAGAAAAGCTCCTCACTACCTTTCCTCTCTTATATCACTCTCCCCCTCCCCAGGAACTCTATTCCTCTCGCAGATCACTTATTTGTGCCCTTTTCTGCCATTGCCAGCTCCAGACTTTGTCCATTCCACCCTGCTGTTCCATATGCCTCGAACAAACTAGCTGAGTCAAATCCAGGCTAAAAACCCACCACCTCTTCAAGGCTGCTTTTGGATCCTGGTGCCCTCACTCTCTTGATCATCACTTATGTGTATCTTACCATACCCTACTCCAGTCCCCAGTTTTGTGATGTTCTTCGCCTTGATTTGATTGTAAGTTCTGATGAGCAGGGACTATATCTATATGTACAGTGCTGCAAACGTCTTGTAGCATAAAAAATGATAAGTAGTAGAAACATTAATCTTTCCAGATCCCTACATTCTCTCACTACATTTCTTCTTATGCGTCTTTCCAGATCCTCTCCTTCTCTCCTTGTGCATCAACCGTTCTTCTGGTGTTCTTTCACAGACTTCCCCTTTCTTCTGCACCAGCTTTTCTTCTGTTGGTCCTTTCTGAGATTGCTCTTTTTTCTGTGTATACCTTTCTTCTGATACTCCCACCTAGATCGCCTCCTCTTCTCTCTATTTCTTTTTCCACGGAAGCCCTCAGTTGATTTAAGATGTTTATCATTCACTTACTTCTATTACTAGCACTGCTGATTCCCCTATAAGCATCTACTAGCTCACGATATACCAATAATCATTTGAACTGTTATCCTAGTTTTTGTATTTTAATGTTACTAGATTATTTGCATTGTTTCCTGTTCCTTGTAATGTTATCTTGTTATACGTAAGGTTCTGTTTCTGTTACCTGTAAACCGTGTAGATCTTTGGAAATGCGATAAGTAAACCTTTCAAATAAATAGATAAATAAATAAACTTCTTTACTTTGATCTGCAAAATTAGAGATCTTAGATTTGTATTAGTTGCTTTTTGTAGTTTTTCTTGTGGCAATATTCTTTTCTTCCAGTTTTAGCCGATTCTCTTTGTATACCCTCTTGGTTTAAATATAAGGTTTGTTGCATAAAGTACATTATCTACTCTTTATCTGCAGGGGTCCACTTAATTGTGTTTATTCTTTTTAACTTTTTCATTAACTTCTATGGTTGATTTCAGTTAAGAGAGATCCAAGATGGCGCTTTGAAGTGATGTGGCTGAGGACGCTCTGGGCTTACCGCAGTGTGTCGGCGTTTGTGGGCCTTCTCTGCCTGTCTTGCAATGGGAAAGAGGAAAGGGAAGGGGAAGCATGCTCCTGGAGGCACTGCTTCTGTACCCCTTTGCCAGACTACCTTGGATGACTTTGGAATGTCATCGGCTCTGGTGGTGATGGCTCCTCAGGGTCTATCCGACAAGCAGCATGCAGACAACAGTGACGGGGTGTCATTAAGCCCCACTGTTTGAACGCACCTCTCAGTCCTGGAAGTATTGGGCTTAGCGGTGTTTTGGAGTCCTCCCAGACCTATGTGTCTGATGGAGTGTTCCTGCCAGGAGGTTCACTACCAGCAGTATCATCTCCCCTCTTGGAGAGACAACGAGGGCAACCTCTGAAGCTTCAGCAAGGACTGTTGCTGGCATTCTGCAGAAGTTGGATGAGACTGCTTCCAGGAGAAGGGTGTGTGAGGTTGTGAGACTGAAGGCGGTGACTATGGAGTCATTGTGGAATGCCATCCAAGGTCTTTGCTCTTTGAAAACTTTTGCAGATAAATTCGTGGAAGATTTGACAGTTGTTGCACAGACTAATGGTGGAGTACTCTCAGGCAACTGAGTCTATTATTGGAAGAACGGATGCCCTCGATGTAACATTAAGTGCTGTTCAAGTTGTAAGGGATGCCTGGTAAAGGATAGCAATGCTGTCTTTCGCCAAATTGAGAACTTAGAAAATCAAATGTGCTGGAATAACCTCCAGTTAATAAACGTTCCCAGTTTCCCAGGTCTCCCCTTATACTACCAACTGATATGATTAAAAAGTACCTGGCCAAGGTGCTTGGGATAGACTCTGGGAATTTGCCACCTATTGTGAGGGCTCGATACCTCTCCCCTGGTGAGCAATCTGGGGGACAGGGCAATTCTTTGGGGGTTGACATCACTGAACTCTTGGAGTCCTCTCTGGATGTGATTACCCAGAGAACCACCATGATTTTAACATTTGACCATTCTGTGTTAAAGTTGTATTTTCATTTTATGGATAAGCTTTTCTTTGGCTCGAAGATTAGAGTATTTCCTGATTTTCTAGGTTTAGAAAGCAGCACCAAGAATTCAGCGTAGTTACTCACCTGTAACAGGTGTTCTCCAGGGACAGCAGGAATCAGTCCTCACATGTGGGTGATGTTGGCGCCAATAGAGCCCACGTGCGGAGCAATTCCCCAGCTTTCAGAGAAAGCCTTTGGGATTGCATCACGCTTGCGCGGTCCCCTTCCCGCCCAAGGGTGCCATCTTGCTCAGTCAAATGACATGATGAAGAAATATGTGTATCACCCTTCAAATAAATAAGCTAATAGTCCAATGTTAGAAAATGTAGCTATGCATTCATTAGTAGACACTCGTGCCCTTATAAAATATGCACTAAGATACTTTCATAAAAAGAACCAATGGTCTCAGACTGTAGATAACATTACTCCAGACATGTCTCTTATGAGCTGGATGTTATAATAGCATCAATGACCATATGTGTTGCGGTTCTTTCAATCATGTATCAGATGTTTGCTACTTTCAAAAACTTCAACCAAAAAATTCAACCAAATTGGACTTAGCTTAAGTTTTGATCCAGTTTAACTTCCAATTGCGCCAATATTGCAGTTGCCCCTGTTGGCGCAATTGGAAGTTAAACTGGATCAAAATTTAAGCTAAGTCCAATTTGGTTGAATTTTTTGAAAGTAGCAAACATCTGATACATGATTGAAAGAACCGCAACACATATGGTCATTGATGCTATTATAACATCCAGCTCATAAGAGACATGTCTGGAGTAATGTTATCTACAGTCTGAGACCATTGGTTCTTTTTATGAAAGTATCTTAGTGCATATTTTATAAGGGCACGAGTGTCTACTAATGAATGCATAGCTACATTTTCTAACATTGGACTATTAGCTTATTTATTTGAAGGGTGATACACATATTTCTTCATTTAGTTATCCCTTTACGAGAGGACCGATATTTATTCTTACAGTCAAATGACATAGCTAAAAAGACGGCAAAATGAATAAAAACCAATAATAGGACTGCAAATCCAGAGGAGGAGGGAGGGTCATGAGGACCGATTCCTGCTGTCCCTGGAGAAAACCTGTTACAGGTGAGTAACTACGCTTTCTCCAGGAACAAGCAGGAAGTCAGTCCTCACATATGGGACTCCCTAGCTATAGGCTACTGAGAACCCAGAGCTGAAAAATGGCTCCCTCTAGAAGAGCTGCAGCAGCTGCAATAGGAATTCAGCTGAGAAAGCAACACCCCCCGGTAGCCTGACACCAAAGGGTCGGAGGGTTGGAGTTGCCTAAACCTCAAACAGGTTACGGAGAACCGCGCGGCTGAAAGCATTGTCCCGTCGGGACACCCTATCCAGGCAGTAATGGGCTGCAAACGTCTGGCTTGAAGACCAAGTTGCAGCCCGGCAGATGTCTGCCAGCGGAACAGAGCGGAAGTGAGACACTGATGCGGCCTTAGCCCTGACACGGTGGGCCGTGATGTGACCTTGCAATGGGAGGTCGGCCGCCCTGTAGGCCCAGGCAATGCAGTCTGCCACCCAGGTGGACAGTGTATGCTTGGAGACAGGTAACCCCAGCTTACTGGGGTCATACAAGACGAAGAGCTGAGTAGTCCTTCAATGTCCCTTCATCCACTCCAGGTAAAAGGACAACACCCTCTTACAATCCAGGGTATGCAGGACTGCCTCTGCCCGGCTAGAATGTGGCCTGGGAAAGAAGGTCAGAAGAATCACCTCCTGGTTGAGGTGGAAAGAAGAGACCACCTTTGGAAGGAACTTCGGGCGAGTGCGGAGGACCACTCTATTCTTATAAAACCTTGTGTAAGGTTTATCAGTTATGAGAACTTGCAGCTCACTGACATGTCTGGCTGATGTGAGTGCCACCAGGAAGAGCACCTTCCAGGAGAGGAAGTGCAGATGTCAAGAGAACATCGGCTCAAAATGTGGGCGAGTAAGCTGCTGTAAGACCACATTTAAATCCCACTCAGTTGCCAGAGGACGAACTGGGGGTTTCAGCAGAAGCAGACCTCTGAGGAATCTGGACACCAGGGGGTGAGCCGAAAGAGGTTACCCCTCCACTGGTGAGTAGTTTGCTGACAAAGCACTCAGGTGGACCCTGACAGAGTTAGACTTGAGACCTAATTCTGACAGGTGAAGCAGGTACTGTAGCACCACTGGTACAAGGCAAGAGAAAGGGTTTTCATTGTGCTGGTTACACCACACCTCAAATCTACGCCAATTGAAAGCATAGGATTTCCTAGTGGACTGCCTCCTGGAGGCCAGTAACATTTCTTCTATATTCCGAGGTAGGAAGAGAGGAGCCAGCACTACCCTTTCAGCAGCCATGTCATCAGGTTGAGGGCCCTGAGGTTTGGGTGCAAGAGAGAGCCCTGCTCCTGTGAAAGGAGGTCGGGCTGCTTCCCCAGTGGAAGTGGGGTTTCTCCACTGCCAGCTGGAGGAGAAGTGGAAACTAAGGCTGTCTTGGCCATATGGGGGCTACCAGAATGACAGAGGCCTTGTCCCGAAGGATTTTGAACAGAGTCCATGCCACCAGAGGCGTGGGAGGAAACGCATACATGAGGCCCCCTGACCAGGAGATCAGGAAAGCATCTGCAGCCACCCTCAAAGGATGTGGCTGTCTTGAGCAAGAACTGGGCAGCTGGTGATTTTGCGGACTAGCAAATAAATCTATGGACAGATGTCCCCAGCAGTCAAAAATCCACTGTGCCACCACCGGATCCAGCTGCCATTCGTGAGGTTGGAGAATTCTGCTTAGTTTGTCCGCTAGGCAGTTCTCCTGACCAGGCAGGTACACTGCTTTGAGAGACATACCCTGTTTGATGGCAAAGGAGCAGAGGTTCAGTGTCTCCTGACATAGGATACGAGACCCGTACCTCCCTGCTTGTTCACGTAGAACATTGCTACCTGGTTGTCCATCTGTATCAATACAGACTGATGTGAGAGGACATGACAAAAGGCTTGAATAGCTAGGCAAATTGCCCGCAGCTCTAAGAGGTTGATTTGGTGTGCAGACTCCTGAAGAGACCACAACCCCCGAGTGCATGATCCTTGGCAATGGGCTCCCCAGCCCAGCAAGGAGGCATCTGTTGTTAGCACCCTTGCGTGCAAGGGAGTCTGAAAAAGCACTCCCTCGAGCAGGTTGGGTGGCTGACACCACCACTGCAACAATTTCACCAGTCGTCTGGATACTGTTATCCTGTCTCTGAGGCTGCCGGAGACCTAAGTCCACTGATCTCTGAGGCACCACTGAGCTGTTCTCATGTGGGGGCGGGCATTTGGGGTCACATGCACCGTGGAGGCCATGTGGCCCAGGAGGCGCAAGAAGTGTCTCGCTGAGACCTGAGACCTGCACCTGAACTGCTGTGCCAGAGTTAGCAGCCTCTGTACCCTGTCCTCCAGCAGGAAAGCCTTCGCCTGAAGGGTGTCCAATCTTGCTCCTATGAACTCTAAGTTTTGAGTGGGGAGCAAAGAGAACTTTGTGTGGTTTATGACAAAACCCAGACGTTGCAATATGTTGATAGTGCGAGAAGTGGCCTGTTGAGCCTCCTGAGGCGACTGGCCCCTGATGAGCCAGTCATCCAGGTAAGGGAAGACAAAAATTCCTTGACTTCTGAGAAAGGCCGCCTCTACAGCCAGGCATTTTGTAAACACCCTGGGATCAGAGGCCAGGCCAAAGGGTAGAACTCTATATTGGAAATGTTTTCCTCCCACTACAAATCTCAGATATTGTCTGTGGTCTGGGTGAATGAGGATGTACATATAGGCATCCTTCAGGTCTAAGGAGCATAGCCAATCTCCCTGGTTTAGGTAAGGCAGCAACATTCCAAGGGAAAGCATCTTGAACTTTTCCCTCATCAGGAACTTGTTTAAGTTTCTTAGGTCGAGGATGGGTCTGAGTCCTCCTGTTCTCTTTGGTATGAGAAAATACCTGGAGTAGAAGCCCTTGCCCTGCAGGTGGTGGGGCACCAGTTCCACCGCCTGATCCTCTAGAAGACCTGCCAACTCCTGCAAGAAGAGGTCCCTGTGAAGAGGGGGTCTGAGAGGCTCTCCTGGAAAGGAGGGTGGTATCTGGCTGAAGTGAAGCAAATAGCCTCTTTGGACTATTTGCAGGACCCAGATATCCGAGGTGATGGCTGGCCACCTGTGGGCATACAGGGTTAGCCTGCCTCCTGTGTAAGACCTTACCACTGGCGGAAGAGAGACTATGCTTTGGGAGTCAAAAACCCCCTCCCGGCTGGGTAGGAGCTGGGGCCTGGGAGTCTTCTGATTACGTGGGCCATGCCCCTGTCCCTTGGCCTGCTGCCCCTGTTGGGGAGCTGGGGTGGCCTGGTAAGTGGGGTAGTTGCTGTAAGCAGTACCCTTCCTCAGGAAAAAGGTCATTTTACCCGAGCCCTTCTTCTTAGATGGGGCAGAAGTCTTCTTTGAGAGTCTTGTCCGGGTCAAGTACTCGGACTCGAGCTCAGCAACCTTCTCAGTCATGGGTTTGCCAAAGAGGTTGTCACCTCGGCAAGGGACATCGACCAACTTGTCCTGAACCCATGGCTCCAGATCCGATGACATTAGCCAGGCCTGGCGGCATGCACCGATACCGGCCGCAGCTACTCGGGCCGAAGCCTCGAAGCCATCATAGGCCGCTCGAGATATGAACTTCGAGCACTCCCGTATCCTGGTGGACAAGGCATTGAAGCGCTGCAAGGGTGCCTCGGAGAAGCCATCTGAGAACCCGGCAATCTCCTTTGCCAGGTCCCGCAAGTACATACCCATGTACAGCTGATAGGTTTGGACACGGCATGACAGCATCGAGCCCTGGAAGCATTTTCTGCCGAGGGCGTCCAGGTTCCGGGCCTCCTGGCCAGGAGGCATCGAGGAGTGTGGTTTTTGGCTCTTGAGCCTGTGCATGGCCGATTCCACAACCATGGAGTTGTGCGGCAGCTGTGCCTTTTGGAACCCAGGGCTCTTGCGGACTAAATAGATGGAATCGACCCGCTTGCTGAGCACCAGCATCGAGGCCGGTGACTCCCACATGCGGAGCATCAGCCGTTCCAGCATCGGAGGAACCAGCACAGTAAGGGCTTCCCTCGGGGGAAAGTTATACTGGACGGCCTCGAGCTCTTCAGCTCGAGGCTCCTCCTCGGTATCCGCCGGGAATGCCAAAGCCTTGGCCATGTCCCCGACGAAGTCCGAGAACCGGGTATTCTCCGGAGAAGACCTTCTCCGAGGCTCCGAACCCGGTGAGTACGATGGGACATACCGGGTCCGATGGGTGTCCGGGGACTCCTCATCTTCCATCTCCCACGCCAGCCCTCCGAGGAGGAATCGAGGGGCTCCGGCCGCGAGGGCTTCAGCCCCAATCACCCCGATGCCGAGAGCACTGGCGTCAACGACCTCGGTCCCAAGTGGGAGTTCGAGGGAGACCTTGGCTGAGGATCGACTCGAGTCCGAAGGGTCTCGAGGATCGGCTCGGCCTCCGGGGTCGACTTGGACATAGAGGTCCCGGTGGTCGGGCGGATGGACCGGTGAGACCGGCTGTCAGCACCCGCTGCTGCTCCATGAAGCCAGACATGCTGTGCTCCAGGGCCGTCATCCTGAGACCAAGCTCAGAAGACTCCGCAGGAGGACTGACTTCCTGCTTGTTCCTGGAGAACTGACAATATGCCCCACAGCTTTGGCCTTGGGGTTAGTGTTTATGTTACGTTTTCCTTGCATATATTTAATTCAATATGAGGGTAAGAATCATGTTTTCTTAGAGTCGAAGCAGCTTGCTGATTGTATTGTGGCAAGGATATAGGTGGTAGCTCCAACTGCACCACTGTGATCCACTGGAGGGGCCCACTGTAGAAAATGTCCTTCTTTTGTAATTGTTAATTTCATATTGATTTATTGACATTTGGATCCTTCTGTTTGGCTGATTTTGGTGGGCTGATGTTTTTGGGATTATGTATAGATATGTTTTTGTTGTGGTTTGGATATAATTGCCCTATTTTTCCTTTGTTTTCCTTCTTTCACTTTATTGTGAAGTGGAAGTGTAAAATGGATAAAGAATAAATTTAAAAAAAGACTTCTGTGGTTTATCTTCTGCTACAGTGGGTTCACAAACAAGCTTACTATTGACTTTATCAGTGGCAGGGATGTTATCTTCATATGCATATGTATACAATCACTACCACCATCTCTAGCCCTAGTGTGTAAGCTAAGGATGGGCACCGATTTATCCTGGATGATGTGTGGCCAGTATGTATTCTTTTCTTTTCTACCATTCTTCAATTGCAGTGTTGCCTTGCTGAGATTTGGTATAGATTTTATACAACGGGTACTCGAAGGTACTTAACAAAGCTTCAGGAGAAAAAAACATGTTTCTCTCTCCTTAAGAGATACACATTTTTTATGCTGCATTCCTCTTTGACCCTCAAACTGTGATGGCTCTTCTAGTACCGAGGAGGATTAGTGATCCTCATATTGGGGTTCCAGTGCCTTGATGCTCATGACATCATGGTCCAATGAGTGTCAACACCAATATGTTTCAGCCTCCGCCCAGCACTAGGTATCTCTCCTCTTTGATGCCGATGATAAAAAGGACTAATCCTTCCCCTTCCTCAGGCAGGAATCAGAGGATGTTCATTCCTGATGGACTCGATCAATGCTCAACAAGTGAGCTCCATGACCTCTCAGTGTTGATGCATCCCCAGCATCCAGTGCAGCTCCTTGAACCATGGGGACAGATGTTGCCAATGCCAATGTTGATGGATCTGCCTTATCTGCACAAAAATTATTCTTGCTGCTCTTCTTGAACTTTGAGACCTTTCTTTGTCATCTATGAACACAAAGCACAATGAAAGGGTTCACTGTTAAGCCTCAGTCATAGCAGGGACCAATTATGAGTGACCATGTGGACATGGTCCTATTATACCGGGTGCATCATTTAAACCTTTTGGGAAGTTTTTGGGACTATCATCGGGAAATAGCCACAGCAAAATTAAAGTTGATTTTGACAAAAATTCTTCAATGTGGTGCCCGAGCCCTAAATGCAGCCTACAGTGGAATTGACAGAAACGGAAAATAAGCCTCAACAGGATGGAGTCGGTGCAGAGGGTTGCTACTAAAATGATTAATGGGCTTCATTATAAAGCATATGAGGACAGACTTAAGGATCTTAATATGTACACCTTAGAGGAAAGGCGGGATAGAGGTGATATGATTGAGATGTTTAAATACCTCCGTGGCATAAATGTTCAGGGAGAGAGCCTCTTTCAATTGAAAGCAAGTTCTGCTACGAGGGGACATGGGATGAGGGTGAAGGGAGATAGATTCAGGAGTGATATGCGGAAATATTTCTTTACGGAAAGAGTAGTGGATCCATGGAATAGTCTCCCAGTGGAGGTGGTAGAGATGAGGACAGTAACTGAATTCAAAAAAGCATGGGACCAACACAGAGGATCTCTAAAGGTAAAAAGTGGACTGTTGTAGTTGTTGTTATGGAAAGACAGACTAGATAGGCCATGTGGTCTTTTTCTGTCATCATGTTTCTATGTTTCTATGTTTCTAAAATAGTTAAAACGCCTATGTAGAAAAATGTATAGAGTGAAAAAAAGACTTGTGGCAGCAGCAGAAAGAAAGAGGAATAATTTGAAATTAAAAAGAAGAAGATATCAAAAAGGTTCTGGCACACAAATGTCTTTTCAGAACCACAAACAACCCGGACACAGCGAACACATCCAGTTCCAGGAAGGAAACCCCCTGTGTGGTAGGCGAAGGCCTATGATCCATGGTGTCTGAAATAAGCTGTAAATGAAGCCTGTGGAGAGGCCCATAGGAATTGCACATCCCCCAATATGCTGCTATTGTAGAACTGAAACTTAGTAAAGCATAATCAGCTTAGCTGAGCAGAATCGAAACTCAGAAAAATATAGAAAAATAAGTTTAATTGCTACTGATAAGAGAGTACAGCTGCTATGGACTTAATTAAATCTGCTGAAAGAAAGGTTACAGTGCCCTGCTTTCCCACATGTGCTAACTAGTTAAATGGCCTTGGAAGAGGAAAAGTATCTAAGTTGGTGAACTGACCATTGTAATTGGGACTAGAAGGGGGGTAAGCAGGTGCTAAGCCCAGTCAAAAGACATCATTGGATAGCCATATCGGTACCGGAACCAATAGCAGGTGTACGGGAGGGTACCGGGACCAATGAAATGTTTTCCTATGTCTAGAATGGAGAAGAAGTCTATAAAAGTTGTTGTTTTGCTAGAAACCATGGCTCAGCCATTTTGAATTTGATTCTGCTTGAGACTTGTGCACAAATAAATGATTTGGACCTTCTGAACAGACTCCTGGTATCATTGGTTTGTCTGCGCTCTGCTGCTACATATTCTTGGTGCATTGGCCGGGAAGGTGTGGTACTAGAGGGTATATAGGGCAACATACCACGACTTTCCGCCTCTACAGGTTTGGTCCTGCCGGGATCGCGCCCTTCCGACGGGGGCTCGCTCCCTGGCGCCACCGGTCCCTTGCATCGGAGGGAGCTGGCCGGACCTCGGCGGGTGCCGGGGCCGGCTGGAGCCAACACCTCGAACCCGAGTGAGGGGAGTCCGAGGTCCAACTCATGCGCTTGCTTGGGAACTTTGAGGACCGGATCCGGTGAGTAGAGTTTAGATTTGGTATGTCTAGACAGATGAGTCAGAGCAGTACTGCCACTTGAATCTTGAATTTTGAACTTGGAACTTGGAACTTGGTAAGAGAGCTTGATCACCTCTCAAGACGGTCCGACTACCCCTGCATGAGTATTCGCGGGGCGAAACTACCGTCTTCTTGTAATTTGGAACTTGAACATGGCCTAGTCAGAATAGACAGGATTGGGCTGTGTTTTTGGGATACGTTGCTAGCATGATTGTGTGAATGAAGTGTGAATGAGAGGTCTGGCAGCACGGACCAAGCGAAGGCGGACTCCTGAGTAACGCATTTCCTGGCTGGGCGACCGCGTCCAGGTCGTAAAAAGGAGGAAGCGACCGTCGTCTTGTCTTGTTATTTGTTTCCCTTATATGTTTCTAGGGCCGTGAGGACCCCTTACCCATGGTCCGCCCTCCTTTTCCCTTCTGTTTGTTGTTGTGCGCACACATCGATATGGGAGGGGCGGGGTCTACTAGGAACACTCCATTAGAATGTATGATCACACATTTTAAGGAAGGATATGCAGGAGATTATGGAATTAAAATGACTGCGACACGATTACAGATTTTGTGTACTAGGGAGTGGCCCGACTTAGACCCTACATGGCCTCGAGAGGGAACTTTTACCATAGGAATTATTCAGTCAGTTCACCAGAAAGTGCGAGTAGCGCACCCCGATCAGTACCCCTATATAGATTCCTGGTTGAGTATTTGTGAGAATCCGCCCTCCTGGGCGAAGCGCTGTTATGAAGAACAGTGCAGAATAATGTTAGCACGAACAGATCAAACGCAGAAAGTAGATCAGACTAAAAAGACAGGAACAGGTGAGAAATCCAGACGGAAACCCGTCCTTGCAGATCCCGAGTCCCCAGAAGTGATAACTTGACAGCCCCGAGCCCAGCGTCCAGTAAGGGTGCCACCGCATCCCGCCCCAGAGCCACAAAGGGAGCGGGAGCGGGACCCTACCCCAGAACCATCACCTGAAGAGCATGCAGATAAGCTTACTTCAGATGAGGAGGATGAATCAACCGAGACTGAGGAGAAAGTTGAGTCAGAGGTAGAAGAGCAAGAGGAAGGGTCTTCCCAGAGTGATACTGACAGTAGAAAGACGACCGTCAGTGTGAGCTCATCAGTTAAAAGTAAAGCGTCCCAGACTAAGCGCACGGATAGCAAGAAGAAAGCCCCTACCAGGAGAGTTTCTAAAATCCCCCTCAGATCTAGAAAGACTTCTACTGCAAAAATGATGCCTTTACGGCAAGTCCCGGGAGTGCCCGTGAGAGATGAAGATAATCAGGTGGTGGCAGGACCCTTAAGCTTAGTATATGTGCCCTTCTCCACTAATAATTTGCTAAACTGGAAGTCACATTATGCTTCCTATACCGACAAGCCCCAGGAACTAACTGAATTAATGCATACTATTATGGAAACCCACCAACCCACTTGGGCAGATTGCCGTCAGCTCCTGTCTACTTTGTTCACTACTGAGGAGAGGACTCGAATTAAGCGAGCAGCTGTTGACTGGCTGGCAGATAACCCTGTAGCACCGGGGGGAAGGTGTAAGGATAGATAATCGAGAAGCAGCCCAAAGAGAATTCCCAAATGAAGACCCCCGGTGGGATCCGAATACAGAGAGAGGATCCAAATCTTTATCCCGGTTTCGTCAAGGCCTTATGCAAGGTCTGAAAAGGGGGGGCCAGAAAGCTATGAATCTTTCTAAAGTGACCGAAGTTAACCAAGGCATAGATGAAAGCCCAGCAGTGTTTTATGAAAGATTAACTGAAGCGTATAGAATGTATACTCCCTATGATCCAGATGCACCAGGAAGCTTATGCATGGTGAATTCTACTTTTGTAAATCAGTCTCAACCAGACATTAGACGTAAACTACAGAAACTAGAAGGGTTTGCAGGCATGAATGCAACTCAGTTACTGGAAGTCGCTCATAAAGTGTATGTGAATCGTGATAATGAAAGACAGAAAGAATGTGATCGAAAGATGAAGAAGAAAGCTGATTTTTTGGCTGCGGCCATAGTTGAACAGAAAAGGGGAGGTTTCCCTAGTCGAAGGAGCAGAGGAAGAGGGCGGGGCCGAGGAGATAGCCGGCCCCAACTAGGCGTGAACCAATGCGCTTATTGCAAGGAGGAAGGACATTGGAGAGATACATGCCCGGAACTCGAGAACGCCCCCCAGGATGGCGAAAATCATGCACAATGGAGAGAAAGAGGAAGGGGCCGACCCCGAAACCGCGGAGGAGCCAATCGAGAACAGTTTCAACGAGAAAGAGGAGAGGCCATACAGGCAGTGGCCACAGCAACCTACGACGTAGATGAAGCAGATTAGGACAGACCGGGCTCTGAATTCGCTTTAGGTCTCCAGGAGCCTATGGTCAGCATACAAATAGGAGACCAAGTTATGGACTTTATGGTTGATACTGGAGCAGAACATTCTGTAGTGGACAAACAGATTGCCCCATTTTCCTCAAGAGCAGTCACCATTGTGGGAGCAACTGGTGCCAAAGCCACAAAGTCTTTTCTTCAGAACCGTATATGCACCCTAGGAGGACAGCAAATAACACATCAGTTTCTCTATATGCCCGAGTGCCCAGTGCCATTACTGGGACGAGATATGCTAGCCAAATTGCAGGCCCAAATATCCTTTACTGAGAAAGGAGAGATGCAAATGACAGTAAATTCCCAGACGAAACCTGCTGGATTAATGCTGCTTACTGTTCCTCGAGAAGAAGAATGGAGATATTATAGTAATGAATCTGCCCAGGACACCTATTTTGAACATACTCTGAAAAGCATTGATGCCCCGCCTGGGGTATGGGCAGAAGGCAACCCCCCCCCCCCCCCCGGCCTAGCCAAACATATAGCTCCAATAATTGTGAATCTCAAGCCTAGTGCTGTACCAGTACATGTCAAACAATACCCCCTCCCAAGAGCAGCAATCAAAGGCATCCACCGCCACTTATTGAGACTACTAGAATATGGCCTACTAAAAGTATGTCAATCACCATGGAACACTCCACTCCTGCCAGTACAGAAGCCTGGAACAGGTGACTACCGTCCAGTGCAGGACCTGAGGAGAGTGAATGAAGCAGTTGAGACCATACATCCAGTTGTGCCAAATCCCTACACACTTTTAGGATTGATTCCTGCTGAAGCTACCCATTTTACTGTTTTGGACTTAAAAGATGCGTTCTTTTGCATAAGATTAGCCCCAATTAGTCAATTGCTGTTTGCCTTTGAATGGCAGGACCCTGTCTCTGGAAGACGGGGTCAACTCACTTGGACACGATTACCCCAAGGATTCAAGAATTCACCTACCATCTTCAGTGCTGCACTAAACCAAGACCTTTCAAGCTATCCAGTGGCCCCGGGGAAGAGAGTACTTCTCCAATATGTGGACGATCTGCTGATAGCTGCTGTATCAGAAAGTGAATGTATACAAGCCACCAAAGACCTCTTGCAGCTACTGGATGAAACTGGATACAAAGTGTCCAGAGCAAAAGCACAGCTATGTCAAAAAGAAGTGAAATACTTGGGCTTCCGCTTGACTAAAGGAAGCCGACAATTAGGGAGAGAAAGAAAAGAAGCTGTGTGCAGAATCCCAACCCCAACTACCAGAAAGCAAGTCAGAGCCTTTCTGGGAGCAGCAGGATATTGCCGAATCTGGATTCCCAACTTTGCACAAATTGCCAAACCACTATATGAAGCCACCAAAGGAGAAGAAAAGTCGCCATTAGATTGGGGACCTGAGCAGGATGCAGCCTTCAAGACGTTAAAGGAAGAATTAATGTCATCACCAGCACTTGGATTACCAGATGTTCACAAGCCCTTTCATCTATACGTGCATGAGGTGCAAGGAAACGCCTTAGGCATGTTGACTCAGAAATTAGGAAATTGGGAGCGACCTGTAGCATACCTATCAAAACAATTGGACACTGTGGCCAAAGGATGGCCACCTTGCTTGAGAGCAGTTGCAGCTACAGCACTGTTAGTGAGTGAAGCAGATAAACTCACCTTAGGACAGAATCTACGAGTCACCGTGCCACATGCAGTACTTGCCCTCATGGAACAGAAAGCGAATCATTGGCTCACCAATTCCCGAATGTTGAAATATCAGAGTATGCTATGTGAAAACCCACAAATACAATTGGAAGTGAGCCATGCCTTGAACCCAGTCACATTGATACCTGTCAGCGAAGAACCCCCAGAGCATGACTGTATAGAAGTCATGGAGACTGTATTCTCAAGTCGACCTGACTTGACAGATGTGCCCCTAGAGAATCCTGATCAGACTTATTTTGTAGATGGCAGCAGTCTCATCCTTGATGGACGACGTTGTGCCGGGTATGCAGTAGTCACCCAGGATGAAGTCATTGAATCATCAGCCCTGGCATCAGGCACATCAGCCCAGAAGGCAGAATTAATTGCACTCACCCGAGCATTAGTATTAGGTGCAAAACTCTTGTTAAATGTATACACTGACTCTAAATATGCCTTCACCACTTTGCATGCACATGGAGCTCTATACAAAGAACGAGGGCTCATCACGTCAGGAGGAAAATCGATCAAATATGGCCCAGAAATACTGATGCTACTAGATGCAGTATGGGCCCCAACACGTGTAGCCGTCATGCACTGCCGAGGACACCAAGCAGGTAAAGGAGATGTTGCCCAAGGAAACAGATTCGCTGATGCCTCAGCGCGAAAAGCAGCCATGACAGGCCAAATTTCATCGCAAGCCATGCCTATGCAGGCAGCATTATTTCCAGTACCCCTTAATTCATGGACACCATGATATACCACCAACGAATTGGATTACTACTGTAATAAGGAAGAGGGAGTGCTGAAAGATGGGTGGATTGAGCTGCCGCCTGCCGAGGGCAGCCAACCCCCAGGACGAATAGTAATCCCTGAACTATTGGGACCAGCCTTTGTCAAGGCTTTCCACCAAGCCACACATTATGGAAAAAGTGCTATGGAAAAAGCACTCAAGCCACATTTTTGCATCGCCTTGTTGGGAGCCATATCAGCCTCAGTAGCACGCCAGTGTCTAATTTGTGCCAAGAACAATGCCAAACATGGTCCCACGCCACCACCCCGAGTTCAGTCAAGAGGTGTAACCCCCATGCACCATCTGCAAATTGACTTTACTGAAATGCCAAAAGCCAGTGGATACCGATACTTGTTAGTGTTAGTTTGCACCTTCTCTGGGTGGGTAGAGGCTTATCCCACCAGGACTGAAAAAGCCAGAGAAGTTACTAAAGTTTTGTTGAGAGAAATTATTCCCAGATTTGGAATTCCAGCAGTAATAGGGTCAGACAATGGGCCCTCATTTTGTTTCTCAGATTACTCAGCAGTTAGCAAATGCCCTGCAGATACAATGGAAGCTGCACACTGCATACAGACCTCAGAGTTCAGGGAAAGTTGAGCGAATGAATCGTACCTTGAAAGCCCAAATGTCCAAGCTTTGTCAGGAGACTCGCCTAAAGTGGCCCCAAGTGCTCCCAATAGCTTTGCTCAGAATACGCTCAGCTCCTGTGAAATCAACAGGATTTTCCCCTTTTGAGGTAGTGTATGGCAGACCCCCACCAATAGTGCAGGGAATTAAAGGAAGTTTAGCCCAGAATGGTTCAGAAATAACCAGACAAGAACTTCTAGCTCTTAGTTTTGTTCTACAGACTCTTCATGCGTGGATCCAAGACCAGTTGCCCATCAATCTGACGGAACCTCTACATCCCTACAAGCCTGGTACCTCGGTCGGTGTGGATCAAAGATTGGAAGAAGACACCGCTGGAACCTCATTGGAAGGGACCATACACCGTCATCCTGTCTACCCCAACTGCAGTAAAGGTGGCAGAGATCGATTCCTGGATCCATCACAGCAGAGTCAAGCCAGCAGCCGTTCCAGATTCCGAGCAGTGGACAGCAGTACAACATCCTGATGCACCTTTGCGACTCACCCTGAGACGGCAACCAGCGACCTAGATTCGTTTTGGGAACATCCCAACAACCACAGTGCCTTGCGCTAGACAAGTCTTTCGAAGAGGATTGCTGTATCCAGTACAGCAAGATTTGTTCAAACAAACCTGATGTGTGCAATCCTGTACACTGATTAATACTATATTGATTAACAATATCTAGTGCCAACTATAACTGATAAGTTGGCATACGACGGACATTTGAGGATCTTCAATCAACATCCAACACCCGTTGAATTGCTTCATTAGCAAACGGGACGGCATTGTGCCAAGAAGAGGACGACGAGGTCAAGATCTTCAAGTGAGGATTCAGAAGAACTCCAATCAACATGCATCTTTGTTTTTACCTCGTCCTGGTTGCTTGTCTAGGGGGCTTTGAACTGACTTGTGCCTTGCCTCCATGTACTGCTTGCATTACTTCCACTCGGACTGGAATGAAAGTAACGCAGACTTTACTCTATCATTCATACTATACCTGTACTGGTAAAGTGACCCGGTGTATTTATAACACCACTGAACTGAATGTCTGTACAAAAGGTAATACTAAAGTGTGTTTTAACCCGCATCAGAATCCATCCTATTATACTTTGGAAATACGATGGAATGATGCAGATGGGGCTTTGCTCAATGCCACACCCCCACTCACCGACCCTATTAAGATTGCTGTATTATACTTTGATGCCTGTGATGTTATCAATAGGGATAGTCGTTCTAAATGTGCTGATTGGGAGAAAACTTATGCTCTTAATGATAAGTACATGTGTCCAGAAGGGACCACTGGATGGGGAGAGTGTACAGGTAAACGAGTTCTAGCCAATGAATATAGTACAGCCCCGGTAGCAGACTGCTATTGCCCAAAATGGGAATGTGTTTTCTATGCCACATGGAAAACTGGAAAAATGGTAGAAAATACCAGAGACAAATCGAATGGCGGTTTTGCAAAGACCATATGTGAAGGATATAGAAAAGAATTGCAAGAAGGGAGCTTGTAACCCGTTAGAGTTTCTTGTAATAAATCCCAGTGCTTGGAAACAAGGATATAAATTTGGACTCAGAATTGCGGGCTCCGGGTCAGATCCCGGAACCATTGTATATATTAGATTGAACACCCAGGCCCATAGATCATCGCGATACCATATACATAACACTTTTTACGAGACTATGCATATAAACAAGTTTGATATCCCTCACCCTTCCCAGAATTTGTTTCTAGAATTAGCGGGAGCAGTAGTCTCCAGCTTACACATCTCAGATTGCTACTTTTGTGGTGGAACTAAGATGGGTGATCAGTGGCCATGGGAAGCAAAAGAATTGAATTATTCTATGACTTACAATCATACTGAATTACATAAGACTACAAGCGAATGGGTCTTAGCACACTCAATAGTTGGACGTCTATGTTATGCCCGAACTGGACCTCAGTTCACTCTGCAGGTGGGACAGTTGGTCTGCCTCAGCCAAAAGTTCTATAATGACACTACGAAACAGACGTCTTGGTGGTCAAGAGTTAATGAATCTGAACCCACCAATCCATTAGCAAAATTTCCCGAACTTGCTGATCTATGGACAAATCTTGCCCTACCCCATGCTTGGCAAGCCCCACCCGGCTTGTATTGGATTTGTGGAACTCGAGCATATGCCAGACTCCCTATAAACTGGGGAGGGGCATGTGTTTTGGGGACCATTAGACCTTCTTTCTTTTTGTTACCCACAGAACATGGAGAGCAATTAGGGTACCCAAAATACACTAAGAGACAGAAGAGAGCAGCTTTACAGATAGGCAAATGGGAGAAATGGGAGGGTGATGATTGGCCACCTGAGCGAATCATTGCCTATTATGGACCGGCCACATGGAATGATGATGGTATGTGGGGCTACCGGACCCCTGTATATATGATTAATCGTATTATCCGCTTACAAGCAGTAGTTGAATTAATAACCAATGAAACTAGCCAAGCACTCACACTTTTAGCTAGACAGAGCACACAAATGCGACTGCCATATATCAGAATCGCTTAGCACTAGATTATTTGTTGGCAGCTGAAGGAGGAGTATGTGGTAAACTGAATTTAACCAATTGTTGTTTGAAAATAGATGATAAAGGTCAAGTAGTTGAAGAGATTGCTGAAAATATGCGAAAACAAGCTTACGTGCCAGTACAGACTTGGCATGGTCTTAAGATCCCTAATTGGTTCGCCTCTATTTTCTCAGGTTTAGGAGGACTTACTACTTTCCTTATGCTCATACTAATAATAATTGCTGTGTTTTTACTATTACCATGTATAATTCCATGTTGTATGCGTTCTGTAAACAGTATTATTGAAAACACCGTAGAGCGAAAAACCGCAACTAAGATTATGGCCTTATGGCATCCTCGGCCTACTATATATGGTCATAACCCGACCCCAGTATAATCCAATTAAGTGATTTAACTCTCACACCTTATTAAGTAATAGGGTGAGATTAATCAAAGGGGGGAATGTGGTAGGCGAAGGCCTATGATCCATGGTGTCTGAAATAAGCAGACAGGCCTAACTAGCTTGACCTGTAAATGAAGCCTGTGGAGAGGCCCATAGGAATTGCACATCCCCCAATATGCTGCTATTGTAGAACTGAAACTTAGTAAAGCATAATCAGCTTAGCTGAGCAGAATCGAAACTCAGAAAAATATAGAAAAATAAGTTGAATTGCTACTGATAAGAGAGTACAGCTGCTATGGACTTAATTAAATCTGCTGAAAGAAAGGTTACAGTGCCCTGCTTTCCCACATGTGCTAACTAGTTAAATGGCCTTGGAAGAGGAAAAGTATCTAAGTTGGTGAACTGACCATTGTAATTGGGACTAGAAGGGGGGTAAGCAGGTGCTAAGCCCAGTCAAAAGACATCATTGGATAGCCATATCGGTACCGGAACCAACAGCAGGTGTACGGGAGGGTACCGGGACCAATGAAATGTTTTCCTATGTCTAGAATGGTGAAGAAGTCTATAAAAGTTGTTGTTTTGCTAGAAACCATGGCTCAGCCATTTTGAATTTGATTCTGCTTGAGACTTGTGCACAAATAAATGATTTGGACCTTCTGAACAGACTCCTGGTATCATTGGTTTGTCTGCGCTCTGCTGCTACACCTGCACATGATGTTAAGCTCTGCCTAAGCACTGATGCCATCAAACCTAGCTGTTCCATTACATTTAAAATAGCAGCATTGCAGGCACACCTGTGCCTGGCAGGGCCACACCAAAGGGCCCTTAGATGTGTCCCTTGGAGTGGACTAACATTGAACCAAAAAAGGTAACTAAGTGTTGTTACAATTCTTCCCATTCCATACTGCACAAATTCCTACAAATACATAACATAGCGGGTATCCTCACCTTATGAAATTAACTATACCCAAAAATAAAGTCCTCTCTCTTGAAAAAATGCATCTCGGTCTTTGGCTCTCATTTCTGAACATACTCAGCTTATTCCTGAAGGCCAGGACCACCCACCTTTATCATCAATTTCTGATCCCAATTAACATCACCAGAAGGCAATCAAAACTATGCCATCACTGGAACACTAAACACATGCACAGAAAACTAAACCCTGACAATTTGATAAAAATACTACCATACAAACATCCAACAAATATGCCATGTGCAAGGCAACCACTCACACTCCACCACAACCCTCACCTGCACCCTTATCAACACACACTCAGCCCGGAATAAAATACAAATTTTATTTGATTATGTAGAAGATAAAATTGACAGAAACATTGTTTACAAAATCAGACACCATGCTGCTGAACCAACTAAACATTACCACCCACAGAATACACAACTGTCCCAGAACCACCAGCAGAGGTGGTAGAGTCTGTATTCTGGAACTATCCTCCACATACAGCCTGGACATGATTACCATCACAAACAAGCATTTTACCATATGCTTAGCATATAGAGCCCCATCAACTAGCTCAGATGAACTATCCACCATACATAAAGCAGTATTCACCCACTCTGCCAAGCAAAACAACTTCATTCTTCTCGGAGATTTCAACCTCTCCTCAGTCCCAGAGAGCAAGCTACAGCCTTTATAGAAGCCATGAATCACCTGCAATTTGCCCAAATCATCAACAACCCCACCCACAACAAAAGAAGCATCTTGGACGTTATATTCCTCCCAACCCTCCTAGAAAATGACCTTAACCTACAACCCTACTCAGTCTGACCAGTCCCATGGTCTGATCACCACATAATGAAATTCTCACTATCATATTTATCCAAAAACAACCAAGAGCTAACTGACTATTCCACATCCAGAAGATTTAAGTCATTTGACAGCCGTAACTACAACAAACCAGTACTCCCAACTCATAGCAACCCGAACAATAGCATTTGACTCTGGACCATATTCAAATCCATTAGTCATGCGCAGCTGGACAACATAATCAACTCCATAAACACCACTACCTCTCCTTCAGATCCATGCCCGGTATCCTAGATAAAGATTACAAGGCCTCACCTCATTCCTTTCATTGCAAACATAGTTAACGACTCAAACAGGGATTCCTCCCACTCCCACTTAAAGCAATCCTCGATCCGTCCTATCATAAAGGACTGCAACCTCAACCCCTGCACTCCAGCCTCACACAGACCAATATCCAGCATCCCCTTCATAGCAAAGGTTACGGAAAAGGCGGTACAAGTGCAATTACAAAATCATTATGACAAATGCGCACTTTAGATAAATAACAGCACGGATTTCGCCCACATCACGGGGTTGAAACCCTTCTCAGCTCCTTATTTGATACCCTAATCACGGGCACCAAAAATATATCATAAGGATTTATACTCCTATTCTTAGACATATCAGCTGCATGTGACTCTGTCCCACACCAACTACTCCTCAATAGACTGCATCATATTGGAATTCAAGGCAAGGCCATCAAATGATTTCAATCTCATTTATCAGATCACAAACAACAAATACAAATTGTATCCTATAGATCCCTCCCCTTCTCTCTACACCAGGGAGTGCATCAAGGCTCTGCATTCCAATCAATTTTATTCAATATATACATTCAGCCACTATGTGATGTCATACAAAGCTTCAACATTAAATATCAAGAGATATTCTGGATATGCATCATGATATACATTCCTTTCTCCACATGCACACCAGACTATTCTATTAAAACCAAATGTTTCACAGCAATGCCTAAATGGCTACAAGAACACAACCTTAACCATAATAAGACTGAAGTCCTTCAAATAACAAGAGATTTGGCCTTCAACACACCACCAACACTCAAAATGGATAACAAACAGCTAGTGAAGGTTAAATAGCTAGGAGTAATTCTATACCGGGGGATAAATCTAAAGGTGCAAGTAAAACAAACTACCAAATCAGTATATCATAAACTCATAATTTAAAAAAAAATCCTACGTCCCCTACTAAACCCCCAGATTTCTGCACAGTATGCCAGGCTATCATCACCCCCATATTAAATTATTGTAACTCAATCTACCAAGGTCTACCAACACACGCCATATACCCCCTGCAACTAGCCCAAAATACGCTGCAAGACTCATACAAGGAACATCTCGACAGATGCACACCACCTCAATCCTCTAGCAACTGCATTGGCTACCGATTACGGAAAGAATCAAATACATGCAAAATCATAAATAACCAATATGCTGAGTGTATCCAATCTTTAATAAGAAAACCTATAAACTGTAGACCAAGAAGACAGAATACAGTCAACCTACTGGACATATCTACCAAAAAAAAGAAATCTCAAAAAGCCAAAGTACATGCAACAGGGCATTCCCTCTCTATGCCCCAACCACATGAAACCATATACCACCACATCTAACGACCACCAAATCTATGGGAGAATTCCGTAAGAAGCTGAAATCTCAATTCCTAGAATACTATGGAGTAGACCCACACTAACCCATTACGAACTAGACACTATTCTTGTATGTTCTGTTTCAAATGTAAACCGCACTGATTATAATAGCGCGGTATACAGGTACTCCTCGCTTAACGACCAAGTTCCGTTTCAACGACTTGGTCGTTAAGCGAATTGGTCGTTAAGTGAGGAACTGCATGTACTGTACAATATATGCATAGTATTTGACAATACAGTATTCTGAATAAGTAAAATAACAAGAAAGATCAAACTGAAAACTTCCACTTGTCTTAATTTGCATAGGTTGTGTAATTTACACACAGTACTGGAATGTTGTATTACAGAACATAAAGTTAGCAAAGTACAGTAGGTACATTAAAGCACCAAAAACCACAGTACTGTACTGTAGAGTGTACAAGAAGGAAAAAGGATATTTAAAATACAGTAAACAAAAAAAACAAAACAAACAAAAAAAAAATAAATTCAGGCTATCTTTTTAGTCAACGAATCCTTCAAAATCTTCATCTGTGTCATCATCAGAGCTATTATCAGGAGCTGCTGAAGGCCCAGGTAAGGGACACGATGGAGTAGAAATTGAAGCACTGGTAGTGCTTGGTGTAACTTTCCAAAAGTATCTACTTAGAGTGGTCTGCTTTGTCATTTTCTTTTTTTCTTCATATATTTCACGATAGCACTGTAAAACTTGATTTATTTGTCTTTCCACCTTTGTGAATCGTTCAACATTCGGATCCATACTCTCTAGTTGGAACATAGCTGCATTCACTTTTGAGAACACACCAGCTAATCCCTTCACAGTAAACTTCTTTGGTACTTCTTCCATGTTTTCATTTTCTTCTTCCTCCTCCGCTAGGTTCTGCTGTGCTTCCAACTCTATTAAATCTTCGGTAGTTAGCTCTCCCTCCCTGTATTGCACTAATTCCTCAATATCTTCCATCTCAACTTCTAAATTAAGCACTTTAGCAAGTTCCATAGTTGTTTTATTTATGGCATCAACATGTTCACCTTTCTCAAAAACTGCAACATTGTTCACAAAACTTTTTAGGCATTTTTTCCATATGCCTTGCATACACTTTTCTGTCACTCCCTTCCAAGCGGATTCAATGTTGTTTATGCAGTCTAAAATGTTGTAAGATCTCCAGAAATCACGGAGAGTTACTTCATCATTTTCTGTTGCTGCTACAGCTTTGGAAAAAGTTGTGCGTAAATAGTATGCTTTAAATGTGGCTATGGCCCCCTGGTCCATTGGCTGAAGGATTGAAGTTGTGTTTTTAGGTAGATATACTATCTTTAAATCTGGGTTTAGGACATCAAGATACTGGGGATGGCCTGGAGCATTATCAAGCAGGAGGATAATTTTAAAAGGAATGCCCTTTTCTTGACAATAATGCTTCACTGAGGGTATGAAGCAGTGGGTGAACCAATCCTCAAATAAAGCTTGAGTCATCCATGCCTTGTTATTTGCTCGGTAGTAAACAGGCAGTGTGTTCTTTCTAACTCTGTTCAATGCACGTGGGTTTTCAGAGCGATAGATAAGCAAAGGCTTCAACTTAAACCCGGTAACATTTCCTCCCAACAACAATGTGACCCTGTCCTTAAATGCCTTAAAGCCAGGCATTGTCTTAGCTTCTTTGTGTATATAGGATCTTTCAGGCATTTTCTTCTTCCAAAAAAGTCCAGTTTCATCCACATTGAAGATCTGTTCTGGACAGTAGCCACCTTGCTCTATGATTTTATCAAATTGGTCAACAAATTTTTCTGCTGCTTCTACATCTGCACTTGCTGCCTCACCACTGACACTCCGATTATGCAGGTTGAATCTTCGAGAAAACCGTTGAAACCATCCGTTACTTGCTGTAAAGGTTTCGGTTGAACCGCTGCGTGCTTGCAAAGTCTCAAAGATATTGAGTGCCTTGGCTTGAATTATTGAAAGGTTCAATGGCATTCTTTTTTGAATCTGGTCATCAAACCAGATAGCCAGTAACTTCTCCATATCATGAATTAGGCCTTTCCGCTGTCTAGTTATTATGGCTTTAAAGCCTGTTGATGCTTTCACTGCCTCTTTTACTCTATCTTTATCCTTAAGGATTGTTGAAATGGTTGAATGTGCCAGCTGCAAGTCATGTGCTATCTCATGGACTTTTTTGCCACCTTCATAATCCTTTATGATCTTCATTTTCTTCTCAAGATCAATAGCCTTCCTTTGTTTCTTGGCATTTTCTGGTGAAGCCTTGCTTTTCCTTTTTGGCGACATCTGGGGTAAAGTACAATACAGAATAAGGCACCCAGATCACACACAACTTGTATGCTTGAAGAAAAAGCTTTATAAATAGTTACACTGTACTGTACATACTGTAATGTACTATATCTGTACTATATACAGTATTGTCACACTACTGTGCTGTATTGTGTGGGCCTGAGAGAGATCCTGGATTGTATACAGTACAGTACAGTATAGCTGTTTATAAAGTTTTTTTCTTTGCATCGCAAAAAAATACAGTACAGTAATTTACAGTACTGCTGAAATGTGAATACTGACCAGGAAACCAGCAGTACCGGACCTCAGAATACAGTAGTGTACAATTTCAGCCATGAATGATGAATGACTGAGACGCAGGGCCGCTACCACGTTTTAGAGCGCAACCACGTTTTAGCACGTACCGTCGGTGAGATGGTCGTAAGTGCGAGCGGTCGCTAAACAGATAGGTCGTTAAGCGAGGAGTGGCTGTATAAGAAATAAAAATAAATAAATAAAATAAATAAACTACCAAAGTTGCATCTGTATATAGTATAACTCTCTCTTTCCTCTCCATGCTGTATCCGCTACACCCTACCTTTATACTGTTAAATGTAATGCGCACATCTGTTACTATATACCAGAGTTACAAAGCGCATCGTTATATATAAACTGTTTTGACTTGTAGAAAAATGCTATAAAAATAATGTTAAATAAATAAAAATAAATGTCTAGTGGGCTTTACAGGAAAATGAAGACTCAGGAAATCTCACACAGCAGAAGGCAGGAATGATGCAGCCCCTTCTAAAGGCTTAAAGATGATGCTGGGAACTGGTTCCCATGTAGGATTCTGTTGACGACATCCCCATATGCGAGGACATTAACCTGCTTATCCATGGAGAACAGACAGTTCTCATATCCTTGCTAGACGATCTCCACAAAAACCTTGATGGGGATCCACATCGATACTAGAGCTGCTTAAAATTTTCAACAGGTTTGACATTGTGGACAAGAGATCAGCTTTTCACAACTGGCAAAAAAGTATCGGTGGCACCATATTTGAGTGGCTCAAATCCTATTTATCGGGCAAGTCAATTCTATTCAGCAATACTACATCATAATCTTTGATACTGACCAGAGGGCTACAAAGATCCATGCTATCACCTATTTTATTTAATAATATCTACCTCAAGCCTCTAGATGACCTGCCTTAGCTGATGGACATAACATTTTACATCTGCACCAATGATATGCAGCTACTCATACCCAATGAACCAGATCTAACCAGATCTTTGAGTGAACTAACTGCCTGCCTCACCGCAACTCAAGAATGGGCATAAAAACAACAAACTCTAAACTGAAGTAAAAAAAGACACTGTGGGTTCCTAACATGAGCAGCCTAGTAGGTGACATCAATATACCTTCTAGGAACTATGAACTCCTCCTAAAATCACAGGTCAGGAATCCTGGGATATTACTGGTCTCATCAGTTACTTTGATCCTGCAAATTTAGGCAACTTTAAAAACTGCTCTATCACCTGTAGCAACCATAAAATCTCTCTCCATACATCAGGTAAGCGAGTATGAACACAGTGGCCCATGCCGTGATAACATGAGTAAACTACTGTAATGCTGCTCTGAACTAGCTTCAATTAATTCAGAATGCTACAGCAAGACTGATAGAAAAATTGCAAGTGGTGTGACCACATCACTCTCTTCCTTCAAAAAATTAAAGTAGGTACCAGTCCCCTTAAGGGTCAAATTTAAACATTTATTTATTTAATCTGTTTTTTATACTGCCTTATCCTGAGATCAAAGCGATTTACATTGAACTCGGAACAGGAATATTTCTGCTCTTCAAGGCCCTCAGAGGAAATAAGCTAGAGTATCTAAAAAATAAATTAACATGCTACACATATTTGAGGCCTCTCAAACCTTGCCAAGGAATATACCTAACTGTACCCTTGACAAATTAAATCACACAATGCAACACCTGCCAGTGAGACTTCTCAATATTTTATTTATTTAATCATTTATATTCCACAGCAATCCTGGTCTTGATGAATTACAAAACGTCCACACACAATACTCATAAAACCATAAAAAAATCATAACAAAAGACATAAAAACAGAAATTAATTAAACAGCATAAAAAGAAAACATCCGATTCAAAAATATAATCCCTCGAGGGCCTGCTGGAGCAAATAGCTCTTCAAATTCTTCCAAAAGGACAATTACCCAGCCTGAACTCTAAGACTTACTGATAGCGTATTCCAGTTACCCCCACACTCTGCAATTCCTCCAAAAGGGGATAAGCTTGACTCAAGACTACCTCGCCTTTAGAAAGCATGTGAATGTTTTGCTCGTCTCCCAAGCCTTTAATGGCTGTAGCAATTGACCATCCAACCAAAAAGCACAAAAACCATGTGCAAAATAACAGTATCGAGTGAAGGCATTATTTGAGTTCAAAAGTGATATTCTCATTCCTATAGTTATATGCTTCAATTGCAAGTATGTAACATTTAAACCCATTGTATACTGTGGTGGAGATATATATATTTTTATAAAAAAAGACATTAAAAGATATTTAAGAAGATATTATATGATAAAAAAGAAAAAAAAGGTATGTTTTCATTGCATGGTTATCGGGATTGATGACTGAAAGTGAGAGCCTGTGGAAACCACAGTTGCTGATAAATATGATGGCTGATATTTGCTCATTTCTGATGGCCCCTTTAACATCTATATATATTTTCAGGTCATATAGATTTTGTTGACCCTTCCTCCGTGGTATATTAGATCAGGGTTCAACAAACCCCAGGCACCAAGTCACCATGGCACCTAAAAAAATTGGACCTGGTGCATGGGGCTCAGCGCTCATGGGTGGAAGATTTGAAAAAGCTTCAGTTGCGGCCAGGATTGTTGGCATCTGTCTGCAGGGATCCCATCCCCCATGGGCAGAAGAGCTTAACAGGCTGCGATCACAGCCAAGTGTGTCAGGACAGAAGAGCAAGGCCGCAGGAGCTTTATTGTCTGTCCAGCCTGCAAAAAAAAAGGTTAGAGGGAGATTGCTCCACAAACAGCTGAATACATTTAGAGGGGCAGTAGATTTTAGTCAATCAATGGTCTGGGGGATGGAAGGCAATGAGGGAGGTTGGAGAGGAGAGAATCTGTTAAGGGAAACAGAGTTGGGGAGTGGGGAAGATACAGCGGGAGAGGGGCTGGAATTGGGAGGAGGGAAGAGTGGAAGGGGTTGGAGGGTGAAGAGATGAATGCATGGGAAGCATGGGCACAATGTTTATGTACAAAAGGCACACCCCTTTCCAACCATATACATACAGGCACCCCACCCTCTGAACCATACACATCCCAATACCCCACCCTCTGCACCAGACACACACACATGCAGACACCCCGCCCTCTGTACCATATACACACATGCAGCACCCCACCCTCTGGGCCACACACAAACATATACTGATACCCCACCCTCTGCACCACATACACACATGCAGATATCCCATCCTACATGCCACACACCCCCAACCCTCCGCACCACACACACCCTACCTTCTGCACCACACATGCACGCACACACACACCACAACCCAATCCTCCGCACCACACACACTCCACACCAGATGCTCACACAGGCACCCCACCCCCCACACATACTCCACCCTTCGCACCACACACACACACACGCACGCACATAGGCACTCCTCCTTCTGCACCACACACCCCCACAGACACACACAGGTGTAGCTTAAAAGATCAGTGGGGGTGGTGGGAGAAGAAGGAGGAGGAGGATTGAGGCCACTGCCTTCCATTGGTCCTAAGAGCCTGATTTATTACGATTTTTCCCATCGAAAATGGGAACACAGTCTTCTTAGTAAATAATCAGGTCTAAAAGTTTAAAAAGTACATTTTTGGGGGGAGCGGAGACATGCACCTAGGTTTTGTTGGACAGATAGAAATTACACTTACCTGGTAATTGTAGTTCCTGAAGGAACTCCAGTTTACTCCTCCGCCTCTGGGTAGTGAACCTTCTCCTGCAGCTTGGAGACTGGGCATGTCAAAGTCATGACATCACTGGATGTAGCCTGCTGGTATCTCCCATCAGCCCCAGTGTACTATTAACAAAGCAGACTCAAAGAAGTAACAAATAAGTAGCTATAATTTATATTTAACTGAAACAAACCCATTAAGAGAACTAAATCACCAATCCTTCAACATGAAAGACATTTTCCTTTTTTGCACATTCACGTTGCTCTTATTCTTACACTTTTCTTTGTTCCACCTCTAAAGTGAATGTAATAAAAGAAAGCAAAACCCGATCATTGGTCCATACTCACTGCGATTCAGAGACGGAAAGGAGCTCTCCATACCCCGAAACTGAAGCTCTTCCCCACCTGAAAAGAACCACTGACCTGATCACCTCTTGGGCGGGAATGAGGACTAAACTGGAGTTCCTTCAGGAACTACAATTACCAGGTAAGTGTAATTTCTATTTCCTAATCTGTACTCCAGTTTAGTCCTCCACCTCTGGGATGTATCAGAGCAGTCATCATTGGGAGGGACCTTTTCACCCAGCATGGAACACCACCAAACCGAAGCAGACATCATTTTGCTGCCACCAAGTCCAAGCGATAGCGCCTACTAAAGGCATGAAGAGAAAACCAGGTGTCCGCTCTGCAGAGCTCCCCTGGCAAAAACAACCCATGTTCCGCCCCTGACGTCGCCAACACCCTAGAAAAACGGGCTTGCAATCCTTCTGGCATCCGACGATCTTGCAACATATGTGCTGACACACTAATTTCTCAGACCCATTTGGAAACAAACAGTCTGGCCGCCGCTTCCCCTTTAGGCGGACCGCCAAATAGCACGAAAAATCGTTTGGACTTAAGAAAGTCCCCGGAGACCTTTAAATAGTATCGCAACCCTTACGTTGTATCTAAGTGACGAAGGATACTGTCCGGGTCGCCCTCTTCTACGGCGCCCAGTACGGCTACGACCACTGCTTGGTTCCAATGCAACGGGGAAACTACTGTGGGCAAACAGGACAGAACTGGAAGCAACACCACGTTTGCCTTAGAAAGCAACAAGACCGACTCCCGACGGGATAACGCTTGCAGCTCTGAGACCCGTGTAGCTGGGCAAAAGACTACTAAACAAAACCACTTTTGTTCTTTTTTTTAACATTAAGTCCTTAACAGAAGCCTGGGTAAGGGTTCAAATGGCAACCAGGACCAAAGCTCCTAATACCAGATTGAGATCCTATGGCGACCCTAAGAGTCTACGAGCGAGCCACAGCCTAGACACCACTTTAAGGACCGCCCCACGTCGCTGTGAGACCCCCAAGTCACCCCTTGAACCTTGCCGTGTTAGCCCGCTAACTCTGCGAGTTGCACTCTTAAGGAGCTGGCTGCCAGCCCCTTCTCAAACTCATCTTGCAGAAGACTCAACACTACAGGCTGAAGACCGAGACAGCCCAAACCTATCGCCGCGAACATTAGTCTTCAACTATATGCCATATCTGGGCCCAATTCAGAGACGTGGACTGATTTATGGCCTGTAGCAGAGTCCCGAGGACTGCTCCCGGGTAGTTCCCTTTTTTTTTTTTTTTTTTTTAAACTTCGCCCTGTAAATGGCCAAACCATAAGCAAGAACCGATCCACCTGAGGAATGCGAAGCGGCCCTGCGGCAGCAGGTCGTCCCACTACGGCTGCCTCCCAAGCTTTCTTTCAAACATTCGCCCCCGAATGACATATTATACTCGCCTCATCCCATCCGAGATCACCAAAGAAGTCTTTTCTGATGAGCCTCGATGTGCTGAACCACTCGACCTATGAGCGCCCACGGAGGGAACACGCAGCGGAAACCCACCCCGACCATTGTTAAATCAGGCCTCTATCCCCCCTGACATCCTCTCTCAATGCCTGCCATAAAAATGCTTGTCTTTGTCGACTGAGAGGTAGCCATGAGGTCCAAAGCGGTGGACCCCATCCGTGAACTATTTGTGCCAACACCTCTGGATGAAGCTCTCACTCTCCGGCCTTCAGCCGGACCTTGCTGCGAAAATCCGCCGCCGCATTGTCCTGTCTTGCAATGTGCGCTGCCGATATTGCTAGCAGTCGAGGTTCTACCTAAGCGAAGAATTCTCCTGCTTCCTCTACCATGGCCACACCTTCCGCTCTGCCTTGCCGGTTGATGCAGACCACCGTCGTGTCATTTTCTGAACGCACATGAACCGCCCGGTCCTCTACCGCAGTCTCTAACGCTTGGCACCAGCCACCGGCCACAACTCGAGACGGTTGATCGACCATTGGTTCTCCCGCACCGACTAAGCGCCCTGCATGGAAAGATCCCTGCCCTGGGCTCTCCTCCTGCTATAATGGCGTCTGTCCCCACTGGGAGCCACCGCGGCTGTTCCAATGGTAGCCACGTTTCCAGATACTTCAGGACAAAACACCACTACAGGGAGTTCCTGACCTGAAATGGACAAGGACGACGCTTGTTCATTGGATCGTTCTGGTAAGCTCATCAGCGCAGTAGCGCCCTTTGCAATGGCCGCAAGAGAAACCAGGCCGAGGCCGACCACGCCGGAGCGGAAAGAAACCTGCGCACTATCTGACGAAAAGCTTGAGCTCACCGCTCAGGCAAAAAAAAGACCATAATCCCTTTCTGGGTGTCGAATCGTATTCCTAGTTATTTCGATATCCTGAGTCGGAATCAACCAACTCTCAGCTGGAGTGACCACCCAGCCGAGCTCCTCTAAGGATCGCAGCACCGTAACCGTAACCTGCCGACTCTGGACCTCGGACTTCACTTGAATCAACCAATTGTCGAGCTAAGGGCGTACCAAGGCATCCTCCTTCCGCCACTCTGTCGTCACTCCCACCAGGAGCTTGGTAAAAGTGCGCAGAGCCATCGGTAGGGTGAAAGGCAATGCCTGATACTGGAAATTCTGCGTACTTCAAGGAGTTTTGATAAGCCGACCTGGTAGGAATGAACAGATACACCTCCGTGCGAACAAGAGGCATCAAAAACTCCCCATAGCGAACCACCACTCAGACAGACCGCAAGGTTTCCATCCGTAAATGCGTACCTCGTAGAAGGCAAATTACCCCCTTGAGAGTGAGAATAGACCGAAGTTCTCCGTCCTTCTTAGGCACCCCAAAATCGACAACATACTGGCCTGGGCCGTAGTCTTGGTGTTAACGTACCCAAGGCAAGAGCCGAAGCAGAATTCGACAAAATGCTAAGGTTTCCTGTCAACCCTTTGCCGGTCGAATGCACAAAAAAGCTAGGACTTTGCATGCTGGTCTTAGAACATAACCGACTTGAATTAACTCCAGCATCCCGAGGTCGGATGTCATTTAGATCCAGACAGAAACGAACTCCCGAAGCCGCCCCTCCCATCGGCGGTCTTCCTGTCTGGACTTGCCTCACTTTATTATTGTTTTCGACTTGCCTCTGAAAAGTCTGCCGTGAAGACTCTGCCGGCTCTCCGACATCCAGGAACCCCTGGATCCTCGAAGAGTACCTTTCTCCCTGGAATCCTCCTAAGAGAGAAGAACGAAAGCTCCGGATACTCTGAGCTGGCCTCTCCACGCTGGACTAGAAGCCCCTCTTTTAGGCTTCTCCTCCGGGAGCCAACCTCCTCCGGACTCCACCCCGAATCTTTCGCCAATGTATCTAAAGGTTTTCCACCAACACCTTTGCTTCGAACGGAGGTTTGACGAGACGCGACATATACGAGTCATCAGCTGTCCTCTCTCTTAGTCACAGGGACCGCCGAGCGGCTATCAATGAAGCCATACCCATATGGACGATATGGTGAGAAGGACTGGGACCACTCCCCAGGCCCCCCTCTGGGATCGGGAAGAACCCAAACTTGCAGGACAAAGCCCAGACACAGGCCAATGTCTCCAGTGATGAAGTAAATAAATTAAATTGCAATCCAATTTGCCGAAACAAAATAGGGAGGGCCAAAGACCCCCCAAACAGTTTGCAACGTCCCGATTGACCAGGCGACTAAGGGAGTACAGCCTTCTTGCTGCCCAATGCTGTGGCATGCAAGCCGATGTAATCTGATATAGTACTTTGCGCCTGCCCACCTTTTTTTTTTTTTTTTGGCAATAAAATAAAATAAGCCAGGGCACTTTGATGACGGCTCCTTCCGAGCGCCCAGATCACCAGCCGAGCTATTAACATTGCCCAAATGTACCCATGTTGAAGTAATTAGTAGATAACCAATCAGTAAATTAAAAGGGCAAATTTAAGTCTCCGAAACCAAAGGAAATGAGATTATATCTGGTCCCTCGTACCAATGGAAAACATAGCGCCATGCTAAATTGACGCAGTCAGCTTATAAAACCAGCACCAGCCATATGCTACTGCACGCGCTGGAAGCCCCATTTATATAAATAAGATCAGCATTATACATTCACACAAGCATCCCCAATGTCGAACATAATCCCAGAGCCTAGAAGCTCAAAATTTAGACATTAGGTTCTGGCATGGAAAGAAACTAACTTTCTTCAGGAGGTTTAACATGCTTTGCAAAGGAGTTAGTTTGAACATACGTCATCATCATTTTTATTTATTTATTTTTTAACAGACTGTATAAAGGTAAAATGCAATTCAGTAAATTCAATGCCATGTGGAACTAACTCGACCATCAGCCCCGGCGGTTCCCAAAAGCACTGAGACTGTGAACGTGACAAGAAAAGAAAGTAAAACCATAGTCAGCCCCGCGCCTGCAAAAACATGGGAACCAACACAAAACCTCCAAAAAGAAAGAGGTAAAGATCCCCTGCTAAAAACCGAAGGTACCCCCAAAATGTAACATAGGGAGAGGAAAATTAAACAATTAAATTATATTAAATGATCGCTTATCTGTATGACATGGCATCTCCTGTCCTCCAGGGGGCCGCTGCAACTTCAGCCACAAGGCCTTAGCCGCATAGGTAAAATGGCGCCGAACCCTGACAGGCTGAATTGGTGCCAAAAACTTCCATTGCGACTACCGCTTTGAGCCCCTCATCCAAGTCCAAGGGGCTTTACCTGCGGTGCCAAAAAATTTATAAATGACGGTGCTGCCCCTCTGGAGAAAACAGCCTCCAAGTCGCGATGCTGCCCGGCTCTGTCATGAGCAGCAGAAGTGGCGCACACTGCCCTGCCGGCTGCAGCAAATACCTCTTGAAGATGCTCCCGCCGCGAAGAAAAACAACTGCCAGTGCGTTCACAAACGAATGTTTAGGCAGGGATCTCAGAGCTCTCCCCCATACAGTCCTGGGGGAGAGATCCTCAGCGGGCAATAAGCACGGGGAGTGAACTCAAAAAGAAAGGCTAGGCGAGAGCTGGCTATTTTAAAGGGATAGCCCCTAACAACTCTAGGTAAAACATATTACATTATATTAACGTCTACTAAAATATATTAACTTGCATACACTGAATAAACTAAATTTAAAGTAAAATTATCATGAAGGCAATGAAAACCAGAAATGAAAACTAAAGTCTGACTATCCTCTTTATCTGCCTCTCAAGTGAGCCCTGCACCTAGGCTCACCATGTCCTCCTGCTGCATGGAGACTGGACACACTGGGGCTGATGGGAGATACCAGCAGGCTACATCCAGTGATGTCACGACTTTGACATGCCCAGTCTCCAAGCTGCAGGAGGAGGTTCACTACCCAGAGGTGGAGGACTAAACTGGAGTACCGATTAGGAACTTCTAGATTTTTAGGCTGGGTCCTTGATTCCAAAAAATGTGTCAAGGCTATTAGATAATATATTGTGTGTAGTTCTGTAGTTCCTGGAGATATTTTTTGGTCTATATGTTCTATTCCTTCTGAGGTTTTTTTTTGGGGGGGGGGGAGGAAGGGAGGTGTTATGGGGTAACTTTAAACACGCGTTAAAGGCTGGTTTAACTTTAGCTGATCATTGTGAAAGCCCAAGAGAGCATAACTTTAGCTGGTTTAGCTAATCAGCCAGAGACTGAATAGCGTCGCTGACCAGTTAGCTAAATCACTATCCAGCCAACCTGAATATTCAATTCCAGTAGCCAGATAATATCAGAGTTTCCAAGTTACCCAGTTCCAGGAGTGAGATTGTTTGCCAGTTCTGGTTTTAAATTTGCATTCCAATGCAGTATGGTATTTGTAGTCCTTGGTTTTACCCATTGAGATCAGTGCTATAGGTCCCAAAATGCATCAGGATGAGATTGTCAGAAATCCCGGACAGGCTTAAAATCTCACTCCTGGAACTCGGTAACTTGTCAATTCTGTAATATGACTGTGGCATTGAATATCTGGTTTTAATTTAAAGCGATGACAGCTGCTGCTGCTGAATATCCCCCCTCCCCCTTAGTTTTTAGCCTGGATTAGAAAGTATGTTCAGAGGTGGAGTATGATCTTGTTGTTGTTGTTGTTGATATAAAGTGCCGTCGGGTCAGTGTTGACTCATGGCCACCCTCTGGATAACTGTCCTAAACAGTGTCCGGTCTTCAGTCAGACGGCTTGTTGATAGAGTGACACCTATAGCTGCTGTTATTGTATTGCTCCATCTCCTTGCTGGTCTTCCTCTCTTGCCAAGTTGACCTTCTACCTTGCCAAGCATGATGTCTTTTTCTAACGATCTCTCTCTTCGCATGACGTGTCCAAAGTATAAAAGTCAAAGTCTTGTCATCTGAGCTTCTAAGGAAAGTTTAGGGTTGATCTCCTCTAGTATTGACTGGTTTGTTCTTCGGGCAGTCCATGGTATATACAGTATTCGTCACCAGTGCCATAATTCAAAGGCATTGATTTTCTTTCTATCTTTTGCATTGTCCAACTTTTGCATCCACATGACGTTATGGAAAATACCATAGCTCGAACAAGTCGAATCTTTGTATGGAGAGAGACATCTTTGCTCTTGAGACTCTTATCTAGGTCCTTCGTAGTCATTCTGCCAAGAGCAATGAGTTGACAGAAGTTTTGACTGCTTGTCATTTCCTTATTGCTAGTTGATCCAAGCAGGTTAAAGTTATCAGCTGCTTCAATTTCATCTCCATCAACGATGAACTACTGACTTTACCAGTTGTCAGGATCATGTCTTCTTTACATTAAGGTGCAGGCCCATTTTAAAACTGTGTTCCTTGATCTTGAGAAGCAAATGTTTCAGATCTTGCTCAAGACCACAAGGAGTGCCAGTTGGAATCGAACCCAGATCTCTTGGGCTGTAGGCTGTTGCTCTAATCACTAGGATACTCCTCCACTCCAAACTTTTACATTTCAAAAAATAGAGGGGGTAACCTGCACAGAACAGTGGGTACAATCCTAAGCAAAGTCATAGAGGGGAGTATGCTGCATGGAGTAGTGGGTACAACTCTAGCCACCTCAATGGGCAGACTAGATGAATCATGCTAATCGTTGTGCCATCATTTGCTATATTATTACTCTTAAGTCAAATTCGGTCATATTATGATCACTAGTGCCAGGTGGTCCCAACACATTTAGTCCTTGCACCAAATCCTGTGTGACTGGAGTTGTATCCACCACTGCATGCATGATACCCGCCTTTTTGCCTTCTATACAATACTAGTAAGGGAGCAGGGGGAGGAGGAAGTTCATTTAAAGCCCTGACATTTGACTGCATGGAATCTAGGGCTGTCAACGTCCTTAGATTCACCGAATAGAGCTCATCCAGGGCTGAATTTACCCCATTGCAGGCAGGGTTTTCTAGCACTGATTTTCTTAGGAGATGCAGCTGGGAAAATTAGAGCGACACGTCCTTGCCTGCAAAGGGTTAACCCAGGATTGGATCAATCCCATCGGTCCAACCTAGAACACACCTGCATCCCAACTAGGGTCACCACTCTGTTAGCACCATTAATCCGCTCCTCGTTCCTTTTTCTCTCACCTTCCTTCCTTCCTCCGGCCATGCGCCGGTTACACCGCCTCCTGCAGGGTGAGGCTAGGGTTGCCAACTGGCTCCAGATTCGCCCTACAGGTTGGCTCCAGTTCTCCATTTACCCCCCTACATGCAGGGACTTCTAGTTTTGCTTCACTCCAGGAGGGTAACAGAGAAATCAGAACGTCCCCACATGCAGTGGGGTAGCCCCTGCACGGGATCCACCTACCCCCTCGCCCCGCTCACCAGGGCCCCATAGACGTCGTCGGGGTTGCGGAAGAAGATCGCGTTGAGCGCCTCTTCCACGCACTGCGGGACGCCGTTGGTCCGGTAATACTCGATCGCTTGCTGCTTCAGCTCGTACAGCTGCCGGGTCCCGGAGGACATGCCCCCAGTGCCGCGGTAATCCATGGCTAGGATATGGGCCCTTAGAGGATTCTAGGTCCTGGGAGAAACGCCGGTGCCGGTCCGTGAAGAGAAACGTGCAGCCGGCGTCTCTACGCTGGTTGCTAGGTAACCAGAAGCCGGAAGTGTGGGGGGACGCGCGCTATAACGTGTTGCTATGGCTGCGGCTTCGGGATGGGGGGGCGGGGCTTGGGCGCGCGCTACTTCTGGTCTGGAGCATTACATGCGCACTGCAGGGCTGGGGGGGATGATGTCCCGCGCGTTTGGAACTGGTTGGTGGGCTGAGAGTGCGCGCGTCCAGTAGTTACAGCCTGATTAACGTTCTACTGGGCGAACATAAATTTATGAATTTCTGTCACAAACCCCCTCTATTTACTCTGATCAAAACCCCTCTCCCAGCAGTCACATTAGCTGCCGTAGATCACCTCTTCGGCAACACCATAGGGAAAACTGCATGGACTGGCTTGTGCGTGAATGTGGGGATTGTTAAAGCATGTGTAACGATTGAAGGGAGGAGTGGCTCAGTGGTTGGGACAGGTTGCCTCAGGCCGCAAGGCCAGGGGTCCAATTCCCCCATGGGGAAAAGCAACCTCAGGCCTGAGGGACTGGGGTCTCTAGTCTCATGGCCACTCCTTGAGGCCTTGGGCAAGCCTCCATTGCCTCAGGTACACTTAGATTGTGAGCCCTTCAGGGACAAGGGAATAAAAAGTACCTGTTAGTAAATCACACTGTGAAGAGCACAGTATAAATAAATAAACCAGGGCCTCACCCAACGTTACCTTGACATGTCACAGCTGCCTGAGTTACCTCAGGTAAGACACCAATGAAAACTCCCAGCTTAAAAAGAACATATTTTTTCTACAACACACTTTAGTGCTTCAGGAACCTCAAAATTTAAATCAGGACTTGCCAAGGGATGAGAACTCTCCCCAAGGCTGGCCTGTCCACTAGGTGAACTGGGCAATCATCTAGGGTGGCACTCCCTGGTGGGTGCTATCACTAACCCAATCCCAGGAAAGCAGCAGTTGAATTGCATCAGCGCTGTGGTGGACTTTAAAATACCAGTGCATCTGCACAGTTCCAGCCTGCTGCTCATGCCCACCCTCCAAGAAAATTGCATCGGAAGGGGGGCAGGAGTGGCAGGCCGTGAGCATGCACACACGTGGATACTTTAAGGCCTGATGCAGTGCTAGAGTTGCATTTCAGCTGCTGCTGTTTCAACGCAAGGTAGGGGTGGCATGGTGGGCTGCATGGAGGCACAGTCTTTCGGGGGCGGGCAGTAGCATGGAGAATCTGCCTAGGGCGGCATAAACCCTTGTGTCGCCACTGACTCACAAAGAGCCTCTTGAATAAATTTTACTTTTGCAAAATTTTCTACTCATAATTTGTAAATGTAGTATAAATTCAAATTTCCTATTCGTCTCTCCGGGCCAGTCCAGGAAAGTAGGGTAGTCAACCTCCTCCAGCAGCTGAGGACTGATAAACTGAAAATCTTTGCTGACAGCCCCTCTAGCTCCCCCTGGTGTCAGAGAGAGTCAGTCTTTCAGTCCTCAGCAGCGGAGGAAGATGTGTAGCTGACAGGCTCCCCGGAGAGGCTAATAAGAATAGGAGTGTTCTTAAATCATATTTAAAAAAAAAAAAAAGAATTTTAGTAAGGATAAAATATTTAAAGAGCGCTGTCTGATTGGCTCTAGCAGGGCAGATCGGCTGAGCAGCCTTCCGTTTCTTTATTGCTTTGAAAAAAAAAAAAAGACGACCCCCTCCGGTTCTCCTAAGCCGGTGTGTTTTAAAGGGCAGAGCCTGCCTCCTAGAGATCCGAGTTGGGGAGACAATTGAGAAAGGTCTGTGAGCCCCAGACACCGCTTCTCTGTCTCTAATTGCTGTGGTCCCGGCTACCCGCTGGCAGCGGTGGAGCGAATCGTGGCAGCCTCAGTTCTCTGTTGTTTTTTTCAGGTAGGAGAGGAGTACAAGCTAAATCTAATGTGGGAGGCTGGAATTGGGCACTAGTAAATCGCTATCGCTGTTTTTTTAGATTTTAATTGTAGTGCAAGAGTGAATCGGTTAAGCAGGGTTAGACTTAGGCGCACTCGGTCCTTTGCGGTTTTGGGACCTGCTAGAAAGGGATCTCGGCGGTGCGTTTTTTTTTGTTTTAGAGTGTTTGCCTTCGTAGTCTTTATTGCTCTGCTGGATAAACTCATTTTTCATGGAGACTTCTAAGGGCTCAGAGGAAGAAGGTTTGCCTCGGCCTCAGAATATTGCGAAGAGAGCGGGAACGGCGGCCATTTTATCAGAGCCGTCCATTTTTCCCGCGCTGCAGGGGAAGTCAGGAAAAAAGAAGTCTAAATCGCACAAGGCTCCTTCTGCTGAGGGAGCAGTGCAGCAATCGCTATCTCTAGAACAGGGGTTGTTGGACTCTTTTCTTTCACCTGAGTTTATATTGGCTCTCCATAAGGCCTTTTTAATGAAGAGGTCTCAGACGTCTTTCTCTTCTTCTGCAGATAGCAGGTCAGAGTTTAAAAAGGTACAGTTTCTCAGGGACAGACCCTGGGGAGGGGTGTCCTCACTTTTAACAGGAGTTGAAGCTGCTGTGGAAGGCTCTGATCCTCTGAGTTCAGAATCTCAGCTGCCAGAAGAGGGAGAACTTCTTTCAGATGCAGAACTCGAAGTTTGGCCAGGGGAGTTGGAGGAGGGGGAGTTAGGGCCGGGAGAGGACCCTAATGTGTTTAGAGTTTTTAGAAAAGAGGAACTGGGTGCGTTGATTGCGCATTCTCTGGCTGCATTAAATATGGCGATCCCGACGGTTCAGCAGGAGCCGTTAGAGGATCCCTTACTGCAAGGTTTTAGATCAGAGCAGCGCTATTTTCCATTCACAGAGTTATTAAGCAGATGATTGATTCTGAATGGGAGTGTCCGGAAGCCTCCTTAAGAGGGGGGTCGCACGATTGCTCGTCTGTACCCCGTTCCCCAGGAGGAAAAGGAATTGTTGCGAATGCCCAGGGTGGATGCCTTAGTCTCAGCGGTCACCAAAAAGACCACCATCCCAGTAGAAGGAGGTACGACTCTGAAGGATTTGCAGGATCGTAGGTTGGAGGCGCTCCTAAAGCAAGCCTTTGACTCCAGTGCTTTGGCTTTGCAGGCTTCAGTTTGTGGAGCGTATGTGTCCAGAGCTTCGATCCGCTGGCTTCAGGAGGATCAGAGTGCGAATAAGGAGTCAGAGTCTGCAGCGGAAGGAGCTAAGCTGGAGTTGGCAGCGGCTTATCTGGCGGATGCCTTTTATGATTTGGTGAGAATTTCAGTAAAATCAATGGCTTCTGTGATAGCAGCTAGGCGATTTCTCTGGTTACGAAACTGGGCAGCAGATGCTTCATCTAAAGCTCGTCTCAGTAAGCTTCCGTACAAGGGCAAATTGCTGTTTGGGGAAGCTTTGGAAAAGATTGTGAAGGATTTAGGCGATTCAAAGGAGGGTCGCCTTCCCGAGGATCGTCCGAGAGCGGCAAACATGTTTTCAGTTCAGAGAGGACAGGGGCGTGATTTTTGCAGGTTCCACGGTTCCCGTTTTACGCCCTATCAGCGAGGCCGCTTTGTGGCTAGAGGACAGTCCTTTCGAGGGGCCAGAGGATTCACTAGGGGCTATTTTAACGCCCAACAGAACGCAAGCAAAAAGCCGCAATGAAGGGGTGCTGGTCCAGGCAGAGGTTCCTGTGGGAGGTCGGTTACAGGGGTTTCTCTCTGCCTGGGCCAACATAACTTCGGACCAGTGGGGTTCTCGAGATTACAGAGAGGGTTATGCTCTAGAGTTTGCTCACCCACTAGTAGAGGTCTTTGTAGCCTCTCCGTGTGGGTCCTCTGTCAAAGAGGACTGCAGTCAACGACACCTTGTTACATTTGTTGCGCCTACAAGCAATAGTGCCAGTTCCCGCAGACCAGTGCAGTTTAGGTCGATACTCGATTTATTTTGTGGTTCCCAAGAAAGAAGGTTCTTTTCGGCCTATTCTGGATCTCAAGCACGTGAACCGTTCCTTGCAGGTTCCGCATTTTCGGATGGAAACATTAAGGTCTGTAATCTGGTCGGTAAAGCAAGGAGAAGTCCTTTCCTCCATAGATTTGACGGAAGCATATTTGCATATCCCAATCAGATGGGAGCATCAGAAATTTCTTTGGTTTGCTGTTCCCATGGGTCATTTTCAGTTCCGAGCTTTACCGTTCGGGCTGGCTACGGCGCCTCGAACCTTCACCAAGGTAATGGTGGTGGCGGCGGCGCTAAGGAAGGAGGGGATTCAGGTTCATCCTTATCTCGACGATTGGTTGATTCGAGCTCCATCTCTAGCGGATTCCCTCTCGGCGACTGCGCGAGTGGTAGAGTTTCTCGAGCAGCTAGGTTGGGTCATAAATTGGGCAAAGAGCCATTTGGAACCGGTGAAACAGCTGACTTATCTGGGAGCTTTCTTCGATACGGAGATAGGCTCAGTTTTTCTTCCGGCGGAAAGGGTTCAGAAGCTTTTGTCACAGGTTACGGCGTTCCTGCGCATTCCGGCTCCGAATGCTTGGAGATATTTGCAAGTGTTAGGGTCGATGGCGGCGGCCTTAGACCTGTTTACCGTGGGCCAGGGTGCATATGCGTCCACTGCAGCAAGCGGTACTAGTGAGATGGTCTCCACAGGATCATCCTCTTTCTCGTCGGTTGCCATGTCCGGAAGAGGTGCGCATCAGTCTGCAGTGATGGTTGGTCCCGGCACATCTTCAAGCGGGAGTGCCCTTAGCCCTTCCAGACTGGGTTTTGCTCACAACTGATGCCAGTCTGTCCGGTTGGGGGGCGCACTGTTTGTCGAGAATAGTGCAAGGCGCCTGGTCAGCAGAGGAGAGTCTTTGGTCAATCAATCGATTGGAGCTAAGAGCGGTTCGGTTGGCTCTGGTAGAGTTTGTCGACCTGCTCGAAGCAGGGGCGGCCCAAGGGGGGTGCGGGGCCATGTGCGAAGACTCGGTGCGGGGCCTCATTTTCATAAGTGGCCTTATTTGCATAAATATTTGCATAATGTTACCATACACTAACTTTTAGTAAACATGTCTCTTAATGAGGGTATGGATAAAGAAAGACTAAAAGATTTCTACATTACTATAATCCAGTGCCAACCACCAGGCACATTAGGAACTACTACAAACGCTGCCCATTTAGAACCCATAGCAAACCCGCCATATCCTGACAGCATTACCAGGACTCACAAAGCACCATACCCTACCTATCAAAAGGCAACACGCAAATATTAAACCAATACATTTCAGAGAATACTGGGGAAAGAGAACAAGTGGCAATGTCAAATAGGAATTACATAAACAGAATACCTCAGCTCAGTTACACATGCAGAACATAGACCATCATCAAACAAGGAATCACAATTTAGAAACAGGAAGGCAATAATTAAACTGGGAACCCCAAAAGCCAAACTTGGAATGTACAACACCACTGTAGAAATAAAACTATAAATTAATTTCCTCTTGTACCAAACAAAGCGCAGACGTTAATGATGCACATTTCCTAGAGCTTTCATATTCCAGTTAATAAATTCAAAATAAAGAGATATCTTTCTACCTTTTGTGCATTTTTTTTCAGTTGCAATTGCTCCAGCCACTTTCTTCTGGTTTCTTCATGTTTTCTGCTAACTCTCCATCGTCTGCTGTCCATTTGTTCTTTCTTCTCTCTTCTAGTTTTTTTCCATTCTCTCTCTCTACATCTGCTTTAACATACTAATCTTTCTCCTTTTGCTCTTTCCTCATTCCTATTTCATCCACACAAATTTTACCCCTCCATCCTCAATCCCCACTTACTCTCCCAATAACCGGCCAATTGTAGATTTTTCATCCCTCCCACACAAAATATTTTTCCCCTCTCCATTTACTCTCCCAGCCCCATCCCATTCTAATCCTCCCCCAACATCAGCTCCCTTCTAGTTCCAGTCTCACCCAGCATCCATTCCCTTCTAGTCCCTGCATCATCCCATTTCCAGTCCTACCCCCCATCAACCCATTTCCGGTCCTAGCTCCCCCATCCATTTTCAGTCTGAGTCCCTTCATCAGCTCATTTCCAATCCTAGTCCCCCATCAGCCCATTTCTAGTCATTTCCTAGCCCCACCATCAGCCCATGTCAAATCCTAGCTCCCCTCCACTCAGCCCAATTCCAGTCCAAGCCCCCCCATGAGCCTACTTCCAGTTCTAGCCCCTCCATGAGTCCATTTCAATTCAAGCCCCCCAACAGCCCATTTCCAGTACCAGTCCTAGCCCCCCATCAACCCACTTCCAGCCCTAACCCCCCATCAACCCATTTTCAGTTTAAGCCCCCCTATAACCCATTACCAGTCCTAACCCCCCATCAGCCCACTTCCAGTCTTAACCACATCAGCCCATTTCCAGTCAGCCCCCCATAGCCCACTGCCAGTCCTAACCCCCCCCCCCATCAGCCCACAGCCCATTACCAGTCCTAACCACATCAGACCACTCAAGTCCTAACCCCTCCCCATCAGCCCATGTCCTGTCCTAGCCCCCCCATAGCCCATTGTCAGTCCTAATCCCCCCATAGCCATTACCAGTCCTAACCCCCCATCACCCCATTTCCAGACAGCCCCCATCAGCCCACAGCCCATTACCAGTCTTAACCCCCCCCAGCCCATTACCAGCCCTAACCCCCATCACCCCATTTCCAGACAGCCCCCATCAGCCCACAGCCCATTACCAGTCTTAACCCCCCCCATAGGCCATTACCAGTCTTAACGCCCCCCATAGCCCATTACCAGTCCTAACCCCCCAACAGCTCACAGCCCATTACCAGTCCTAACCCCTCCCCATCAGCCCATTTCCTGTCCTAGCCCCCCCATAGCCCATTATCAGTCTTAACCCCCCCATAGCCCATTACCAGTCCTAACCCCCCATCACCCCATTTCCAGACAGGACCCATCAGCCCACAGCCCATTACCAGTCTTAACCCCCCCCCCCAGCCCATTACCAGTCCTAACCCCCCATCACCCCATTTCCAGACAGCCCCCATCAGCCCACAGCCCATTACCAGTCCTAACCCCCCCAACAGCTCACAGCCCATTACCAGTCCTAGCCCCCCCCCCAGCCCATTATCTGTCCTAGCTCCCCCGCAGCCAATTATCAGTCTTAACCCCCCCAGCCCATTACCAGTCTTAACCCCCCATCACCCCATTTCCAGACAGCCTCCATCAGCCAACAGCACATTACAAGTCTTAAACCCCCCCCCCCCCGCAGCCCATTACCAGTCTTAACCCCAGCCCAGCCCAGCCCATTACCAGTCTTAACACCCCCCCAACCCAGCCCAGCCCAGCCCAGCACCAGTCTTAACACCCCCCCCAGCCCAGCCCAGCCCAGCCCAGCCCATTACCAGTCTTAACACCCCCCCACAGCCCAGCCCAGCCCATTACCAGTCTTAACACACCCCCCCCAACCCAGCCCAGCCCAGCCCAGCCCCAGTCTTAACACCCCAGCCCAGCCCAGCCCAGCACCAGTCTTAACACCCCCCCCAGCCCAGCCCAGCCAGCCCAGCACATTACCAATCTTAACACACCACCCAACCCAGTCCAGCCCAGCCCAGCACCAGTCTTAACACCCCCCCCCCCGCCCAGCCCAGCCCTAACACCCCCCCAGCCCAGCCCCAGTCTTAACACCCCCCAGCCCATCCCATACCATCCCATATCGGCTTATGGCAAATTTAAAACTTAAAAAAAAAAACTGGCTCTGGCTGCTGCCGCTGCCGCTGCCGCCGCGGCAACGGCACAATGGAGTGTCCCGCGGGGCCCCCTCTCCTCGCTGAGTCTCTCTGCAAGGGCTTTCCGATTCGCGACGGGATAGTGTCTCCCTCACGTCTTTGTTAAGCCCGCAGTGGCTAATGGGAAATTTCCCATCAGCCCCTCGCGTCTAAAGGGGCAGATGGGAAATTTCCCATTAGCCCCTGCGGGCTTAACAGAGACGCTAGGGAGACACTCCCTTCGCGAATCTGAAAGCCCTTGCAAAGAGGCTCAGCGAGGAGAGGGGGCCCCGCGGGACACTCCATTTTGCCGCGGAGGCTGCGGCAGCAGCCAGAGCCAGCTTTTTTTTTTTTATATATAATTTTTATATAATTAAAAAAAAAAAAGCAGAATGTTCTTTGCGCGGGGCCCCCTGAAACGCGGGGCCCTGTGCAAAGAACATTCTTGCTCAATGGACGGGCCGGCCCTGGCTCGAAGGGCAAGCAGTTCGGGTGTTTTCAGACAACTTAGTGACAGTATCGTACATCAACAAGCAAGGCGGCATGGGCAGTGCAATGCTCCTAGAAGAGAGTCAACTATTGTTTCAATGGGCGGAAACGCATCTCTAGCAATTTCGGCAGCGCATGTAGCCGGAAAGGACAACGTTCAAGCGGACTATATCAATTGAAATGCAATAGATCCCGGAGAGTGGGAACTGCACTGGGCGGTCTTTCACGAGATCACAGTAAGGTGGGGCCTGCCGATTCTGGATCTCATGGCCACTCAAGCAAATGCCAAAGCGACTCGATTTTACAGCAGGCGCAGGGAGCAGATGTCGGAAGGACTCGATGGTCTAGTTCAGCCTTGGCCGTCGGGTCAGCTGCTTTATGTTTTCCCTCTGTGGCCGCTGATAGGACGGCTCATTCAAAGAATAGTGCAGTACGATGGAACGGTGATTCTGATTGCTCCAGATTGGCCCAGACGTCCGTGGTATGCCGATCTGGTGCGTCTGCTGGTGGCTCCTCCTTGGAGGTTGCCCGCTCGGGTGAATCTGTTGTTCCAAGGTCCTGTCTTAATGCCGCAAGTGGATCGGTTCTTACTTACAGCTTGGCTCTTGAGAGGGAACAGTTACGGCGTAAAGGATACTCCCCGGTCGGTGATAGCCACTATGTTAAGGTCCAGGAAGACTTCTACTTCGTTAGTGTACATTCGAGTGTGGCGTATTTTTGAAGCGTGGTGTGCAGACCGCAAATTAAGCCTTCGGGGGTTGAAGCTGTGCCGGATATCTTAGCTTTCCTGCAGGGGGGGCTGGAAAAGGGTCTAGCCCTCAATACTCTTAAGGTACAGCTGGCGGCGTTAGCCTGTTATAGGGGAAAGGTGCAAGGTCATTCGATTTACTCGCATCCGGATGTGCAGCATTTTCTTAGGGCGGCCAAAATCATTTGGCCTCCGGTTCGGCAAATGGTTCCCGCTTTGGAATTTGAATTTGGTGTTGGAGGCTTTGACAGAGCCGCCGTTTGAGTCCCAGACTTCAGATAATCTCCGAGAGCTGTCCTGGAAGACTGCTTTTTTAGTGGCTTTATGTTCCGCTCGCAGAGTTTCAGATCTGCAGGCGCTCTCAGTGCAGAGAACCGTACATTGAGTTTTCGGCAGAGAAAGTAGTGTTGCGGCCGGTGCCGTCTTTTCTTCCTAA